>OX377203.1:21683252-22146819 GCA_947396885.1 Heligmosomoides polygyrus polygyrus | reverse complement strand
CCCTACCATCTCCCCAGAAACTTTTGCGCGGATTTCGGACGAGGCACTCAGCTGTTCTACAGCCACATTTTCGGACTTTTTCTAGCGTTATGCGGGAGCGACATGTGGAGCTGGTACTCAAGAGTATACATTGGATCCGAATGAATCATTTTCCGATATTCGGCCCGAACCATCCGAAGATCCGGGGTCTGCAAAATATCCGTTATCTTAACCATCCAATTATTCGAAATTTTTCGATCGTACAGGGCTCTACGGAGCTTGAATCTGCACAAATGAAGATTGAAATTTCGCGCCAACCGTAATTCCGCCAGGCGTCGCGATCTGCGTCCTCGAAAGCCAGAAGCCTCTAGTAAACAGTCACAAACTCAAACCGAGGAAAAACCATTTCCCAGAATTCTACAAATTCCTCAATAACTCAAACTCAAATATTACTCGCTCAGTACGGACTTTTTAGAAACAAAAATCACATTTCGGAAATTCTCCTGATCGCCCATTTTACACTTACTTCGCAACGGTACACGGGTCAGCCGCTCGCAGTGACACCGATTTGAAGAACGACGGAGCATTCTGAAAAGCAGACACCTTTTCCTCTGAGGAAATGACTTCAATGAGTGACAACATAGACAGCTTCAACTAACCATCAGCACATCGAGCATAGAGAGCAGCGAAAAGAAGCTGTTGCCCGGTGGTATCTTCTTGACTAGATAGTCCTTGCCTTCTTTGTGCTTAAACACACTCAGTTTAAATTAAAGTAAAGCAATGAAGTAAAGAAATACCAAAAAACCAGATGGTTCACCTCGCCACTTCTGTTCAGATGCACCTTTTTGAACATCTGATAGTTAGTTGAATATGTACGTAACTACGTAAGACACCCGATAGTTAGTAAGCACACGGTTATAAACTCGTAATGTATATAGCGTTAACTTACATTATCTCTATCTCTGCACCATATCTGAACACGATTTATAGCCTTTTTCTGAGGTCTCCTATTATACACACGGAATCAAATTCAAATCCGACAGTCTCTCACTCTATTTGTATGTTTCTTCTGTTCATCCTTCCACCCGCAAAATATCCGTTGATAGACTTTATTTATCGATCGGAAATATCGATTTCTCTTGAGGACTAACCGTAAGAGATAGGGCATCACACTTATATGTATGTTGACCTTCACAATAAGTGAACAGTATTGATCGGACTTCCATTATCAATCGATTTTACCAAACTTTCACCAGGGTTCGCCGTTCCTAGGAATCGCTGGAGCATGATGACCGACGGACAGCAGGGATGGGCGGAATTTCTGTTTTCTGTTTTCTGATTTTCTGGCCATTTTTGACAAATTTTTTCTGTTTTCTGGGAAAATGGCCAAAAATTGGCCAGAAAACAGAAAATAGAATTACGAACAAAATGTTATCACAGAAATCTAATGAAAGGAATCCAAAAAGTATTATAGAATAGTGAGTGAATAGTGAGCTTCATTCCACAATAGTATTTCTAGAACATCTTAAATGGAAAGCATGTGGCGTTTTTGGATGTGCTGGTGTAGTAATTGAGCTGCATACTCATGAACTATCACTAAAAATTTTATATTAAAACTTTAAAACTAGTGTTACCAACTAACCACTTGTCCTGAGTTACTGTGGGTAGGGTTATTCTCCACCTCCGGTTTAAAAATTGGTCACTGTTAGTCGGTCATCCCCAATATCGCTTTCTGCGGAGCCTTCGTCGAAGCTGCTTTTCTAACTACGAAGATTCCTCCTTGGTGTCACAAATTAGTAAGAGACAGAAAAGTTTTAGTTACCTTCGATTTCGCTGCTGTAATGATACAGTACTGATACACGAAATTTCTCATTTATCACTTATATCATCTGTCGTCCCATTGATCATCGAGTTGCTCAAGCGGGCACCAGCAGCGTCTCAACACGTCCATGCCACGTGCCAGGGTAACTAAAGAACCCTTTTCGCACGAGGGACACGAAGAGCGTCATATTGTTTATTCAGGGCTTTGACGAAGTACGACCAACGCGTAGGTGGGCATCCTGGTGTTCTCTTGACATCCCGTGGAGTCTAGTCGGTGATGGCTCTCGTCCACTCGGTGTCTGCGAAGCGTATTACGTAGCCCGCCTAATTTTCAACGACTTGGCCTATGCGACAGCGTCCCTGGTCTTCGAACGTCGGAGAAGCTCGGAAGTCTCGAGGCCTTCTCTCACTTGCGTGAGTCGTATCACTCCGAGCATTGTCCTCTCGATTCCCCGCGACGCGACACTGATCGCTTGTTCATCCTGCTTTCGTAGAGCCCAGGTCTCTGATGCGTCTTTTAGGGCAGGAATAACAGTGAAGTCGAAAAGGTGGGTACGGAACCCGACGTTCTGCGTCTTCTCCACGACTCTCTTGACAGCTCCTCAAGCCGCTCGCATCCTCCTTCCCAGCTCCGGCGCTAGTTAGTTGGTCATGTTGACTTCACGACCCAGATACACGTATCTGGAGCATTCGAAGATGTTCGTTCCATTGAGTCAGAGTGGGGCGTCAGAAACTTGTCCTTTCCTCATGAACATCGTCTTTGTAAGATGCAGCTGCAGTCCAATGTTCCACATACACGATCGAAGCCAGCAAGCATTTGCTCTGCCTGGCTAGCGCTCGGTGTTAGATGGTGTAGGTGACGTCTGTCGTCTTTCACTCTCATGTCTTCCCATTCTAGTTGTCGAATGACGTTTTGAAGGGTGGCGCAGAAGAGAACCGGGGATATAGTACCCTCTTATCGAACCTCTCTGTTCACTTTGGCAACGACGTTGTTGTAGAATGGCGAGAACGTTGTCGTGAATCCACTCTGCAGCTCTCGAAGGACTCTGATGTACACAGTAGGAACGCCCTGAACGAGCAGGACTTCGACGACCGCTTCAGTTTCGACAGAGTCGAATGCCTTCTTCAGGTGAACATGCAGCGGCAGCTTGTACTCTCGCGACACTTCGATAAGCTTCGTAATGATGTGTATGTGGTCGATCGTACTGAATTCTCTCTGAAATCCTGCTTGTTCGCATGACTGTACTTCGTCTAGCGTTCTGCCGATCCTATTCAGGAGGACTCGAGTTAACAGCTTATAGACTACGTACATCAGGCAGACCAGGCGATTGTTGCTAATGTCGTGCACTCCTCTGTACAGCAAGGCGGTTCTGCTGGTCTTCCACTGAGATTTAATATGATATATAGATATGAGATGAAATAATAATGTGATAAAGAGGGTATATGCTCGGTCTTCATTATATGGTGTCTACGCATTCAAAAAAGCATCTTCACCTAAGATCTGTTGTGCTGAGAGCCCCTCAGTCAAAATCTCGTACTGTTCTGTAAGGCACCAAGCCAGTGCACATCATCTTTAGTCGGCTAAGCAGTAACTAGGTGCTGTAAAGAGCATTGGTAAGTTGGCCTGAGAACTTTCAGTTACGCGGAAACTAGGCTACTACAAGGAAAGGTATGACCAAGAACGAAACGAACTAGGAATGCAGATTCTAGCGGAGCCAGTAATACTCAACGAATCTCTGCACAGCTTTAGAGTATGTTGCGAGAGTGGGTCTACAAACTCAAGCAATTGAGTTGAAATATGGAAACAGTGATCACTGATTCATCGTGTTCGGTACTCTAAAAGTTTCTTACTAGTGGGACCATTATCTGTCCAGATTTACAACTTGCTGATTGCAGTAGACTGGAATGTAGTAGAAATTTTTATAAACGCTTACAAAATAAAACACTGGTCTACGACTACATTTCTAGTCATACAAAAGCATTTGCTACTGGAAAAATGAATCTTTGGGTAAAATAATTAGATCGTGTGATCATTTCCAAATTTTCTGTTTTCTGATTTCTGTTTTCTGATTTTCTGGCGTTTTTGGCTTTTCTGTTTTCTGATTTCTGTTTTCTGACGAAAGCGATTTTCTGTTTTCTGTTTTCTGGGAAAATTTTCAAAATTTCCGCCCATCCCTGACGGACAGGTTGCACAACAGGTAAACAATGCCGATCGGTTACTGTGGATTTTTTGGGGGAAGCTTCAGGCACCTATTATGTAGGTAGGCCGTTCGGTCGGCTGACTACTGGTTTACCTATATCTATGCAGAAGCGGAGTGCTTTACGGGCAAAGTTGGGGATTTCAGTATCACCTTTCATCCGCATAAAACTTCCAGAATCAATTAAACGATCGATATCCCTTTGAGGAGGGGATCAAGCAAATATAATCGCCACTGTGCGTCCTTCACAATAAGTAAACTAAATCGTTCAGCTGTCACAACGATGTTTTGTTGCGATCAAAACTTCTAGCGCCAGGCGGGACTCGAACCTGAGCCTCCCTCTGACCGGACGGGAATGCTCTACGCCTTTACACCACCGGCGCCGTCTGATCGAACGCAACATCCACACCTCGTGGGACCGATCAGCACCCACCCGTGATCCCGGATGCGTTTGATCAAACGGCGCCGGTGGTGTAAAGGCGTAGAGCATTCCGGTCAGAGGGAAGCGCGGGTTCGAGTCCCGCCTGGCGCTAGAAGTTTTGATCGCATCAAAACATCGTTGTGACAGCTTACAACCTCGATACCAGCCAACTGAGGCTTAAAGAAACTGATTTAAATCGTTCAGGTAATCAATATACATCAATTACTGCGAACACCTAGGGCAACACATCAGTCAAATGTCAGTCCCTTTGCAAGTCTGACCCGTCTGATGGGCCGATCTAGCTGATAGAGCGGACGCCTACACAAATTCAGCTACCAACGACCTAGTGACGGAACAGGCAACAAGAAGCGAGCCCCTTTAGGATTTCAAGAGCTCTGAAAGTGTAATAACCAATAGGAAGAACGCCCAGCTCAGTATGTACCCAGCCATTCCAGTGTCCCCATTGCAGTTTACGCATCAGAAAGGGGGTCCTTCACCCGAATGAACGCTCGATCAGAATAGCATAGCGAAGAATAGAGTAACAGAGTAATACGGATCAGGTTGCTAAAATTGGTACAACTTTTTTAAAAATTTCTTCAGTGCAGCTGCTCGAATGAGTGCAATAATTTTATAAACAATTTATTTGAGAAAAAACACTTTGCGCCACGCACTCGAAAAGCTTCTTGAAATTTTTAGAAGAAGAGACTAAGAGTTTTTAGAAGAGTGTCCCATTGGACATGAAAAGTGTCCAATTCGACTGAAAATTGTATAAAAAGATGTAGTCAATTGGTCTAGGTCCTCGAAAATTGGGTGGAACGGCGTAGAGCGCTTCGATGGCACACAAATCTGGGAGAGATTGACAGCCATTTGTACACTTCGCCGAAAAGGACGGTCATCAACACCTTGCGCAGCATTCTCTGTGAAAGCCTTGAACAAAGAATGGGATGCCTATCATATCTCTGAGGAAGAGCCACTGGGAACTCCTTAGTACAAGACAGAGACGAAATGACAACGACAGCCAACGCAACGTCTGATCAAGCTGGTGAATGCAGGGAATGAAAAGGTTCTGCGAAGGCAGAACCCGAACAATTCAGAAGCTTTTATGTATCTATCCTATGTAGTCCGGGGGGCACAAATTGAAAGTCATGTAACAAATTGACTTGATGCTCACAGACGGATTGAAGAGAACACCATAGAGCCTAAGCTAAGAAATTTCACAAAGAAAAAAATAACATACGGTTTCACCGCGGATGTAAACGGACAACGCTATGCGCCCCCTTACTGTTATAGATCAGGTTATAACATGTCAGACGACGGTCAGCACGCCGCATGCACCTTTATTTGCCTCCTCACCATGCTAGAACCTTGTTATAACACGTCAGGCGGCGGTCTGCTGTGTTTGAATGCGCTCTGCCCGCTTAGACCTCTTTAGAACCGCGGTTATTTGTTTGTTTGTTCGTTTCGTTCCTTGTATTTTAGTTCCTATTCTGTTCTCTTCAGTCCGCTCTGGGAGTGTCAAGTCAATTTGTTACACAATTTTTAATTCTGTGCTCCCCCCCCCGGATTAGGATAGATCCGATTTTATTACTTCAGAGATCTAGCAAGTGACAAGGGCAGTGAAGCAGCACTGTACAAAATCTGACCAAATGAAATAAGTCACTCACCGCAATATAAACAGCGAGCGTCCCATGAATAGCCACGTAAATGCTGTCGTCAGGCTCTCCCGGCTGCACGATGACATCGCCGCGATTGAAGCTTCTCACCTCAATGTCACGCGGATCCAACTTCCACTCAGCTGGCAGTTCTAGCATCCTGAAGTCAGCTGGGTACAGCCACTGACACCAGAGCACCGCAGTAAACCAGGCGACAACTCACTTCAAGTTATGAAGAATGTAGAAGAGCTCTGGCTGAAGGTTCTGCGGGATCTCCGGCAGATCGCTCGGCTCGTAGAACTCCTGCGGTGGACGCGGAAGCTTGTCGCGCATCTCGGACGTCTGTCGGAAATAGCTGCGGCTGCTACGGCGAATCAGGCTGGAATCACGGCGGCATCAATACACCAGCGTCGAACCATGGATCGTAATGAAGCTTCAGGTACAGCAACAATAACAATGAAATATCGTCATCTCCCCTTTCAAAGGACAAATCAATCAGTTTCAAAGAACGACCTCATGAAAACCGGGACTCAAAAAGATGACACACTCTCACTCTGCGTTACATCTGTCACCAGAAGCTAGAGTAAAGCGCTTAGCAAACATAGGAAACAGCACAAAAGCCTTCCATATTTTCCGCTAGAGCCATATCATCGCTGTTCTAATCGACACCTACGTTTGTGCCCTCAAAATTCAAGAGTGCAAGGCGCCCAAACTACCGTATTTTGCGCTTCAGACGCTATTTATCGATTAACAGATTTCTGAATTGTTTTGAAGCTCGTCAAAATCCAAGGATGTGCGAACAATAGTTCCGGCCATCGAACGCACGGACAATCTATTTAATCGCTGAAGATCCCATCCGTAGATAACAAAGTTCGCGCCACTGCTACCTCGAACAGTTGGCCACGTAAAAAAGCCGTAATAATCCCTATTCATTGATTAATCCATATAATATAAATATAATCCATATAAAAATGCTACACAGGATAAATACCCATTCCTAGGAATTTCAACACATCTGCTAGATGTAGATTATGCAAAGCATCCCAAAAACGGATTTCCATCCACTGATCTTTTTGAGGAAAGCCTTAACGCTCATATGATGGCATGGCCGGGAATTAAATGATTCAAGTAGGAATCGCGTGAACATGTTCGCCGATGGACAGACTTCACAGCAGGCGAACAATACTGATTACCATCACATCCTGTGAGACCCAATTTTAATTAAATTAATTAAATTTTATTTTAAATTCAAGTAGTTGCGTACCTCCGCCCTTTTACTTATGTTTTACTACTTAGGTTTCTCACTGGCACTTTTGCGTATATATTTTTGTGTATTCTTATCCTTTATTCTGTTTGTTTCGATTGTTCAGATAAATAAATCCTAGGACGACGCCTAAGTCAGAAGTCAATCGGCCGTTAACCCCTTCTGACTGTTAGTTGCGTTATAAAGGCTACTGCATCCAAGTAAAGCGATCAGAATGCTTCCGCCCTTCTCGATTAGGACATGTAGATCCGGCAAGCCTACACGACATTCTATGTTGGACGAAATTAAAAAATTTTACACAGCACTGGTGTGTTAACCCCAGTGGTGAATGAGATAGGTGATTTCTGAGCTACGTCGATCTGGGTCGCGAAGTCAGTGTGGCCAACGATCTAGCGCCAGAGCTGAGCAGGAGGAAACGAGCGGCTTGGGGAGCTTTCAAGAGCGTCGAAGAAGTCGCAAAGAAGACGAGGAACGTCCGACTCCATGCCCACCTATTCCACTCCACTGTTCTTCCTGCCCTAACATACGCCTCAGAGACCTGGGCTATACGAAAGCAGGACGAACACGCCATCAGCGTCGCGCAACGTGGAATCGAGAGGACAATGCTCGGAGTGACACGACTTACACAAGTGAGAGAAGGCCTCCGGAGTTCCGAGCTTCGCCGACGTTCGAAGATCAGAGACGCTGTCGCGTGGGCCAAGAATATTGGGTGGGTTGGCCACGTAATGCGCCTCGTAGACACCCACTGGACGAGAGCCGTTACCGACTGGATTCCGGGGGATGTCAAGAGAACACCAGGACGCCCACCAACATGTTGGTCGGACTTCTTCGTGAAAGCCCTGAACGACCGATATGATGCTCTTCGTGTGACATCGAGCGAGGAGGATCCATTGGAGCACGCGAGAGGGACGAATGGAGACGCTGCTTGCGCCCGCTCGAGCAAGTCGATGATCAACGGGACGAGAGGTGATACAGGTGATGCATGTGTTCCTAACACGGCAGATAGTCACTCAGCACAAGGTGACCCTCCTCGAATTGTTTTGCGCCAGTAATCGTAAAAGTTTTAATATCCTACACATATCACATCCTACTCGTAAAGGGGCATATAGTGATTGGCGTCTTCAGCGATTTCTTATTTTTGAGTCAACGCTAAATTTCTATCAAGTTATACAGTTTCAAAAACAGAAAGCTAGCAGCCATATAGGCAAACAAGAATGATAAATAAAAAGTGAAAAAAGAACAAAATGTCAGCGGGTTCAATCCACGTCGGGCATGTCTCCCCCCTTTCCCACCCAAAGCGCGGTTGAGAAAATTGAGAAGCGTACCTGCTTAAGCAATGATTTCTGAGGCCACGTGACGGGAAAACCATAGCTTTTTGGGTCACAAAGGAACGATCTGACACCAGTCACTAATGCCGGATAGATAGAGGGCGTGTTCGATCTATTACGCCCTATAACCACAATGGCGCCAGCCAGAAGTTCTTGTCACCCGCCCAGCAGCTTCCCGTGGCGACGTCAAACATGGAGGAAAGAATGATACGAAATCCGAGGAGTGATGAGCAGACTGTAGTTGTGCTCGAATAACCTATTCGAAATAGGGATTTGAATGATTTTCATTCGAATATTCGAAAAAATAGCATTTTTCGAATATGTTCGAATTCCAATATTAGAAACAAACGCTCCGACACGCCTAATGGCGTGTCTCCCACTTGCGCACTCCGCGCAATCTTACAGCATCACTAACTAAGGAAACCAATTTTTATAGAACATAAAGTCCACTAACATCGCGCAGGGAATCCGTCTTCTGAATCCGGACGCTCAGAAGCGCGTGCAGTTGCAGCTGTGTCAAGCAGGAGGAGGCTGCGCTTCCTCTGCTGCAGAGTTCCCCCTCCCGGTCCCATTTCCAGCTCCCCCTATTCTAGTCGCTCTACTGGTCCTCCCGCGATGTCCGCTTACTACTCCTCCCCCTTAGCGGTTCTCCCACGCTCACGGCACGACGACGTTGACCGGACATCCATCGCGCGACATCAGTGTCACATCTTCCAAATCCGCACGCTTGGTCTCCCTTACTGGTCCCCTCGTACTGGATCCTCCTTACTGCTCCCCTTTATCGGTAACCCCCACAGGTCCTTATTGCCTTCCCCTTCTTGGTGCCACCTCCTAGCCTGCTTTGTTTTCTCCCCTATTGACTCCCATCCTGATCCCTTCTTCAGGTAACTCCTTCCTGGTCGCTCTCCAGGTCCCCCATCCTCGAAGCCCCCCTTACCCCTCTTACCCGCTTAGTGGTCCCCATGTTCATGGCACAAAGTCGGAGACACGGCTTCTGAACCTGGACGCTCAGAAACGCGCGTATTAGCCATTGTGTCAAGCAGTAGAAGTTGCGCTTCTCCTTGGGCAGTAACGTTGAGTAGCGAATTTTGCCAGCTCGATGGTTGACGAGGCATATCCCATACAGGTTGGATCATTCAGACGTCATCAACCGTTAACTCTTTTATATACAGGGTGTCTCAAAAAAATGTATACACTGTTTGAAAGGTGACAACTTTGATCACAGTAAACGTACTGAGGAAGTTAAGGGCTCATATGGAAGCTTAATAAAATAGAAATTTTCTAACATATGAGCGGCATGGAATGCGCCATGCACTCGTCTGAAACTTTGCATTTTACACTCGATTGATTGCGTTTCGCTTGAACACCTGTTAAAATTTCTCGCAAAGTAGCCGTTTCGTTTAATATTTGCTTCTTTTAAAATTTGAAACTTAATAACACACTACTGCGTTTGAAAAATGCAGGGTATCCTAAGCAGGTACTATTTGAAAGTTCAAAGATTGTCGCTAATGAATCTTTTGAAAATTTTTGAGACTTATATGAAAGTACAAAGTAACAAGATTACTGTTGCGTACAAGCAGTCAAGACTGCGCCATACCCCCGCCTGAAACCTTGCATTTCAGACTCGATTGATTGTACATGGGCTGAATGCTTGTTACAATTTTGTTATTGCTTGCACTGTGCTTCTTTTAACATTTTCCTTTGCTCAGTAGCTGCAATTATGCCGGTAAACCTTTCCATTCAGCTTGAATGTTGCTTCATCACTTCAAAGAATCCGTCTTGTAAAATGGGGCTCCTGCTCACATTCAAGTCGTGCAATCAACATTACCGCACGTTACGTATCTTTCAAATGATCGCCTAGTTCCAAACGTTGAAGGAAGCACAGCACAAGTTAATCTGGCCAAGTACTAACAAGATTGTAACAAGCATTCAGTCCTACACAATCAATGGAGTCTGAAATGCAAGATTTCAGGCGGGAGCATGGCGCAGTCTTGACTATTTGTACGGTACAGTAATCTTGTTACCCTGTACTTCCATAGAAGTCCCAAAAATTTTCAAAAGGTTCACTAGCAGCAATGTTTTAACCTTTCACATAGTACCTTGATTTTTAGGAAACCTTGCATTTTTCACAAGCCATAGTGTGTTTTTAAGCTTTAAACTTTATGTCAAGCGCAAATCAACCGAAACGGCCACTTTGTGAATAAATTATAACATGTATTCAAGAGAGGCACAATCAATCGAGTGTAAAATGCAACATTTCAGACGAGTGCATGGCGCATTCCATACCACTCACGTGTCAGAACATGTTTATTTTCTTAAGCTTTCATACGAGCCCTTAACGTCCCCATTGCCTTTACTGTGAGAAAAGTTACCACCTTTGAAACAGTGTATACATTTTTTGAGACACCCTGTATAGGTGGTGAGTGGTGGTGATTTGTGAGCATTCGAAACCATTCGAATGTTCGAAAAATCGAGAGCGCCAACTATAGAGTGGGCCCAAAAGACCATATTCGCAATGCACTCTGTGCTTGCATCCAGTTGCCTACACAGCAAGGTTATTATGTAAAGACCACACCAAATAGCGTAGACTCTAGCTGTGGCTCAGTTGCTAGTTCGCTGGTGACCAGCGGCCAATACAAAAAGGATCACACGTGAAAAGGCGTACGATCGTTGAAAGAACCGACTCTCGAACAGAACAAAACCGCTGCACTCCATTAATGCTGTGCAGTTTAATTCGAATAAAAGGCTCATTGAGCACTCTCATTTTGTTTGAAATGTTCCGCGTCAATCGCACTAACCTTCCTTATACGTAAGTACAGAATTAACCAATTTTCAAAACTCGATTCTCCACACCAACAAATGTAGCTTCAGTTCCACAGTTGGGGTATAATGAACTGATTAGGGATTTTAGCCGAGTGCATTACATGCAGCATGATTTGGGATCGCGGCAAAAACTTAGCCTTCCAAGGCTTCACGACCAATTAATTGATATCGGACATGTTTGGGAATGATAACAAATCATCAGAGTAAATCACTATTTAGACCAAATTCAACGGTGTACATTTAACGGCTAACGATTTCTCAATTTTCATAAATCAACGGCAACGCATTAAAATCTGCCTTAACGCAAATTTTCGGATAAGGCATTTCCTAGGGCAAGGTTACCATTTTCCTGGTCGTTTTTCATTAATATAACGAAAGCCATATCTTCAAGCAGTACTATAGATCTCCGGCATGTTCAGAAGTGGAGGGATGTGGGAGTCAACATCGAAATACACCACGTCGAAATGGACACTTTTCGAGGCAAACCAGATTTGTTTGAAACCAGCAGAGCACCTTCCAAATCAAAATGAAAGTCTTCCAAATTAAACGAAGGAAGTAATGTTTCGATTTCGAAAAATTCTTTCGTAATATTATGATTCCTTCCTTCTAATGAGCGAATGGCGCGTGGTAGCTAAGTCAGGTGTCGACTCCCGCGTGCAGGTTCCTCATCCGGATTTCCCGCCCAGGCCAACCAAGCCTTCCATTCCTTCAGAGTCGGTAAATTAGAACCAGAGTTGCCTGGGAGGGATAAAACAGTAAGTTCTTCATCAGCTGACCACCGCAAGTTGTTCTATAGGCCAACTACGCATTGAAATTGCCTCTACGACATTCCGTGGGGGTAGAAAGCGGGCATATCCCAAAAGGAAACATTAACACCGTAATTTATCCATTTTTAACCTTTAAAAAAGCGAACACATAGTTTGCACGCTTTTTTGCAGTATTTTTAGATATTATATGTATTATATCATATTTTTATATTAAACATTCTATGATGTTATAAACGAGTTTAGAAAAATGTTTTTAGACTCATTACAAAGTGCAAGAAAGCAAACAGCATTTTTTACCGTACTACGTCACTCTGTGCATCTGATCGATAATGTAACACTGATTGAGACCACCAAGTGAAGAATCTACGTGTTTAGCTCCTTTTTTCACTTTTCTTGTTGACTAATGTGTAACACGCGTAAACGGAGTTGTTGGTATAGAAATCTATGCGTGTTATACGGATAAATGGCGCAAGCTCTTTTTTCAACGTCTCAAGGAGTTCCTTATTCTGCACTGTAAAATGAAGATTTTACGAGAATTCAACCGCTCTATACATTATTGCGACAGCAAATTATAAATGTTCAAACCACAAAAGCCATAAATATTTTTCTTAGTTCGAAAATTTATCTTCACCTCATCAAAGATTACCTAGTTTAATTCAGATTGTAGTTCGTTCAGCTTGATTTCAAAAAAAGTCGAATTCATTTTGAATAGCGTTTAGATTATTTTTTAACGCGCCATGCTGACGTACAAATTGTGTATGAAAGATGGACCTATTAACGAAAATTGGCGGAAAATTTCGTTAAAAACGGTTTAGAACTAAACGACTAAAGCTTAACATCCCTGGTCTAAACGAACACCTAGAGCGCCTCAACGGGATTACGAGGAGTAATATGCCATGAAAGCAATTCATCAACGCCAATTTTTGCACTACTTGCTTGTCATTATAATCATGACTAGTGCGCATCCGACAAAACACCCACCTGTGTGCAAGACACCCTTGTGGAAAAAAAGAGGAATCACTTCAAAGATTTCTGGCACGAACAGATAAAAAACACAGGCTGGCAGAAACTACTGTAGCAATCCAGCAGGCATTCATCCTAGCAGTAGAGGACGAGCTACAACATATCTGGGCCATTCAATGCGCATAGCCTTGTTATGAGATCGTTACAGTTGTGTAGGATACGTGATCAAGATAAGACGCGTGCAGAAAACTTGTTGTGAGGCAAGGACAACATTAAGCAAGAGCCAAACATTGGATACTGTTAGCCTCTCCGCTTGATATTTTTCCTCTTTCTATCCGAAAAAAAAATAAAAACACACATCAGGGTGTCCAGAAAGTATCTGCAGAAAACTTCGCAATGTTCCAGATTTGTTCTAGGACTTTCTGAAGATTTCGACATAAGTGCTATATAAAGACAGTATCCTGCTCTATCTGCGTAACATATCCAGCTCCGCCTTCCTTGTCTATTTCACTGTACGATGGCCGAACTGTCTACACATCTAGCGGCGAAGACGTCTGGACACATGCACTCAGCTGCTCTCCCGAAGTCGTACCTTCAACTAGCTGGACACGATTGTCACAGGAGATGAAAAATGGCTCCTCTCCATCAACCACGCTCGTCAACGTGCGTGGTGCCAACGCGATGAAGTGCTGAAATCTTTCGTAGAAGGTGAAACTCATGCGAGGAAAGTCATGCTGAGCGTCTGGTGGGGAGTTTATGGGATCTACCATTTCGAGCTGTTGCCTGACAGCACTGTCACTGCTGAGGTCTACGCTGCCCAACTGCAGAGACTGGCCGATAAGGTGCGCAAGGAACAGCACAAGCTCGACAAAGTTCGCTTGTTGCACGATAACGCGCGCCCACACATCGCGTGGACGACTTCTCAGAAAATTCTGGAACTCGGATGGGAAGTTCTGCCGCACCCATCGTACAGCCCAGATCTGGCCCTAAGTGACTACCACCTTTTCCGATCACTTCAGCATCATCTGGAAGGGAAGCATGATGAATATCGTGACCACCTCGAAAATGACCTCCGAGCTCTTTCGCCTCCAAGTCGCCGGATTTCTACGCCAGAGTTATTCGAATTCTTGTGGAACGTTGGCGGAGAGTAGTCGATGTTGATGGAAATTATTTGGTATTAATAAAATGTTGTTAAAAAATGGTGTTATTTTGAAAAATGTCGTATTTCTGCAAATACTTTCTGGACACCCCAATACTTAAATAAATATGTAAGCAACACCGACATCTTACGGTTAAGATGACTTTTTTTGCTGTACCTATAGGTGATTTAGAAAATAAATGACTGCACCTTAAAAACGCCTCATCATTAGAGATAAAGCACGCGTTATATCAATCCAGCAGAAAATCCAGTAGAAGTAGGATGCGCCACGCACTCTACTTCTACTGGATTTCGTGGAGGCGATTTGAATGCATATTTCGTCTACACAATGACTTGCTGTGGCCAGTCGATAAACAAGTGATTCCTTTTTCTTTACCAGACATGTTTGGTACCAATTCGCCGACCCCGGAGGGATGGAAGGCTTGGTTGGTCTCGGCGTTAAGTTCAAACCAAGAATCTGGCTGGGATCGGATGCCCGACGCCTCCTCCGTATGCGCTACGATAAGGATGATAGCCTAACCTTACCTAAAACATTCAATCAAGTAAGAAAATTAATTAATAATCGCATGAAAGGCTGTAGAATACGTCGCAACCAAGGTCGTTCAGTTTCGCGACTGTTACTTGAGGAACAACGGACGCTAGCAGAAAGTGCAGAAGTGCAGACAGCGTCGAATTTATCTAATTGCACGCTTCTCAGCAACGACAATCTATCACCTGTGCAAAACTAGCGGTTAATCCATCTTGCAAAGAAAACGAGACCACACGTACTCGCGAAAACGTTGATAACACAAGGGATTCCTAGTGCGTTTGTGTCATAAAAGCTGCGGCGAAACAATATTTGAACAGAAGCAACTTGTTCGAAGAGGAATGAAAATCAAAGGGAATAATTCCTAAACAAAATTCACTTTAGGAACGGCCTATACTAAACATAGTGACCCATCCTCCATACAGAAAGACGTTGTCAGTCTGCTCTTGCAAACAGTTCTCAAAGCTACCTGCAGATGCGTCTTAAGCACTGTAGTAATGGGGGCTAGACTTAGCAAGTGAAGAAAAACAAAGAAAGGCGTTCAAGGAAATCCAACACAGGCCAGAGAAGGTGAACAAAAGTTTTCAGTTGCAACGCTACAAAGTGAGGAAGGACTACGCTCTGAGTGACTTTATTGAAAACCATTGTTGAGGTTGAAAACATGGGCCAGACGAAGGTATTTCCTCACCTATCAGAGTAGAAATTCAGCGAACGATAACTGAATATCGGTTACTTTGAAGAGACTGGTATGATGGCTACGTCTGACCATGAGTCTTGAATCGTATATCGACTAGAGCTCCTGCATCATTACACACACCAAATATGGTTGAAACCCTCTCCGCTCGTCGATGCGCAGGTAGAAGGCGCAGAGTATCATAGAAGAGAAGGTTGGCGCCGACATATATCACCCCCCCCCCTTCCTCTTCTGCTTTTAACTATGCAGTGAGATCTAGCGCTTCCTTAGCTTTTGACAGATCAGCTTGGATGTCGCAACACTGTACGAGCTCACATACTCCTCGAGAGTTTTCTAGAGAGCTACAAAATACCAGCAAATTCTATGGTCTCAAGACCACCTCATAAAAATGGGAACAAAAAAAACAAGTAGAAGAAATCGATTAACGCCAGTCCAACTCATTAACCAGTCCAACTTGACTTTGAGATACACCACGGATTAACTTCGATGCATCGCAACTGCAGTTGGAATGGATACATGGCTACACAATGATAACCTATGTTGGCTTGGCGATAGACAAATGAGTATTTTCGCCGCTTGGGGTGACATGCTTAGATGGCTCGGAAGCGAAACGAGAAACGGACCAACATCATACTAACCATTAACCTACTAATGAGATGACAAAACGGTCCTAGGCTAAAATTCGTAGAAATAGCCCACGCTGAAGAAAGCAGAAAGCAAAATTTCAAACAAACGCGTTTAATCGTCAATGATAGCTTAATCAGTGAACTTCAGTAACCGAAAGTAATATCATTCAACGAAAAAAACTTCAAAAAGTGTCGAATTAGCATACTATAAAAGCATACCTTCCCATAATATCAGAAAGGAGGACACATTTAGGTGCATTTTATAAGTGGAGAAGAAAGTCAATGAAGGCAGTAATAAAGTAGGCGATATCAAACGAATGCCAACAAAATTTGTCAGTTACAAAACAAAAGTTGTAAATTCAAGACGAGATAACTACGAACTCACTCCTTGGCCATTTGAAGAGGACCAGACGTAGAGTGTCGGCGTTTCAGGTACCGTGGACGAACATTCTTGCCATTACTAGAGTCCGAGTCATCAGATGAGCGTCTAGGCGAATCGTTCTTCTGAAACACGCCAAATCGCGGCTCGTATAAGCTACACAGCCATTTATCGAAGCTAAATGGAATCCTTCAATGGAAAACCTAATATATGTATGTGGTACGACTTCTAGAAGCAGCGCTCAAACAGTTAGTTGGGAAGTACCATTGGCTATGGAGGCTGTGACGACAATGTACAGCGATGAATAGCTAAAGTCGCGAAGAAAAAGAGATTCAATCGTATGATTTCAAACAGCCGTCCACCTTAGAAGATTCACGACAATATTAAATCTACGAGCGCCTACCAGAATACTTTTGTACAGCTTTTTGGCCCAGTCTCGTTTTCGCATCCGGCGCAACTCGATGACGTCTGGCTTGGCAACCTTCGGACTGCCGGGATTGTCCTCATCGCTTTCATGAATGGTCGACTCGCGGGCTTCTCTGATCGTCCCTGGATGCAATGCATAGTTTTCACCATTTCATGTGAAATACAGGGTGCACCAAAATAACGTAGACAAGATTTTTTTTTGTCATAATTATAAAACAACCAACAATTCGAAAAAACGACGACTAATTTACAACAACACAAACACTAAGGTACACCATCTTGAAGTGGTTTCGAAAGGGCCTCCCTTGGAGCGAATGCAAAGGGCCAAACGCTTCGCGAAGTTTGGGGGCAATGGGCCGCAGGTCATTAGGAAACAATCGCTCCCACTCCTGGCGTTACGATTCCTTCAGGGACTGGAGTCTGCGGTGACGCTTGATGCCGACCCCAGTCTTGAAAATGCCTACAATATAGCCCATCGGATTCAAATCCGGAGAATACGGCGGCCATTCCGAAGGCGTGATGGAATCGGGGAAATTGGCACCTTGCACCACGCCTGCGTACTCTTCGCCCTATGTTCGGGTGCAGAGTCCTGTTGAAACGTCCAATGGGCATCACCGAAGTGCTACTGGACCCAAGGAAGAACTACGGACTCGAGAATGTCTCGCTGGTGCACACCTTTTTCGATTTTCACTCCTTTATCCACGAAAACCAGAGGGGTCCTGTCAGAGGGATGATTCCGCCCCAAACCATGGCCGATTGTGGGTTCCACACATTCTACTTCTACGAGGTATTTGAGACAATTCGTCGTTACAACGTTTTAAAATCCCGCGCCAAAACGAAACTCTGTGTTCTACCCTAGCGAGGTAAGTCTGACACTAAATCCATCGACACCGTTGGACAGAAGCTTACTCAGACAAATTTTGGTTAGTAACCGACCATGAACTGGTTTGAAACCCGTTGCTTAGCAATCGACCATGAAAGGGTTTGGAACTGAGCAGCGAAAGGCGACCACGCCCCCCGCAACACTTGTTGCTATTGTGCAGCGAAGGACGTGGCCGCCTTTCGCTGTTCGGTTCCGAACCCTTTCATGATCAGCTTCAAACCAGTTCATGGTCGGCTACTAACCAAAATTTGTCTTACCAGGAGACCATCTCAACGGTAGGTCGGAACGGCCCAAGTGCTGTATATGGGCAGAATCGCCTCTCTCTGGGAAACAACAAAATGCAAATATCTCGACCCCAATACAACTCTGCGCAGAGCTAGGGACGACGGAAGTTGGGCTTTTGGCGACGTTAGCCCTCTGCATGCACGCGGAGGGCGGGCTCAAGTTGGCTGGAAACAGTGATCACGGGGATTACGCCGCCCCTCTACCCACTGCGCCACCACCGCTCTCTCGTCATCGCTGTTTCCAGCCAACTTTAGCCCGCCCTCCGCACGCAGGCAGAGAGCTAACGTCGTCAGCGGCCCAACTTCCTTTGTCCCTAACTCTGCACAGAATTGTATTGGGGTCAAGATATTTGCATTTTGCTGTTTCCCAGAGAGTGGCGATTCTGCCCATATACAGCACTTGGACCTTTCCGACCTACCGTTGAGATAGTTTCCTGGTTAGTAGCTTCAGCCCAACGGTGTCGGTGGATTTACTGTCAGCTGAGGTCAGAATAAGCACTTACGGCGAAAAGGTGGAATGCGTGCTTCAGTGAAACTCCAAAATTGATTAACTAACGCCATTTTCCCTTACATGTCATCTGATGCGGATTACTTCTTGTAATCTGTTCGATATACGTTCACAAAAAGCTGCTGAGGTAACACGTACAGAAACAGACAATCGCGGAGAAGTTGGAAAAGAACTTCAGCTTTTTCTATTCTATTTGAAGGGGTCATGCTTGCAGAATACTTTTCCAGGGACACTTCTAGGTGATACTATAGAGGTTATTCAAGGCGCACTTCGCTTTTAAAGTGAGATGCACAATCTAGCCTGTTGCCAGCTCAATTCTTCACCCTGCTAGAATAGGCCTAGGGTCCACTTTCCACACATACGGACAGAGGGTTTGGCCGGGTATGTTGCGAAGTAAATCAGAAAGTAACCCTCGGAACCAGTCCTGCACCTTTTGCATTTGAACAAAAGCATAATAAGGTACAAATGTCTAGTAATTTAAAGAAACCTGCAGAACAAAATTTAACAAAAATGAAGAAAAACGAAATAAAGCAACCCACTAGTAGGAGAGCCGTCTGAAGAACTGGAGCGACTTGGCAGATTCGAGGAGTAACCGTAGAAGTAGTACGAAATCAGGAACGCCAACACACCAGAGATCGTCAAAGTGAGCAAAATCAATAGAATCTGGAAGGTGCAGATAGGAGACAAGGTTAGGAAATACAGATGCGGTACGACTTACATTCGAATACAGAAAAAGAAAAACCCCTACGAAAGGAGACAGGACAGCGGAAACTAGCGACATACTGCTCGACGATGCTGCTGTTCATTCACATGGAATCTATCGTGCAGTATCTGAAATGCTGATCAAAGTACAAAGAACGTGCATTTGCGGTTTTCTCTGATTCACCCCGCAGTATATGGAATACAAATAGCGACCTCCTGAGCAAAACCAACCCCTTCCATCCAGAAACTCTTCGTTTTTCGCTTAATGACAACAAGCTGTTTCCAGCAGGGTTTTTAATTACCTTTATCACCACCCGTCTGCTTGGGTAACGACTCCAGAGCAGCAATTAGTCGATGAATGATATGATCACCACTGGAAGCGGGATGTCTCTATGTCAAGACGGTTTCGCGTTCCTACGTAAGATGAGTACCATTTCTAGCCATTTTGGTGGCAATTGTTGCTGTTGGGATCAAAGATAAACCGAATTTCACTACAGTGATGGTCGGAAATATAGTCACTCGCAGGATATATCACTGCTTAGTAAACCTTCCTTGATGTGGGTCAATAAAGCAGATGAAGTAGTTTTATTGGTATAATGTAGTTTTATTGGTACTAAGCGGGCTGGTGCCCGCTCCATTATAAGACCATGGTCGTGGAACACTCAAATAAACACGGTTTCTAGGCAAACTAGGAAAGGGAAGGAACTACGCGGTGTGACTGATCTAACTTACCCGTTCTAAGACACCTTGTCGGTGTACAGCGGGCACCAGCCCGCTTAGTACCGTTTTATTTTTTCGAATATTGTCTTTGGCATAGAAGTCTCCTTTTAAGAAGCAGGCAGTATGAAATTATGAATATGGAGAACAGAGGGTGAGCTAAATTTTATTCGATAACTTTTCAACAATTTTTTGCGGTAAATACGATAAATCTGCTAAATCAGACTAACATAACAAACGCCGCACCCAGTTTGAGGGCATTCATGAAGAAGAAATGCTCTTCTTTATCGAGACTTCCACCTTAATAATAATTAGATCTCCCCATACTTATTTTCACAACAAGTGACTATCGTGACCCTAGCATTAAGATAACTTTTAGGGTAACTAGTTTCCTGACAACGCAGGAATCAGTTTTGTGATCGGTCAAAGAACGATAAAACGATGGTCAAAGAACACGAGGACGCAAATAAATAAACTGGTAAACAAGCAACAAAAATGCAAGCAACTGGCGAATACAGAGAAAGGCGAGGACAGCGTCGACTTCATCTCTCCAACGAATTAAATGGACGGTTCTTGTGGTTCCACAAGGATGTATTATTTCTACAAAACCTGGAGCAAAGAAAAACAAAGAGATGCAACCTGTATGGAAAAAAGTTAAACAATTTCTGTAAATCTCGAAAATATCGTTAATGCAACTTAACGGAAAATGTTGACGTTAAACTCCGATAAAGAATTTAACGAAAAATGCCGGTGAACCGGGTAAATCCTAGGTAGTTAAATGTGCACTCCAATGGAAAATTCTAACAACTTTGTGTGTTGAACTGAATTTAACAGAAACCAAATGGCGTCAGATTGTGGTCCTTGAAGAGGAGTGAAGCACGCACCAGACCAATCATATCGCACCAACTGAGTGCGGCATCCAACGGGAGCCTGAGCGATCGGTGCATTGATTGGCTGGCGCATTACTGCCTCCCCGTAAAGGTCACCGTAGCAACTAGTACTCGAAAGCCAAACTATGTAACACCATAATGAAGTGAATGCCGAAAAATCGAGCTCCTAACAAAAAAGGTAATTTTACTAATATTGAGATAAGGACTTTGGAGTTCCACTAGCAAAATGGGAGATCAAATTTTACAGTGCGACTTTCGAACAGTTTTCTTTAGATGGTGCCGTACAGTTCAGACCAGCGAATAACGTGCAACAAAAAATAAATTGTTAAGCCACAATTCATACAAACGCGAGCGGGTTGGCTGCGAGTGACTGTATCTCTGACCTCATCCACATTTCGTAGAGACCTCACTGTGCTAATAAGAATTGAAGAAGAAATCAACGATCAGGCGAGTAGATGGGGCTCTAAAGGTGACTAGCGATGATTGGAGCAACGAACGCATTGTGAACTTTCAGAAGCAAAACAAGCCGCAAAACATGTCGCCGCTGCATATCTGTCACGCGGTCGGCCCTTCATAGCACAGGGCAAGATTCGTTTGCGAGATTACGACCGTGTTCAGTGATCAGGTGAGAAGAAAACCAAAGCCCGGCTCGTCAGTTTTTGTCCGCTTCAATAAGCCACCCTAGAGAGTTCTATATTTGTATATTTCCTCGTTATAAATCTCTCACCCCCTTGACCCCAGTAATCATCACATGTTTCAAGGAGTAAGATGTGGATGCGCGTTCCTCACAACATCCCTTTGCGAATTATACTGACTTGATGGACTGCGTAAGTGCGTATTTCAAAATTTTAAAGCATATTTGAGGCCGTTGAAGTAATAAGGGGCACAGTTTTAACACAAATAAATACGAATACGAATATCATAGTCGTTTTTTGCGGAAATGCCTTATAAGCCCGCTATATTAAGTTCGAATCGCCCAAGGCCTTGCGAAACAGCGCGCGCTGGTGAGAGACAGACTTCGCCCCTACTAGGCAGCGCGACAGAAGGTACACCCACCCCTGCCGAGGGGCGTGGCGTCAGGGGGTACAGCCGCTATTCTGAGGACCGGAAACATTTGTTTCGCGTGTCAAAAGTTTCGTAAGGCAGCCGTTAGAATCTCGGTGAGGCCTAGGGGGTTGAAGGTGGGTGAGAAAGGGAGATGAGAGGAAGATCGCACGCGCCCCAGCAGGGGCGGATGTACCTCCTGACCGTCCCCCCCCCCCCCCCTACTAGCACACATTCGCGGCCGTCTCCGACGGGGGGGGGGGGGGGGTTACCACAGCATGCCGTGGCGTGCAGGCGTGGCAACTAGATACACACAGCGAATGTAGATGTAGTCTTTTACCGGCGTAAGCTCTGCTGCAGACTAAAGACGGCGAAATAGTGCGCATCGGTAGAGGGCGCACACTCTGCTTCTCTTACTGGCGTGTGCTATTTTGCAAGGCCTTGGCGATTCGAGCTTAATATAGCGGGCTTATACGGCATTTCTGCAAAAAACGACAATGATATTCGTTCTTCCCATGGCAGATTACCCCTAGTAGACCTATTTTGAACAAGATTTAGGGCGGTACACTAAGTACACTAGAACCCAAGTTTGAATGGTGACATAAAACAACATGATCATTTTGTTCATCGCCGCCAAGTGAATCTTAGAGCCTCCACACACTTTTGCGGCAAGTGGCGAGCGGCAAAACTCATGAAGCGCGCCACTGACGCACACTTGTCTTGCTGGCGGCAATCGGCGATGGCAACCGGCAGAAGCACTGGGCTTTTTCTAGTCGGGACCCACTTCTGCTACTCGCTTTGCGCATTCTGTCTCTATCCGATCCCTGCCGTGGTCACCAAGTACGCAGACGACAGCTGCGGCGGCAAATCCGCGGCAATTCATCAGCGGCGGCAACAATAATGGTGTGAATCACCGCTCGCAGCCGGCGGCAAGCTCTGCTGCGTCCATGCCCTACGGTTAGGAATAGGACCGCCGCTTTGCCGCAAAAGTATGCGGAGGCCTTTAGTCAACGGCGCTATATACCCAAAACAAAACTAATTTTCTTCGAAGATGCGAGCACCTTAATTCTCTAAACTATTTCTGTCAACTTCTCTTCAATTATTCAATTTCGTTTCCTCGAGAACAATGATAAAAAACACTTACAACAGCCATGAAGTAATCATGTCATTTAGAAACGAATGCTCCCTAGGAGAAATCATGGGTAGCAGCTAATTGGCTCCACAGGCACTTGTCCGCGTCATTTTCAAGTGGATCCTTCTCCCGTAAATCGTCACGTGAATATCTCAAATTAAAGTTGGGATTCCTACTTTGACACCATGTTTCAAGGAAGAACGGATAAACACCTTCCAGAGATATCAGTTCGACTCCGAATTATCAACAAATACTCCAATCGCTCCTTACTCTTTGTCCCTTACCATGCGTCCGATAGCAGTTTACGACTTACAGAACTGAACCGCGAAACATTCGTCCTTATCAAAAGCGGCACACTCGTGTCTAGCCAACGAGAAAAAGCCTTCAAAACTCGTCATTAGAACAAAAACACAGCACACATGAAAAGTTGTAGCTGTAAAAGCTTACCACTTCACCGTTACCATCTACGCATAGATGTCGCGAGGCCCCACGCATGGAACTAGAACCTCTTGAACTGTGGGATATCACGATTTGCGATGATTCATGGAAACCTCTACTCAACTGCGCCGGATGCAGCGCCACTACCGTGCCGAAATTTAGGCGTCGAAAAAATTTTAGTGGTGCAAGCTCACAAACATTCCCACTACAGTGTCCTTTTATTCAAAAACTACTATGTGCAACTTAGGGCCCATTCACACTTCGCAACGGGAGCGAGTGGTTGGCCGGGTAAATCATAGGTATCGATTTTTGCTGGGCGATCGCTCAGGAAAAATCGATGCATATGTATGAAAAAGAATTTGTTGGACATTAATGTTAATCTCACGTTCATATTTCCGACGCCAAGCGATGCGAAGGCATGTATAGTGGCCAAATTGATCAATCTCGTCGCTCGATCAATTTCGCCACAATATGGTGTCGCGGTGCTCGGCGTAGAAGTATAAACGGGAGAGGGGGCGCCGTTGCGATGATTATATGTCTTCTTCGTTTTTCTTACTGTAGTTTCATATTCCAATGGAACCCCGAAACTTTAAATTCTGATTGTATGCCATTTTTACGTCGAATTTCTAATTCCGAAGCTTTTCAAATCCAATTGGACACTCTTCTAAGCTAGCTTTAAGACCTTCGAAGTCAAAGCTAACTTTTCCAAACCAAGGTGGTCTTCAGGTAGGTTAAACCGCAAACTCAATGTGATGGCTAAAATAAAATTTTGTTCAAGGAAAACATTCTTTGAAATATCTCAGCTTACTTGCCCCAATATGTGTAATAATTCTAAAAAATTTTACTTTTAGAGAAAAATAATCAATTAAAATTTGTCATAAAGCACAGCAAAGAAGCAAGCATATAGCGCATTAAATGACCAGATCACGCCATGCGCTGAAAAACTTGGCCGCATCTTTTATTTAATGGAGTGTAAAAGTCAGTAACATAAATCATCAAACTGGAGAATGTGTTTTGCCAGCTGTTTTTGTTGTATCGTTAACAGGTGTAAAATTCCATGCAAACAGAACTTCTGCTATCACTCGAATAAAAATGGCGACATCTTGGAAAAGGGCATAGCGCAATCTCTTCCTTTGTCACTAAACTGGTCACCTTCCTGCTTTTTAAAACAGCTTTGAACCATTATTTTTCCTCGAAAAATAAAAATTTTATAAAATTTCAAACAATGAGTTCATTTTTTTGGGTACACCAATTAAAACTTCAAAGAAAGCTGTATTAAACTTTTCCTTGAACAAAAAATTATTCTAACCTTTTTGGAGTCTATGGGTCAATGTAGAAGAAGCTCACTTCAATTCAGAAGAGTTCGCCTTGTATTCAAAAGCCTTTGGCTAGCTTAGAAGTGTCCAATTTGATTTGAGATGTCCAATTCGATGTGAAAAGTATACAGCAGATTCGTCGTTGTTTCCTGAGGTTCCAACGCTAAATAGTATTTCTGAATTGCATGGCAACGAATTAAATGAAAATACAGGCGAGTTTGACCAAATCTGCCTTGTAAAGAAGTTTCTTCACAAAAATATATAGTAAAAGTACCGTGCGAAAACCCGTCCGCTCCTTACCAGTAAGAAGAGTCTGCGAACTCTTCAAAACGAAGTTCTTTTGCATCCTTTAAGGAGCACCTTTTTTATAAACTGCGGAGTCTAACGCATCAAGGTTTCAGTATCCAGGAGCAAAAGTGACTGTGAGTGTAAACTATGAGAGGGAGCCTCAGCCGCTATCGTGAGAGAGTATCACTGACGCGTAACACGATTCCTTGAGTAGGCTTACCAGGATACTATCTCAACGGTAGGTCGGAACGGCTCAAATGTAGTATATGGGCAGAACCGCCTCTCCCTGGGAAATAACAAAGTGCAAATATCTCGACCCCAATACAACCAATACAACTCTGCGCAGAGTTAGGGACGACGGAAGTCGCGGGTTGGCGCCCTGTTGATTCACGTGCTCCACAGCTGACGGGCGCGCGCGGGATAAGGGCTCGTATCGCGGCTAAGCGCAGTGCACATGTGGCGTAGTAGGGAAGAGCTCGGGCTCGTAAACGCGGGTCGGGGGTTAGGATCCCGCAGGTTGCGTTCGTTTTGCACTTTTGCAAGATTCATGTTTATCATATAGGTAATCCACCTAGGGGTATTAAAGTGTGTTATAGAGCATGTTTACATATAGCATATGCTTCAAACTACAGATTAGCTGAAATGTCCACTTCTGTGTCACTTATTTTAAGCCTATTTTGTGTGAAGCCGTAGTTATGTAACGATAGATATTTTGTGGCACTTGTTAAAAGTTCCGACTCCACCGACAAGACTTCGGTCAAAAAAAAAAAATTTCGCTGAAACTTTGTCTAGGGGTTATTTGGGGTGCTGATGACAAATCTGACATCCGTTTTTCACGATTCGAATGAATAATATAGATACAGGAAGGCAGAGGATTACATTCTTATAGTTTCTGCCGATGACGGCAGGTAGAGACAGAATCATGAAAAACGAATGTCAGATTCGTGATCAGCATCCCAAATAACCCCTTATACGAAGTTTCAGCGAAATCGGTGACCCTGCCTGGACCACCCTTGTTAACGGTATGGGTGGCCTCCGACCGAATCGTGAAAGACGGACGTCAGATTCGTGATCAGCACACCAAATAACCCCCTAGACGAAGTTTCAGCGAAATCGGTGACCCTGCCTGGACCACCCTTGTTAACTGTATGGGTGGTCTCCGACCGCATCGTGAAAAACGGATGTGAGATTCGTGATCAGCACCCCAAATACCCCCCCCCCCCCCAGACAAAGTTTCAGAGAAAAAAATTTTTTTTTGACCGAAGTCTTGTCGGTGGAGTCGGAACTTTTTACTAGTGCCACAAAATATCTATCGTTAAATAACTATAGCTTCACACAAAATAGGCTTAAAATAAGTGACACACAGAAGTGAACATTTTAGCTAATCTGTAGTTTGAAGCATATGCTATATGTAAACATGCTCTATAACACACTTTAATACCCCTAGGTGGATTACCTATATGATAAACATGGATCTTGCAAAAGTGCAAAACGAACGCAGCCTGCGGGATCCTAACCCCCGACCCGCGTTTACGAGCCCGAGCTCTTCCCTACTACGCCACATGTGCACTGCGCTTAGCCGCGATACGAGCCCTTATCCCGCGCGCGCCCGTCAGCTGTGGAGCACGTGAATCAACAGGGCGCCAACCCGCGACTTCCGTCGTCCCTAACTCTGCGCAGAGTTGTATTGGTTGTATTGGGGTCGAGATATTTGCATTTTGTTGTTTCCCAGAGAGAGGCGGTTCTGCCCATATACTACATTTGAGCCGTTCCGACCTACTGTTGAGATAGTATCCTGGTTAGACAAATCATCGCTTGGTGGGAACGCTTACTCTCTACAGAAAATTACATTAATTAATTACAGTACGACCTGACTAGCTGATTCCTAACTCCGGCGTATGTCTGACAGAAGAAAAAGAACACTGCTGCAAAAATCTCCACGCCTCGAACAGCAGATCTTGGACCTACCGAGTTATGGCGAACTAAGGCCTATGGTATACTGCCGTCCACCGCAGCGACGCGACATTGCACAGCGACGGTGATGCCTCGCGACGCGCGGACGAAACAAGTGCAAAAGTAGTGCACGACGGGCGCTTCCCCCTCTCGGCCAGCGGCGGCCGTCGAGCGGGAGTATGTGCCGCTCCCGCCACTCGGAAGTATGGGCACGTTTATACTTCTGACGAGAGTGACGCGACGGCATGTATAGTGGCCAAACTGACCGATCGCGTCGCTCGATCAATATGGCCACAACACGTGGCGTGGCGTCGCTCAGCGTCGAAGTATAAACGGGGCCTATAACACCCTCTGCGACGCGACGCGGGAGCGACGGCGCGACAACTAACAACCGCGACTCTCACTACGCCGTCCGCCACTGCAGCAAAAGCGCATCATTGAGAGTTACCCCTAGTCCGTCGCCAGCACGACACGGGAGTATACCATAGGCCTGAACCTTTGTTGTGGAAGCGCTTAGTCCCACAATGCAATAGCATCCAAACATCGAATGCGCAAAAAAGCAAAAATACTGCTTCATCCTTGCCCCGCAGTATTTTTGAATTTTTTCTGCTTATTCAATGTTTGGAAGATATTGCCCTGAGCGACTATGCAACTCCATTGTAAACTATCGCGGCGGGTAACTCGGTAGATTGGAAACTTTGCAGAAATGGAACATAGTTCTCAATTATTTCAAGGGTGGAGATTCTCGCTGAAGTATTCATTCGAACTGCGAGCGGGGACTCTGAGATGACAAGAAAAATGGGACCCTCCAGCCTTTTAGGAAACGAAATCATTTTGGCTATCCTGAGCAAGTTGGAGTCTAAGCAAGGATTAATAATCGCCCACATATCAAATTACAATCTCAACATCACCTACATTTTCAAGCAGTACAATGAAACCCAAACCGGTGAAGTGGCTTGTTGTCAATTAACGAATTAAAAAAGATGTTTTTTAAAGTTCAATAGTAGCCTTGAAATACTGGGCGATACCGCGGGTTCCTAGTTGGGACCCGCGGTATCGCCCAGTATTTCATCAGGGCTACTATTGAACTTCAAAAAACAATTTTTTTAATTCCTTAATCGACAACAAGCCACTACCAGTCTCACCAGACTTTCGGCACCGAAAATTTTGTACAACATAAAATAATCCTATATAAGCCAAGAAGCTTGATTTATGGAGCTTCCAAAAGGAGAAACGCTCACGTAGCAGAAGAGAGGGCTTCCATATCACATCTTTACCTCGTAGTCATCCAGAAGCCGGCAGCGATGCCGCTAGAATGCTGAGGTTGCCCCATTTTTGATGAAATGGGGTAGAAACTTCCACCACAATGACCTCGATTCTTGCTAGGTGGCTGATGGAATTCTACGTGTAGTAAACGCCAGACAAAATTCCCAGCATATCTGCTCAGCTGACCGTTCGCACTAATCTTTTAACCACATAAGTTTAGGGAAAATTCTACAGAATTTAACCAACATTCCGCTCTATTAAGCAACATTTGTGACGACGAAGAGAAACCGATGTCAAAAAGGGGAACTAGAACTTGAAAGACTATGCAACCGATAAATCCTCGAAGTATCCATGCATTGTTAACTGACATTTAATTAACGGTGAAAGTCACACCTTCAGATATAAAAACTCCTGGCTGTCGAAACCTTGTGAGTTTCAGCCTAATACTCACGAACCTCGGAAAAACTTCATTCCATACAACTCGCGAAGGCTATATGAAGGTGCATTAATGTAGAATCATGCCCGCGGTGGAATAGATCGTATTTGAAATCAATTCTGCATTATTTGGATTCAAAAAGCCAATTGTATTGCACACTTCATGGAACGGCAGGGTAAATGTCGACGATAATTTGACAACGAAATCCTGTATTGGATGGGCGTCTCGGCGTTCCAACAAGAACATCAGGTACAGTTGGATCAGCAGCAAATTCCATTTGGAGGACTGATTCCAGTCATTCGGCGAGAAGAGACAATTATTGTTTGCTTCACTGGCACATCTCTTCGTCCTTCACAGATGTCCTGACGTTGCCGGCAAACCTTCGTAAAATCTGTGCTTCCGATAGATAATGTGATATGCAGCTCTCTTGTCATTACAACCTTCAGTGTATACACTGAGAACATATTTAGAAAGATAATTCATCCCAGATGCTTGTCGACTTTGGGAATGAAGGCAGCAAAGAACTTACCGCACCAAAATTTGCGGGCCAAAAACTCTCCAGCTGCTGCGCACCCTTCAACTTTTCAAATAGAGCTTAAATGCATGTCGGCACGCCGCGCTGGACAGGAGTACTGAAGCTACCGGTATCGACTAAGTAGCACAGAGGATCGATGCTTACTGGATTGGTGCTGCTATGCAGCACAGCCGATGAAATACGGTACCCAATATCCATTCTACCTACATTCCTTCTAACAGAATTGTCAACCTGATTCCCAACTACAAGCAGAGACCATCCATGCTGATCACAATGGCGCCCTTTCTGCTCAAGATTCACTGCATCCTTGAAGGCGAAAGTTTTATGTTCGCTCAATAATGTTTTATTTTATGCAGCATTCGACTAATGATCGTCTTCGAAAACCAACTTCCAATACGCCAAAACCAGAGAACCCCGGGCGAGGAAATTTGCAAGCTTTGCGACAAAAACATGATAACGAAGCGCCACCTTCGATGCATGATAAAGGACAATCAGACAATCAGACGAAAAAGCGTGCATCATACCCAGAACCAGTGCAGAATAGAGAGATCTGTATCTGTATGCCTTCACTCCTGTTATGAGAATTCGCGAAAAATCTGGGCTCACAACGAACATGGAGCAATCAAGTGGCGTAGATGACGAAACATTGCACTGAGTTCTTATCACTGCGTAGCGATGACCAATGTGGGGCAACGATCAGAAGGAAGCACAAAAAATAGTCACAACACTGAATGGAGAACGACTTCGAGAACGCACAGTAAGGTCGACGGAGGAGCCAACTCGAAACACTGCATATGCATATTCAGAGGCCAGATAATCGATACTACTACCTTCTGAACTAGAAGCCATTCTAAACGCAGGCTCAAAGGAAAACGAGCGGAAAACGAAAAGCAGTTCCTAATTGGCGGCGTTTGGCCGATTTGCTAGACACTAGGAGACTGCCCGCATACAACTGAAACTGTATATTGAAAGCAGAAGTAAACGCCATCCACAGAGTCTTTCAAAAAGTCAGAACAATACTATGCACATAGTTCTATTACTATGATCCGAAATGAAGTATAAACTTCCCCAGAACCGACCTTCGAATGCAGTATTGAATTGATCTAGAAGAACGCGGCCATCCGCTAGTGAAGTCGTAGATGTGATCGCTGAAAAAAGTAGAGCTTTTCGTCTGTGAAAGCACACGCAAATCGACGAAAGCGCACGAAACGAAACCACAGCAACGAATAGACGACAAGCGTTCGACGCAGCCGAGGAAGAAGAATTAGGACACATACAAGGCCATGAGAATGCAGTGGAACATTACTCCCACACCTTATCAGTCTTTTATCGAACACCTTCGAGGTGTACTCTGGCAGACGGTAATAGCCGTGGGTCAATCTCTCAGGCAGCTACTGCATAGTCAGTGCATGAAGTGAAAGCGATGAGTCAGCAGAGAAGTGAAACACATAGTGAAGCGTGCGGAATGAAACGCGCCACAAAATAAACCATTACACTGCACACGTATCCGAATCGAAAGTTTTCAGTTTTAGAAGTTTTGGAACAACAAATTCTCCAAAGTCATGAGAAGGACTGACGACGTCCCCCAGCAGCGGGGCTGCACCCGTCGCTCACTTTCGCTGCAGAGTCCACTTGATTTTTTCGCCGTTCTCCCGCCCACCCTAGTCAATACTTCTGGTGCTGAACACTACGTGTGTTCAGGAAAAGTAATGCGCCTCACAACGGGCGTCCTGAGTGGACTTTACGCCACAACCTGCACAAGACAAAACAAAAGCCAAAATGGATATCAACATACAGTTCTGCGGATATGAACATCTTTTGCACTCAAAATTGTAATTTTAACCAAGGAGAGTTTCCATCTTAAGAATAATAGCTTTAGCTCGGTCCAGAATGGACATCAATTTACGCGAGACTTGCCCAAGGGGTTGATTCAGGATTTTACCGCAGATAGGCGACTCGCTCAAGACGACAGCAATACAGTTTCAACTAACTGTTTGGTTTTAATGACAACAACCCATCGCATATCGAGCTTCCGGCAACAGCCGCAAGAGCGAGAATCCAACCAGTACAGGGTTACAACTCCTCATGGATCTTGCAAAGGACACCTAGTTATTCAGTTACTTAGTTGTTATTTATCGGGTTATCCCTGGAGGGTGTGGTAGTGCAGTCGGTGGAAGTGCCAACTGTCCCCATACCAGGTTCTTGGTTCGGTGGTTCGGATTTCCCGCCAGGCTAATCAAGCCTTCCTCCCTCCGAGGACGGTGAATTGGTACCAGACTTCTCTGGGAAGGATAAAACGCTGATTTGTTCATCGGCTGGCTGCCGCAAGTCACTCATGGTCAAACAGGAATTCAAATTCCCTCCACGACACCCCGTAGAAGTAGAATGCTTGGCGCATCCTAAAAAGGGATTGGCTAACGCCTTCCATAATGTTTCACCTACTATTTGTGACACCGACAACAAACACGACACTCGTACCTCCACCGTCAGCTGATTACGGTATGCATGGGTGAGTAGGTGATGAGACCACGACCAACAGTCCCCCCCCCCAATCCCTCCCAACAAAAATGTGAATGGAGGTTAGTCGCGGTGATGATCCTTATTTTGCAATCCATCTCTGATTTCCTTCGCACTGATGTTTAACTTTTTTTGCCAACGGAGCGAACCGCCAGTCCATGTCAACACGGTGAAAGTTAGCCAGTCAGAACTTTTCCAGGAGATGCAAATTACAATTTCAACCTACATTCATTAACCCATTTGCTTAAGCCTGGAGCGGCTGGTAGAGAGGCTATATACTGTTACACGCTGTTTTGTTACGATCAAAACTCCTGCGCCAGGTAGGACTCGAACCCGCACCTTCCGCTTTCCCGGCAGCGATGCTACGCTTTACATTACTGGCGCTGTTTGACCGCACGTAACATGCGGGATATCCTCGAGGTCTGTCAGCACCAGGGATTTGCGGAAATTTTTCTGGAAAAAGCGGAAGACGAAAGACGGAACGGAAACAAAAATAGCCGGAAACCGGAATACGAAATGCGGAAGCGGAAATGACACATGTTCGCCATTTTTTCAGAAAATTGCATCTGAAACGGCGTCAGAAGCGGCTTCTATTGTTCGTTTCGTGTTCGTGTTCTATTTTCTTGTTCAGAACTTTGCGAGCAGCAGAATCTTTCACAGATTAATGCTCATCCTCATCATAACAGAACATAACGAAGCATGAATTCATAATATTGCTACGATAACCTTTTAGCTATGGCTGAGCAATAAACGAAAATAATTTCAGGATCTTAACTCGCTATTTCTCACTATTTCAGCATGCAATCGTTCTATACCTAGTTCCTGCGACGTTTTTCGCTGACCTTTTTGATGCAGCTATTTTTTGAACGGGAGACTTAGCCGACTTAACCAATTGAGGTTACTTACAGACCCGCATTGAAAAAACCGACGCGGGTGAAGTTTAAAACTTGAGTAGCCACCTTGATCATTTTCTGTCCAGAAAAGAGATTCCTCTCAACACCTTTGGAAACCTGTGGCAACATGGACGGCGTGCGTGACTGCACAGATATTTGCATACTCATCATTAGCCGTTACATTGTAATCACCAAAACTAGTACTCAGAACTCATTCTGAGATCTAAAATGGTAATTAAGCGACTGATTAGTCACGGTGGGTCCACACTTCCACAGGAATATTCAGTCTGGGCCAGCCTAGAAACCCTACGCCCAAGGTGATACACCTGGACAGTTCCAAAATGGTTCTCGAAGCAATAGGTTTGAGTGAATTCAATAAGTCACCACAGTCAGTCAAAATAACAGTTCGTAATGCTTCATTAAAAAATGAATCGCATAACTCCATATGGATGAATATCACACATAACGAAATTAAAAATTGAAATTTGCACCTTTGATCAGAAATACTGATGTAATCTTGGAGCACATACCGCATGCCACAACCTTCACTGAACTCTTTGCTTCATGATACTGGGCTCTATGTTTGCTAAGTATTCGTAGCTATTTGTAACTAGTTGATCAGGAATTTCATGATCATTCAAATGTTGAGTGCATTTTCTTAGCATAGTGCATATATAGCCTTTGGGCCAATAATTTTGCCCTGCACCCAGCCGTTGTCATTTTTGAGTGGTTTTTTTTTTGGTAATCTAACCAATTTCAAGAATATTAATACTAGAGTTGTCAAACAGTATTTTTCTCACAATTATATGAAAGAGAAATCTTTTTCACTGATACGCTAATTGTGTTCAGTAGAAGACTAGTTTGGAGCAGTGCCCATTTCCGTTTCCGCCTTCCAGCGCAAAAACAGGCGGAACACGGAACAAACTGAAGATCCCAAAACGGCCGGAAACCGGAATTCGGAACACGGAAACGGAAATTCCGCACATCCCTGGTCAGTACCCACCCGTGATAAGGGTATGACTGATACCGCTGATACCAGCATGGAACCGGTTAAGCTGAAGACCTTACTAGTAACAACGCTTTAACAATTTCCTTAAGCCTGAAGCGGCATATGTGTGGATATCACGGATGCTATGTGCGGTCAAACAGCGCCGGTGGTGCAAGGCGTAGCATCGCTGCCCGGAAAGCAGGAGGTGCGAGTTCGAGTCCCGCCTAGTGCAAGCGTTTTGATCGTAGCAAAACATCCTGTAGCAACATATCAACCTATATTGTTGTAATCAGCAGCCCAGACTCCCTCCAACTAGCTAGGCCTACAGTCAAAGTGCCATGGAAATTAGAAATCTTTCTCCAGTGTGTTTAGAAACACACAAGGGAAGGATTTCAAAAGGGTTTTACCTACTTTTACGAAAGATGTTACTCAACCGGTTATATAAAGTCTCGGCTTACGAAACCATGGGACACCACTTGATTTACACACCAAATGTATCCATGCATTTCACCTCACCACGACGGTAAGTCGCGGTGCCGGAATTTTCGGAGAAAAGCGTAACACGGACCTGCCAACCGAATGACACGAAAACATGTAAGAAAACACTACGCAGATGCAACTTGGCACTATTGTACTTTCACAACTCCACGAGTCGAGGAGAGGTCGAAAAAAATTTTTTCACCCAAACTTCGGCTAGGGGGGGGGGTTATTTGGGGTGCTGATCACGAATCTGAGATCCGTTTTCAAAATTACGGCCGATTACGTAGGTTACGGTAGGTACGGGTGACTAAGGCTGCCAAGGTCATGATCGCCGATTTCGCCCAAACCTCGCCTATGAGGGTTATTCGGGGTGCTGATCACGAATCTGACATCCGTTATTCGTTTTACGCTGGAGTTTGGGCGCAATCGGTGACCATTACCTTACTCACCGGTACCCATACTCACCGGTACCCACCGTAACCTACCGTACTCCGGCTTAAAACGAAAAACGGATGTCGGATTCGTGATCAGCATCCCAAATAACCCCCCTAGCCGAAGTTTGGGCGAAAATTTTTTTTTTCGACCTCTCCTCGACTCGTGGAGTTGTGAAAGTACAATAGTGCCTGCAACTTTTTTTATCTAAGCTTTTTGAAATTGGACTCAATGAAAAACAGTTCTCACAAAAATGCTGCACGTCAAGCACTGTGCTAGGTAATGGTAGTTCCGGGGAAAGGTACACGACTAGACATCGTTAAAAACGAGCCCTGCAGGGAGATTGCATCATTCATCTTCAAACTGGAATCTCGTCCGAGAAATGGGCCACGTGGGTGATAAAATGGAAGACCACCCACGGCACCACGCGATTTCAACGTCTCGCCTTGTCTATCAGAACAGGCTTTATCAACGTTTTCTAATCGGACCGACACCGTTTGCGTAATGCAAATGGCACGTGCAAGGGGTGTCTGGACCTACTAATCGTTAAATGATTCAAACCCTTCCATTAAGCAAACGATAGTAAAACTCTGGTCGGTTGTTATACCACAAAACAGTCGCCTATGATATTGAATACAAATATTTCGAAAAAAGCTTTCAATTACCTTCAATAATAGGTCCGCTATAAAATTCTTCATTGCCGATCAGCTTTGAATAATGGTCTTCAATAAGGCGTCGACTGAATAGGTCACTATGAAGCAATGTCGAACTTGGAGACTTTTTGAGAAAGGCATCTAAAAAACATGCTGATCGTGGGCCTTAGCGCAGGGCTCACTGGGAAATGGCAGCCTCTAGCTATTAAGCATTTTTCCACTGGATCCTCCTCCTCAAATACAAACCAGCTGCAAAGAGCAGCAAAGTGCAGATTTCGTTCCACGAATCTGTTTGTTTCCGCAGCACTTCGTTTGAATAAACGTAAAAAATGTCCCATACCTCAACGAAAATGCATAGACAAACGCGAGTTTTTCACTCACAGAATGTTGCAGAGGATCTTAACAAAGAGTGGATTGCGACGTTATGACCTAGAGCTTTGTCAGTTCACCATATGCTTTTTAAAAACAATATTAGAAGAACACTATGTTACATGATGAAGCAGAATCTCCGGCTGTTAGAGGGATGAGATACATTTTCACCTCAACTACTTTTAGGAAACTATCAAATACAGTCATCAACAGATTCGCATACTAAGTGCTCCAAAAACAATCCTCGTACTTTTTTCTCTTCCTGACGACATCTTAAAAACTTTACGCATGAATGTAACCAAATTATCACCACGACATAGCAAGTCTACTACCGTCTCAATTCTTGTGACCACGAAAGGTAGAAGCAAAACGATCGAAAAATCGTTCATTGTAGAACAGGAAAAATAGCAAACCAAGAGAAACTCTGCCCCAGAAGCCTGTTTTGTCCAAGGATTAGGTATAAATCAACTTGCATTTTTAATGGAAGGCCTCAGCCTGCATGATATAACTGTATTTTTGACATTATTTTTTTAAACAAGTTTCATGTAATCCAACCTGTTCTCTCAACAACAGCCGATTGATGACTTGGTAGCATACAACTAAGAAACACAGCCAATTCTTATTGCCGTAAACGGGGAGGGTGAAAACTACTCCTGGATCTTCATATTACGCAGAAACAGGTAGTAAGAAAAATAGCTTACCATTAGTAAAAACAAAGTAAGAACATACGCGTAGTGAGCAAAATAAAAATGGAATAAAATAAACTCATAACAGCAATGGGAAACCGAAATAAGTTAGCAGATGACTTGCCTCTTGCTTCTGTCTCAGCACATCTCATAAATGCAGAATCATGGTAGAAAAGTGAATGGTATCCGGACGGGATGACGACCTCAAATTGAACGGGAAATGGAAACAACGAGCACGTCAAGCAAACTGCTGCCTATTGAGTGCTGTAGGCGCATTTAACAAATCGATTGGACCTGACATTTTACGGGGAACGAGAAGTCAATAACAGCGCAGCGTTCCGTTGAGCGCAAACTGAAGATGTGTTTTCTTCGCGCCCGCAGTCACACTTCTGGATATGAAGATAATTCCAATTATAGATGAGCTCATGGTAGCTGAACGATCCGTGTAAACATCCGGAGGGTGGTATCGGCCCAGTGTGGGAATGAAGCCTGGCGAACGAACTTAGAATAACTAATGATTGTGATTCTTAATTTATTTATTTATTTACTTATTTCTGTATGATGCATAAAGCGTACGTGATCTAGGATGCAGTACAAGAAATACAAACACTTGAAATTTAGGAATGAAGAAGCTTGCTCTTGGCCATGTGATTGAACAGCCAGTAATGCACCGCCGACCGAGGGACAGCAATCAGCGAGGTAAAGCACCAGATCTGCACGTAAAACTACGTGATCTACTATTCCAGAGTATCACGCCCATCATATCTGTCGTTCAGGGCTTTCACGAAGAAGTCCGACCAACGCGTTGGTGGGCGTCCTGGTGTTCTCTTGACATCCCGCGAAATCCAGTCGGTGATGGCTCTCATCCATCAGGTATCTGCGAAGCGCATTACGTGGCCGACCCACCTAATTTTCGGCAACTTGGCCTACGCGACAGCGTCTCTGATCATCGAACGTCGGCGAAGCTCGGAACACCGGAGGCCTTCTCTCACTTGCGTGAGTCGTGTCACTCCGAACATCGTCCTCTCGATTCCACGCTGCGCGACGCTGATCGCGTGTTCATCCTACTTTCGTATAGCCCAGGTCTCTGAGGCAGATGTTAGGGCAGGAAGAACAGTGGAGTCGAATAGGTGGGCACGGAGTCGGACGTTCTTCGTCTTCTTCGCGACTTCTTCGACGCTCTTGAAAGTTCCCAAACCGCTCGTTTCCTTCTGCTCAGCTCCGGCGCTGGGTCGTTGGCCATATTGACTTCGCGACCCAGATAACGTAGCTGGAGCATTCGGAGATGTTCGTTCCGTTGAGCGAGTAAGGGGCATCAGAAACTTGTCCTTTCCTCATGAACATCATCTTCGTAAGATTCAGCTACAGTCCAACGTTCCCACACACACACACGATCGAAGTCGGCCAGCACTCGCTCCTCTTGAATGATGCTCGGTGTTATGAGCACGATGTCGTCAGCGAAGCGAAGCTGCCGGCCGTCGACCTTCACTCCAATGTCTTCCCATTCTAGTTCGCTCATGATGTTTTCGAGAGCGGCGCTGAAAAGCTTCGGGGATATGATATCACCCTGCCGAACCTCTCTCTTCACGTCCATGACGACGTCGTTGTAGAGTATTGAGATCTTGGTCGTCGATCCACAGTACAGCTCTCGAAGAACTCTGATGTACTGAGTAGGAACACCTTGAGTGATCAGGGTGTCGATGACCGCTTCAGTTTCGACGAAGTCGAATGCCTTCTTCAGGTCGATGAACGTAAGACACAGCGGCAGCTTGTACGCTCGCGGCACTTCGATGAGCTTCGTATGTGGTCGATCGTGCTGAATCCTCTCCGAAATCCTGCTTTTCGCATGGCTGTCCTTCGTCCAGCGTCCTGATAATCCTATTCAGGATGACTCGAGTGAACAGGTTGTAGACTACGGACAGCAGGCAGATCGAGTGGTAGTTGCCAATGCCGTGTACGTCTCCCTTCTTGTACAGCAAGACGGTCCTGCTGGTCTTCCACTGAGATTCCCTGTACTATCCTGTATTCCAGAGTACGCCGTAAAATATTCTTTCTGATCTGAGAAAATGACAAGAAACATCTCGATGGTTCCAAAAACTGTACTTGGAAAAACTCAAACCACCCCAAGCCAAATAACCAGTGTTAAGATGCTCATTTTTTCTCAGAGCTCGTCGGCGGGTGCAAACGGAGTTAACAGGTCGTAAATGGTGTTAAAAACGAGAACAAATAAGAAAAACCGATACAGCGGTCTCGCCCGGTCAGCAGGAGGTGCGGGTTCGAGTAACAGCTGGCTCTAGTGCTTTGACCGCGATAAAGCATCGTTGGAACAGCTTAAGTCCTCGATACCAGCCACTTGAGGCTTAAGGAAACTGACTTGAATCAAAACCGAGAGGTTCTGTAAAAGGTTAGTATGGGAGACATCCTTCCCCTATTCTTCTGCCTGCGGATTTGCCCGATTCCTAGCTCTCTTCGATGAACTCTGCGAAAGCCTTTACTTTCGTCGCGGCTATAGCCGCAGTTTATTCGACTCAGCCACTTAATTTTCACGACTCCAGAGGTCGAGAAGAGTCGAGGACATTTTCACTAGTGGTTGTCACTCTAGCATCGTAAAATTTGATAAACTAACTCAAACCCTGAAAAAAGCCTCACAGGAACGTAAAAGGAAGAAACGGTATAAAGCGGCGTGTACAAAGAACTGGGTGTGGTCAATCTACAGCACAGGTGCCAAAATTGGGCACATCATGGAGTTACTCTCCTTGCTCAGTGTGCTCCGCGTCAGCGGAGGAGAGCCACATGACCCCACCAAAAGCATTCATTTTACCGGTACGGGCCCGCTTCACTGAAGGAACCAACGAAAACGCCTGACATTCATGCCGCATAACCAGGGTAGCGAGGAGTGGCTCACTGGATTCGACTGTTCGTTGCGTGACTATAGGAAAAGGTACCGCCCACAAACCAAACCGTCCGATTTTTCCCGCAGAAGTGCGCGCTACCTCTATGAGATTGTTTAGATCAGCTAAAGGAAAGCGATTTACTGTCTAGTGACACTACCACAGACCTTCGATAACCATGAAACCGTCTCTATTAGAATCGCCAACGAGGTCTGGCGTCCGCGACAATACAATAGGGGATCATAACGTACGGAGGTGCTCGTACCCGAAGCAATGTCAAACCGCGTTATTTCGACTCCACGCTTGCCGTTTACGGAACATCCTATTTCACGAAGCTAAACCGATTCACTAGTAATTTTATCAAGTATCGTATGAGAGACACTCGCTGGGAACCATAGCAACAAGGAAAAGCTGTGAGTCGCTCTCTGCGGAAACACGGACAATTTAGAAATATTGAAGCCTACAAATAGCTCGTCACGTCCGTTAAAAAGGATTGGTACAAACTAGACAGAGAAAGAACAGCTCAGATTCAGTGGAAGGCGTTATCAGTGGAACGGACGTGTTAAACTCGAGGCAGCAGGACATCACCGGCGCTATCTCGACTTCCGCACTCCCCCTTCCTCACAAGACCTTTAGCTTTATTTCAAAGCGGGTGGAAGCCTAGCTGGTGGTGACCGCACCTAAGGGCCTGTTCATACTTCGCGACAAGAGCGACTAGGGCGACGGACATCGTGTGGTGTACGTAAATAATTGCGTACTCCACACTCCGTCCGCGACGAATGTAGTGTGAAATGCGTAATTATCTGCGTACACCACACTACATCCGTCGCTCTTGTTACTTTTGTCGCTCTTGTCGCGAAGTATGAACAGGCCCTAAACGATTTTCCGACACAACGAAACACAATAAATAGACAGCAACACATAAAAATAAGTAAGACTATATTGGCTGCCCAGATAGACTCAGTTTCCGAGTCCTAGTCGGGAGGGTAAACTTAAAGAGAACAGTTCTCGCTGCAAATCTAGGGACTTAGCGGACTGGTGCCCGCTCAGAGATTGCACTTGGTCAGGGAATGCTCACAGAAACCGCGAGAGCCGGCATCTCCGACTGCGCTACACGCCCCCTATGAGCTACCGGCGCAATCGCAGAATAGAGGGGTTGGTAAAATTCAATGAATCACCTATGGCGTGACTGAGCACATCCTAGGTGACTCAATCAAATCGAGCAATACACCTCTATCCCTTCAATATAAAAGAAAAAGTAGGGCGCTATGGTACCTGGGGGGGGGACTTCACCATAGCACGCCGCGGCCGGCAAGCCCGGCGAGTAGCTACATACAGCGAATATAAATGCAGTCTTGTCTCCTTGTTTCGAGGACGTATCCGTGTTTTATCTGCTTCCGAATTGGGCAAGGGAGGGAACTCCAGGGGCCGGATTCATCAACAATTAAGCCTGTGGGTATGCGGGGTAGAGATAAGGTAAGAGTCAGAGACGCAGGCTTCATCGTGGGTATCTCTACCCCTATACACACAAGTTAATCGGTGATGAATGCGGCCCCGGAATGTAGGCAATTTTAACACGGGTGCGTCACTGGAGCCACACCCTGGAGTCCCTTCCCCTGCCTAAATCTGTGCTCTCCTCCTCTGACGAGGAGGAGAGCATAGAGCACAGCTGCAGAATTATTTTTTTTTACTACCAGTGTGTCTTGTCTCATTTTCTTAGTGTTGGTGACACTTTTTATAAGGTGATCCCCCCCCCCGGACCCTATTTGCGCCGAGCAGCTTAACAAAGGGTGGACTGCGATGTTATGATTTAGAGTTATGTCAGTCCACCATACCCTTTTTAAAAACAATATTAGAACAACTTTATGTTACTGTAACAGAATCTCCGGCTGTTAGAGGAATGAGATGCATTTTCACCTCAACTACTTTTAGGAAACTATCAAACACAGTCGTAAACAGATTCGCATACTAGGTGATCCAAAAACAATCCTCGCACTTTTTCTCTTCCTGACGACATCTTAATGTGCTCTCATGGAGAGCACAGATTTCGGGCAAGGGAAGGGACTCCGGGGTGTGGACCGAGTTACGCACTCGTGTTAAAATTGCCCACATCCTGGAATCCCTTCCCTTGCCAAAATATGAAGGGAAATGAAACAGGAGTACTCTGTTCTGCGCTATCCTCTGCTCACGCAAGGGATTATAATTTTTAAGGCAATCTCCAACATGCCCGCTATGGGTTATGTGGGTGATTCCTCCCCCCCCCCAAACCACCGTGGTGCCGGCAGGATTGAGGTGAAATGGTAAGTGATTTTGTATTGCTTACAAAATCGTCTAACTATTAGGTTGTAACGAAATAAATGGCACTGAACCACTGTAAATTTAAACAGATAATATCTCGGCTTGTAGGCACGTTTATTAATCGAAATAAAAACCTTCTGATTCTACACATCTTTGCCAACGTAACACAAGCTTTTTTATCCCAGTAGCATAAAAATCAGAAGTTCTGGAATGACCGAAATCTTCGAAGGCACTTTCGGCATCCTGTTGGTATTTGAATATTTTCCCTACCAAAAAGTCGCCAGGATGCTTGAAGAAATGGTAGTCTGTTGGGGAGAGGTCGGGAGAAAACGGAGGATGTGGTAGAGTTTCAATGCTCAGCTCATTCAATTTCTGCAACGTCATTCGTGCTACATGGGGGCGAGCATTGTCGTGCAGAAGGAGAACTCGCCTTCGGTTTACCAAGGCCGGCCGGATATCCTTCAACTTTTTCATCATTTCTTCAATTTCAATGCAGTACTTCTCTGCCGTGATGGATTCACCGGGAGGGAGGAAGCTGTGGTGAATAATTCCCAGCGAACACCACCATACTGTCACCATTACTTTCTTTTGGTGCAATTCCGGCTTCGCAAAAACCTTGGGGCTCTCATCGCTGTCCATCCACTGTGCCGATCGTCGCCTGTTGTCGTACATTATCCATTTCTCGTCAAAGGTTACGATGCGATCAAGGAATGGGTCCGTTTCGTTCCGTAGAAGCAGTGCGGACGAGATCTCATATCGTCGGTTTCTTTGCTCCTCAGACAGCTCGTGAGGCACCCATCTTTCCAGCTTTTTGGTCTTCCCAATTTCCTTCAGATGCCGGGCAGCTGTGTTGTGACTGACGCCAAGAACCTTCGCTATCTCCCTGGTACCTTTGTGCGGATCCTCCTCTACCACATCTCTCAGCTTGTCCTCATCAACATCACTATGCCTCCCATGACCTTCATGTTCTTCCAAGCTCTCATCTCCATTCCGGAACTTCTGATACCAACGATACGCCGTCCGAATTGTGGAACATCCTTGACCGAATGCGGCGTTGATCTTCTCGTCCGCCTCCTTAGCTGTAGTGCCCAGCTTGAATTCATACAAGTAAATGCCTCGAATTACCCTTTTGTCCATCTGCAAAAAAGTCAGTAAAACTCTAAAGTTTTCCCACTTTTACATAGAAAATTTGGCGCTCACCGGTAGAACAAAGTCTGCGCTTCTAAATGATATGCCACATGTTACGGTTTGTTCTTGATCAAACGCGTAGAGACGCGCCGAAAGATGGCGCGAGCCAGTGCCATTTAATTCGTTACAACCTAATAGGTATATATATTTTATATATATATATATATTTATTTATTTTACCAACCCCTCTATTCTGCGATTGCGCCGAGCTACCACCATAAGAGATGAAAAAATGTTGCTTTGCCTTAGCACGTACTTCTATTTTTTTCATCTAAACTTTGCTGAGGTAACACGACTTGAATGCTATTATTTCTGAGGACATTAAGTAAATGCTAGTATTCGAAGCCCATTATCTCAATATTTGTTCTCTCGCAACTTCTTCTTGGCTATAGAGCATGCACAGTCTTCAGTCTTAAAGGGCTAGTCAAACTGGGGGGGGGGGGGGGGGCGGGGGGTTAACTACGCGTGCCCTGCATTGACCTGGCGAGATTGCGCGCTCCAATGAGACGATACAGTACACTTGCCGCCCTTTAAAGAGCGACAATGGTTTGCGCCACTTAGCAATCATTGTGAATTATATATTGGATCCTACGCAAAATCTTCGAATAATTGGCTGATTCGGATGATGGGAAATTTTGTGGCTTCCGGGTAAATGGATGATTCTGATCATTGTATCCGACCGGATAAAATCCGAAAATATTTCATTCCGATCCAAGCTATACCGGAGATAAAAGCAGAACGACAGTGGATGCATGATCGAAATGAAGAGAGAGAAGTGCCCTAAGAGTACCGCACTTCACTTTTCGCCATAATTAGAGGCTCCAGCACATTCATTGGCAGAACAGGCTAGCAATGGCAGGAATGAACAGACCGATGAACGGTTCCAGCAAAGATCGAGGAGGCATCTGCGACTGCGAAGGACTGGAAGCCCCAGGAATTCGGAGCGCGGCGAGGTCTCGGGAATCCCGGGGGCCGGTGGGATTAAAGGGCGGGCCGCCACGGCCGTTTGTCGCTGGCGCACGGAATCGAGCCGACGGCGGCGCCGGCGGCTTCCCCCGAAAACACGTGGGGGCTGCTCGCCCCGTCCGCCTCCCCTGCATCGGATTCGATTCGAAGCCGCCCTGCAACAACAACGACGGACACTTCAGCACATCGCAGCACCGAAAGGCCGTGCCGCACGTGGCATCCGCGGAGACCCCACCGTCATTCCGGGCGAGGCGCCCAGTCGACGCCTAATCAGCCTGCGAGCAGGCGCTGTGCAGTCGCCGGAAGACGGACGGGCGCGAAGAACGAGCGGATTTCGATCGCAGCTGCAGCCGGAGAAGCGCCGGAGGGCGAGGCTCCCACGTGGGGTTGTGCACACAGGGGCCGGAAGGGGTAGCTGACTTCTGCAGAAGTACGAGTTGGAAAGGTGGAGGCTGAGTGCGTCTTTTCGTAAAGAAAAAAATAAAAGGAAGCCAAGAACTTCCATGGCCGACGGCGTTACCCTACTTCATTGTGACCAGACCACGCAAACGCTCACGTGTGAAACAACACAAAAGAAATCTGCCAATTTGGAAAAGCACACAGGTAAAGGTCCTGGTTGGGCAGTAGAAGCATATAAAAAAGAACAAGAACCACAAACAGAAAGCAAAATAAAACAGCACTGAACAGACGACCAGCAAACAGAGATCAGAATGAGGCGAAGGAAAGTTATAAACTGCGATTGAAAATTGAGATCTATGAAGGTTGTAATCGGGGGTCAAGGTAGTTTCTAAAACGACTTATGGACATCTGTAGCGCTCCCTCTCCCGAGAAAGGATGGAAGAACCATAAAGTTCTCCTTTCTCGTAGTTACTCAGGCGCCTCCGGGATGCTCCACGCATTCTACTTCTACGGGATGGCGATTTGAATGCGGATCTGGCCAATGCAATGCCAATGCCTTGCCGTGGCCAACCGATGATTATGTCTTCGCTCTATCATTCCCGGACAAGTTTGGAACCAGTTCGCCGACCCCGGAGAGGTGGAAGGCTTGGTCGGCCTGGGCGTGAAATCCGAACCTAGAATCGGGCGCACCCGGCAGTCGGCACCACTTCCGACTGCGCTGTGCGCGCAGGAACTTCAATAAAGAAAAACAAAAATATAGTTGCATTAGTAAAAAAATAATATGAATGAAGAAGGTTCCTCATAGTTCCTACAATGCCAAAGAGATTGAAAAACAAGTCTAAGATTTCATGAGATACTTGCTAGGTTGGCAACCCCGCAGGGGGGATGTGGGCGTGGCAGGGGAAGAACGCAAAGCAAGCATCCGAGGGATGACGAACAACAGTAAATACTGAAAAATCAACAGCGGAGAACACCTACACCTAACAAATAGGCAAACGAACAACATACAATTTAGACGCCAAATACCAAACGCTCTAAGGCAAGCAAAAAAAAACTAGCTGACATGGGCCTCCATGACAAGCTATAGTTTGCTGTTGTTTGTGAAATTTTACGTTGTTGTGTAAACCAGGAACTAGATGTATAGTCTACTATTGTTGTGTATTGGAATTGTCATTGGTCTAATTTTGTTTCTTAATTGTAGTCGTGTGGCTGTCCATGTATGAAATAAATAATTAAATAAATAAATACATAATTTGTGTTAGAAAACTAGGTTTTATTAAGGTGGTGATCTTCTCATCGCTACTAGTCGCAACATATGAGAGTGACCCTTATAAACTGCCTCAGGGTTTGCTTGGATGCGTGCTATATGCCATTTTCACGTCGAGCTGGGGCCGGATTCATCAACGACTTACTCAACTTTAACGGAGAATTGTAAGCTTATCAAGCGATATTGTGAGCGATAAGCCGCGTTAAAAGCTCAGATAACGTGGCTTATCGCTCACCACATCGCTTGATAAGCTTACAATTCTCCGTTAAAGTTAAGTAAGTCGTTGATGAATCCGGCCCCTGGACACTTCCCAAATCAAGTTGGACACTCTTTTAAGCAAAAATAAGGCTTTTGAAACAACAAAAGTGAACTGTTTTAAATGGAAATGAGCTTCTTTTACATTAAACTGGAGCCTCTTTTAAAGCGTTAGAATAAATTTTATAAAGTTTAGGAAAAAATGGCTAATATAATTTCTTAGAAGTTTCAATACACCAACCCAGTCAGAGAATGCATTGTTTGAAATTTTACTAAACGCTCATTTTCAAGGGAAAATAATGATTTGAAGCTCGTATTAAAGAGAATAAGGCGCCACTTTTTGGACCCTTGTAAACGATGCAACAAAAAAGTTGTTAAAACATACACGTCTTCACCTTAATGGTTCATGTAAACAGCATTTACACTACCAATCAAATAAAAATCGTGACGAACTTTTCGAGTGCATGACGCAATGTGGCCTTTTAATGCGCTAAATGATTTCTGCTTTGTCGAGCTTTAAAACAAAATTTAATTCAAAATTTTTTCTTTAAAAAATAATGATTTTATGAAATTTTTAATTTCATTCTGTAAGTTGATCTAGAGTTTTTTGAAGTTAAACCAAATTTTCCTTGAAGATAAATTGTTCTAGCCATCTTATTGAGCCTAGAGTTTAATCTGCCTAAAGGCCATTTCGATTTGGAAGAGTTCGCTTTGATTTCAAAACTCTTAAAGCAGCTTGAAAGAGTGTCCAGTTTGATTTGAAAAGTGTCCGATTCGACATGAAATCGGTGTATATTGTCGAACGTGAAGATCATAATTTTGACACGACGCTGGAAATCGTTGCAGTGCCGTCTTTCGCCTGACCACAAATCTAATCTCTCAAATGGGCAGACGTCAAAGTGTACGCTGAGATTTAGAGCAATGTACAAGCAGACTGGCGGTGAGTTCAGTAGCTCAATACTTTCCGAGTCTGATTAGTGGCGAAGCGGCCTCACCTGCAGCGTATCGAGTTACGTAAGACGATATCACGCCATAGTGTCGTTTTTGTTGAGGGAAAGTGCCCACGAGGAATACTGGATAAACCTCAGTGTATCCGTTCGGTTAAGGATGTAAATATGCCTAAGATGCGAGTATTTTTTAGGCCAATTAAACGTGTATTTTTCGAATTATTTAAAACGCCTGAAGCTGTCAGAACTAGCGTAAGTTGCCATACATACTCCTCGTCCAGTGTTCATCACTACTGCGTCAAAGCTGTTGAGGTTCGAGCATTGAAGTAAGAGTGGTTGGGTTTTATTCTAGCGTTGAAGCGGCGTCGTTATTGGGACGTCGTTTGTTCGGATTTGTTTGTTTTTGCAAACTGCAAGGAATATTTAATTATTTTGGAGAACTGAGAACACAAGGACGGGCTTGCGCTTGGGGATCAAGTTTTGGTATTCTAGTCCTCTTCTAGGATTGAACCGCGCATATTACCGCTCGAAGAAAGCGTTTGCATGACTAAAAGAACTACTATTCAGAACAAACTAAAGAATAGTATAGATTTTGCTTCCGTCTAAAGCAATAGATGCGCTTACTGCGTTTGAAGGCCGAGGAAAAGAGCAGAACATCAACAGCAGGGATGTGCGGAAATTTTTCTTGAAAAGCGGAAGACGAAAGACGGAACGGAAACGCTCAAAAATGGTCGGAAACCGGAATACGGAACGCGGAAACGGAAATGACAAATGTTCGCCATTTTTTCAAAACTGCATCTGAAACGGCGTCAGAAGCGGCTTCTACTGCATTTTTTCTTGTTCAGAACTTTGCGAGCAGCAGAATCTTCCACAGATTAATGCTCATCCTCATCATAACATAACATAACGAAGCATAAATTCATAATATTGTTATGATAGCCTTTCAGCTTTAGCTACAGCAATGAACAATAACAAATTCAGGGTCTTATTATTTCTCACCATTTCAGCATGCAGCCCTTCCATATCTAGTTCGTGCGACGGGTTTTTCGCTGGCTTAACCATTTGAGGTTACTTACATACCCGCAATTAAAAAAACTGACTCGGATGAAGTCTAAAACTGGAGTAGCCACCTAGATCATTTTCCGACCAGGAAAGAGATTCCTCTCAACACTTTTAGAAACCAGTGGCACCATGGATGACGTGGTGACTGCACAGATATCTGCATACTCAACATTACCAGTTACATTACAATCACCAAAGCTAGTACTCAGAATTCATTCTGGAATCTAAGATGATAACTGGGTGACTGACTAGTCATGGTGGGTCCACACTTCCAAAGGAATATTCAGTCTGTGTCCGCCTAGAAGTCCAAGGTGACGCAGCTAGACAGTTCCTAGATGGTTCTCGAAGCAATAGTTTTGTGTCAGAATTCAATAAGACACCATAGTCAGTCAAAATAAAAGCGCATGGTAGATATTTATTTTAGATATTCGTGATGATTCAAATCAGTTTCTTTAAGCCTCAATTGGCTGGTACCGAGGAAAGCTGTTACGACGATGTTTTGTTGCGATCAAAACTTCTAGCGCCAGGCGGGACTCGAACCCGCACCTCCCTCTAACCGGGCGGAATGCTCTACGCCATTACACCACCGGCGCCGTTTGATCGAACGCAACATCCACACCTCGTGGGACTCATCAGCACTCACCCGTACATCGGGATGAGCCGGCCGCTGATATCAGCATGGAACCAGTTAAGCTGTAGGTCTTGATAGAAATGATTCAAATCAGTTTCTTTAAGCCCCAATTGGCTGGTACCGAGGATGTAAGCTGTTACGACGATGTTTTGTTGCGATAAAAACTTCGCCCGCCCGGTTAGACGGAGGTGCGGGTTCGAGTCCCGCCTGGCGCTAGAAGTTTTGATCGCAACAAAACATCGTCGTAACAGCATATCCGTGATGTTTCTTTAAAAAATGAATCGTCGCATAACTCCATATTGAAGAATATCACGCCTAACGAAATTATAATAATTTTGCACCTTTGATCAGAAACACTGACGTAATGTTGGAGCAGACAACCACATGCCACAACCTTCACTGAATCCTTTGCTTCATGGTACTGCGTTATATGCTTGCAAAGTTTTTGCTGCTATTTTTTACTACTGTTTGGATCAGGAATTTTATGATCCTTCAAATGTTGAGTGCATCTTAGCATACAATCCATTCATAGCCTTTGTGGCACATTAATTTTGCCCTGCACCCAGCTGTTGCCATTTTTGAGTGCTTTTTTGGTAGCTTAACCAATTTCAAGAATATTAATACTAATACTAATACTAATAATAGAATATTAATAAGAATATTTGGTTTGTTAAACAGTATTTCTCTCACAATTTTATTAAGGAGTACTTTTTTAATTGATAAGCTGATTGTGTTCAACAGAAAACTAGTGTGGAACAGTGCCCATTTCTGTTTCCGACTTCCGGCCCAAAAACAGGCGGAACACGGAACGGAACGGAAGAGCCTAAAATGGCCGGAAACCGGAATTCGGAACACGGAAACGGAAATTCCGCACATCCCTGATCAATAGATCTAGAAGAACACGTGCCGGGTTTTCTAAATGTTTGCGGGTTGCTAAAAGAAAAATCGAGCAAGCAGAATCGAACCCTATTATAGCCTCACCCGAGGCTACAAACTCGCTATTATATCACGAATGATACGAATATGTAAAAGATGAGTGAAGCTTGAAACAAATAGACATAAAGACACCTACGTGCTAGGACGATTAACACACTTATAGCATGGAGATGGAAACTCCCTTCATACTTGTGAGACTAGTGAAAACTGCTAACGCGCCTTAAGAAGGGAAGAAGAAGGAGCGAAGCAAAGCCTGTTTTGAGCACGAGCATAGAAGGGTGCAATGGACCTAATAAATATTCAAAGCGATGACGACTCGCCGTCAAAGCCGCGCTTTCGCAGTGTCATGGGGGCGGAAAAGCCCTTTGTGCACCTGACGCTTGTGTACTTCTGCAATCATTCAGCATTGCAGGAATGATTTTTGATTTCTTCATGGTTATGTCCTCCGTTCAGTGTTATGATCAGACGAACACACCATTTACATAGAAGCGCACAGCAACGGTCATATGTATGTGAATGATAGCATTTTTTGTTATCAGGATAACGGATAATGCAGAATGTTAATCTATCCCTTGCGCTATGCTTTCGACTTCTACTAGGTGTCGTGGAGGCAATTTGAATGCGAACTTGATCTATACAATGACTTGCGGTGGGCTGTCGAAGTACAACTCAGCACTTTATCGTTCTCAGAAGGTCTGGTACCAATTCACCGATCCCGGAGGGATAGAAGGTTTGGTTGGCCTAGGCGGGGAATCCGAACCAGGAACCTGCCATGGGGAGCACGCGATAGCCGGCACCTCCTCCGACCGCATTAGCCAAATCCGCATTCAAATTGCCTGTACGACAGCATACAAAAGTCGAATGCATGGCGCATCCAATAGAATCCAACAGCCGTCTTCTATCCTTTATCTTTAACCTTCAGTGTATGGGCCATACTCGATTAGAATTCTCTTTTCGACTTTCCACAGAACTGGGATGTGTTGCGCGTTCTACAGAGGGACTGAAGTGCTGGACGTTGTTAGTCAGTTAAGCTTTTTGTGCCAACACTTAGGGTTTTAGGTGGATCTTTATTCAGCTCGGCCTGACGTTTCGTCTTCTCGTCGTCTTCAGAGGCCTGAATGTGGTGCATAAGTTTTCATTTGCGCTCTACCCCACCAAGCGCCTTGGCCACCTTAGGATTTCCGACTTTTTCGAGACTCAAATGAAAACTTGTGCACCACATTCAGGCCTCTGAAGACGACAAGAAGTCGAAACGTCAGGCCCTGCTGAATAAAGATCCACCTAAAACCTCGTGTTGGCACAAAAAGCGTAACTGACTAACAATTTACAATGCCGAGGTTTGAAGAAGAGAGAAGTTGGAGATTGATGAACGTTGTCTTTGTCGTTCATAGTGCTACCTTCAGGAATTAGGATACAGGATAAGGATAAAGGACGGCGTTACTCAATCCGTTTTGGGATGCGCCACGCATTCTACTTCTACGGGATGTCGTGGAGGCGACATGAATGCGTGTTTGGCCATACAATGACTTGCGGTGGCCGGCCGATGAACAAGTCAGCGCTTTATCCTTCCCAGACAAGTCTGGTACCAATTCACCGATGGGATGAAAGGATTGGTTGGCCTGGGCGGGAAATCCGAACTAGGAAAGTGGTATTGGGTGCACGCGACCATCGGCGCCTTCTCCGACTGCGCTACACGCGCCCTACCTTCAGGAATTACAAATCTCAAACCGAGGGCAGTGCTACTGCTACGGATTGGAAAAGATCGAGCATCGTACGCCGCAAGGGCACTGCAATTTGTTGCCTAGCGAGCCCCATTCTCACCATGTGGAGGTGGATGGAATTACGGAAAAAGAGGGATGGCACTGAAAGCGGGATCGAAAAGCGGCGGCGATACGACTCCGAATGTATCAGACACGAAGTACGGAAGGAAACTGCAACAAGAAATAGGCACTACAAGGCTTCACATCAGTAGACGTCGTCAGCTGGGTTAGCCTCGTGCGAGTTTTTTTTGGAAAGGGATAGTCACGAAACTGTGTTTTCCTGCCCTAAAACTGCTCCTCAAGACAAGTCCCTTACTTGCAGAGCTGGGAGTATTCATCTCAAAACGACTTCAGTTTCTTTGTAGTCTGGAACAACTGAAAAAGATCTGCTTCAAAAAAAAAATTGTTGCTGAAATATGTATAAAGCTGATTGAATTGAAGAACAGATGGTAAGTGCTTCACATAGCTATTGCTTGGAGGAACGTATTGCTTTCTGTAGTATAAAGCTGATTGAATTAGAAAAATGAACTTTATTATTTGCTGAAAAAATGTAATCTATTTTAAAAAATTTATTCACAATTTATTTTTGCCTAGTATCCTTTTTATAGTGTTTTTAGAGCTTGCCTTATGCCGGCGTAATAGAAATGCCTATGAAACTGAACTTTACTCTTCAAGAAGTGCGGAAGCGCTGTACTTCTGTGCATTTATCTGCTGAAATATTCAGCTCAACGCATTATAGAGGTGAGCAGAGTTGCCGACGTCGAGAAATAGATGGCTAGCGAAAGTATGCAATATGGAACGCCAGCCCAGCTTATTATGACTGCGAAGTGTATTGCTCAACTTCCCATCGCGGCAGGAATGAGGTGAAAAAATAATGGTTGCTAGGGACAACATCCATGAGGGAATTGAGGTTTACTATTCTGGTGGAGTGACTATTTCGTGGCTACGAATTCTGGAACTTCCGCAAGACCTTAGTAGATCGATGAGTTTTTTGTGGTAGACTACAAGAAGTGAACAAGATCCAGATGAACTTGAAATAGCGACGTATAGTATGCACTGGATTCGACACCGCTCTGTATAACTCGGATACGTCCTTTTTCCAAACTTGAATAAACGGATTCCAATAATGGCATTTTGGAAAGCCTGAATCGTTGGATAACTCAGATAAGGGAAATTTTTACTGGAACTGAGTTTCGACTGATCCAGATATTTCATTTTTCTCCGGACCCGACATAAAATATCTAATTAGGACGCGACGTTGAATTTCTGATGAAATGATCTGATGGTGATTTCTAATGAAAATCAGTCCTACGAATCATCCGAAAATCCATATTAATGCAAATTTATCTGAAAATGTATTTATACACCTGAAAATAGAAGAAAATTGTGCCATGAAGTGCAAGATCCTTTTTATCAAGCTGTCCATCAACTCGGTTAACTTCATTGGGGTACATTGACGAGAACCGTTAGAGTGAGTGTTATATGGATCTTTTTCAGAGTTTTCTCAGCCCAGAGTGCTTAATCTTTAAGTACCGATTAGCAGAACCACTAATAAGACCAGTCTTTCTAATTAAAGAATTCTCAAGTGATTCAATTTACTGCTTGGAAAGTACAAGGACCTGTAGAAGCTGTCGGTGTAAGCCTGCAAAACTCTATGTACAATTCTTTGAGGTAGAGTACAATTCTATGAATATGGATATGAGACCACCAACGGTGTAAATATTATATGGAGAAAGTAGTTTGCAAAATCTGTTCGGCTGTTTGTTTTGTATTCAGCGACGCTGGAGGTGACCTACGTTTTGAATAAATAGAACAAATGAACAAATCTGAATGATCTTCGATTTTTAAAAATGCCATTATCAGCATGTCCGATTTATCTCGGGTTTAAGCAAAATCACGAATAAGACCAGGGGCCGGATTCATCAACGACTAACCCGTGCGTATAGGGGTAAGGATACCCGCAATGAAGCCTGCGTCACTGACTCCTAGCTAATCTCTACCTGACTCTTATCTTATCTCTACCCCTTATACTCCACATACCCACGGGTTTAATTGTTCATGAATCCGGCCCCAGGGATCGGACTCATTAACGACAAACCCGGGTAAGGGGGTAGAGATACACACAGTGAAGCCTGCTTCTCTGAGTCTTACCTTATCTCTATCTGACTGTTATACTATCTCTTCCCCCTATACCCACGCATACCACGGGTTTTCTGTTGACGAATCCGGCCCCAGATTTTCTACTACGAGTCCGAGTTATTGATATCAGAATCGAACCAGTGCATACCAGGATGGGATTGCGTCATTCTTGGAAAATGAAAAGAGTGAATGACAAAAAAGAAGAAAAAAAGAGAAAATAAAGCGAGTTAAAAGGGAAATTAAAAGAGAAAATCAAGAAATGAAAGAAGATGAAAAACGAATCGACTGTTGGCAGCTTATCATTTGGCTTCAGAAAATGGCACAACCTTTATTTGTCAACAACACCAGCTCTACGGTAAGCAGTGCTTATCAGAGAAGTACGCTACATGTCCGTAGCGAATTGTGTGAACTATGTAGGTGATTGTTCTCAAAAGGGGCAATTTATCCAATCGAATGTCAGGCTAGCATCTACAATTTCATGGGGGAAACCGGAAGAAGGTTTGCTGTTCGTCCTAAAGTGCATCTGGCTGGCAAACATCGTGTTAATTTAGGAACACCTCTGGAACGGAATAGGCGGCTGATCACGACGGTAACGATTTTGACGTTGGATACACGATTCTGGCCATAGAGATAGAAATTTCGGCACGAAGAGCGTTGAAGGCGTTCTGGATCTTCGCAACAAATCCCAGTATGGCGCTGCGCGCTTGGTGGGGTAGAGAGCAGCTTTAATCTTGCGCCATGTTCAGGCCTCTGAAGATTATGAACACGTTGGAACTAGGTGGAGAACGCCACCATAGGGACCTCGTTTGGCACAGTATAAACGCTTGAATAACAGCGAACGTTCTGAGCCAAGGCAAAGCGTGTAGCATGCCTCAGGGGCTCATTCAAGTGATAGAGGCAGTGGATGGAGGGGTGGATCCGTTGAGGAATTCGCATTAGCCTTCGCTCTCAGCACGTGGCAGCGTCGCGTCGTCAAAAACAACAGTCGCGCGTCGAAACCGGAACTCTAAACGTGACTGCGGGGTCGAGTCAACACGGCCACGAAGAACGTTTCAATCAGGTGAATGCCAGTGACGTGTAGCCCATGCGGACAGCAGTTGTCATGTCTATTAGCCCCGGATTTCGCAGAGTATGAATAGCATCTGAACTTCTAGCGGCCACGACAACGTCACTGATACGGGGTCACCAACAATCATAGCGTTCGTCAAATGTGCTGGCTTTAGCAAACCGTTTAAACCATTGGTTTCCCATATGACATCACCAGATTATGTTTTTACTTTTTTGACTGATTGTGTTCTGATGTTGCGCTTCGATTGTAACTGTTCTATTGTCGAGTCCACGAGTCTGGCGGTCGCGCTTATCGCGTACACGTAATGAATAAATAAACAATATACAAAGTCTTTCGGCATGTTGTGTCTTGCCGCGGAGCCCTTTTCCAACGTATTCTTCCGGCTGTAGCGCAGCAGAAGGAGGTGCCGGCTGTCGCATGCACTCGACACCATGTTCCTCTTTCGGGTTTCACACCCAGCCCAGCCAAGTCTTCCCCCCCCCCCCCGGGGTCGGTAAATTGATACCAGACTTGTCTGGGAAGGATAAGGCGCTGGCATGTTCGTTGGCTGGCCGCCGCAAGTGATTGAGTCGCCAAATACGCATTCAAATCGCTTCCACGACATCCCGTTGAAGTAGAATGCGCCTCCGCATCCCAAAAGGGATTGAGTTACGTCGTCCTTCATCCTTATGCTGTATTCTCCGGGTTTCACAAGAAAAGTCGGCACTCTTGTACTTTCACAACTCCGGGTCGAGGAGAGATCGAATTTTTTTCCCCAAACTTCGGCTGGGGGGGGGGGGTATTTAGGGTGCTGCTCACGAATCTGAGATCCGTTTTTAAAATTACGGCCGATTACGGTAGGTGCGGGTGACTAAGGCTGCCAAGGTCAGGGTCACCGATTTCGCCCAATCTTCGACTAGGGGGGGGGTTATTTGGGGTGGTGATCACGAATATGACATCCGTTTTCCGTTTTACGCTGGAATACGGTAGGTTACGATAGGTGCGGATGACTAAGGGCCATGATGCTTAGATTGCTATCTCTCGATTAAGCCTTCGCCTATCGAAGAGTTTCCCGCAAAAATGGTTTCCCGCTGATTTGCGAATTTTCAGGCGATCGCTGCGGGACCACTTGCATGCTGTGCTCACGCAGCACCACAGATAACCCCTATAGCCAAGTTTGGAATCGGTGACTATGACCTTAATCACCCGTACTACGCTTTCCAGGAATGCCATGTAGCAGGGCTTTCGTTTCTCCCAATATTTCTCCATTACTTGGCGAGTGATAAAGATGGCGTCTGTGGTGGACCTCTCAGGCATGAAGCCCACTGCTCCTGGGAGTTTGTCATCATCTCCCTCAGCCTCGAGTCGACAAGACGTTCGTAGATCTTCATCGTGTGTGAAATCCGTTTGATCCCTCGGTAGTTGGAGCACTCGGACGCGTATCCCTTCTGCTTGAAGATGGAGACTATGATGCTGTCCCTCCAGTCATCCGGCATCTTACCCTTTATCGTGACTCTGTTGAAGAAGTGTATCAGCCAACTGACTCCACAGTACCCGTACCTACCGTCACCTACCGTACTCCAGCGCAAAACGAAAAACGGATGTCATATTCGTGATGAGCACTCCAAGTAACCCCCCTAGCCGAAGTTTGGGCAAAATTGGTGACTACGACCTCGGCAGCCTTAGTTACCCGTACCTACCGTAACCTACCGTAATCGGCCGAAATTTCAAAAACGAATGTCAGATTCGTGATCAGCACCCCAAATACCCCCCCCCCCCCAGACGAATTTTGGGCGAAATTTTTTTCTTCGACTTCTCCACGACCCATGGAGCTGTGAAAGTACAATAGTGCCGAAAAGTCAAGCGGCCGTTTGACAACGGTGGTAGTTTGGAGTGAGCACGATTACCAACACAGAGCTAGCCTACGAGAGGAGACCTCTCTTCGGAATTTCCTAACGGAGAGACGTCACACTGTTCATGTTTGTTTCGGTTTTCTGGCGGTACCACCCCCCCCCCCCCCTCTCAACTAGAACAGCTCCTTGATTAAAAAATACACACGTGGTCAATATAGGGCTGCTAGGGGACCCCTAAGGTAAGTAAGAGGTGCACTGAGAATGCCAAAAATGTCACTGATTGAATGATCATAAAATTGCTGGTCCTTCAGCTGCAACAAGACCAAGGATTTTTTTAAAGAAGATTGAGACTGGAATTGAATCGATCTTCTCAAGAAAACTGAAAACTTCTGGGGCCAGATTCAAACGGTGGATATGCAGGGTAGAGGGAAAATAAGGGGTATAGATGAGTGCTTCATCGTGGGCACCTGTACCCCATACCCCAACACAATCACTGGTTTAATCGTATATGAATCCGTCCTCTGGAGTGCTATATACAGTAAACCTATTTCAAGCTCATCTATGTCTATATAAAATTGGTTGGAGATGTTGGAGGAGGCATCAGAAGACTATATGGCTCGGATTTCAACGAAGTGTTATGAATTGTCGGCTTGTTCGTCAGTCGTATGACTTATGCGGTGGAAGCGAGCAGCTCTACAGCCCCCACGGGAACGAGGCCACGTCAATCGACTTCACTGTCACATGGGAGGAGCGACACAAAAAGGGACACTGCAGAGCCTTCTGCTTACAAAAAGCTGCACTCGAGGTAATGGAATAGGAAATGAATTTCGGTGTCACTCAATCCCCTTAGGATGCGCCGCGCATTTCGACTTCAGTTCGAATTGTCTACACGGTGCTTGTTAGTGGCCAGCCGACAGACAGTTTGTGTTCGCCTCTCCTAAGCTGCCCGGAAACATTTCGTCGATATTGAGGGCGGAGTGGCGTTCTACCCCCGCCCTTTAAACAGAGGCGTGGCCAATGTCTGCGTCTCCACTATCTCGTAAGGCGGTCACTGGACTCTCGAGCAAGCCCAGGGGTTGGGGTGGGCGAGCCAGGGGGATGAGGGGGTAGAACGCTGCGCCCCGCCATGAAGGGATAGATGGTTTGGTGGCGTGTGCGTACTAGCGCCTAGAGGAGGGAGGGTGGAGAACAGCGCTAGGCCATTCCTTTGTGGGATGCGCCATGCATTCGAATTCTACAGGAGGTTGTGAAGGCAGCCTGAATGCGCATATTGGCCAGTGCAATAACTTGGGGTGGCCAGCCGGTGGACATTTCATTGTTTTATACCTCTCAGACAGTTCTGGTACAATTTCACCAACCACTGGAGGAATGGGAACCTCGATTGACCTGGACGGGAAACACGACCCAAGAACATGGTGTCGCATTCACGCAACAGCCGCCGCCTCATTCGACAACGCTTTCACGTGCTCAAAATAAAGAAATAAATAGAACCAATTAAGAGAAGGACGATTGTCAACCCGTTTTAGGCGGGTCACGACATTCGCTTGAGGCGAGCACAGTTTAGTGTTCCTGCAAAGAATTTCATGAGGAGAAAATAGAGGATGAAAAGAAAGGGAAACAATTTCCCTCACATAGGATGAAAGAGAAGGCAGAAAACAAAAGTACAAAACAGAGCTAGTAGGAGAAGAATATGTGTAGAAGTGCATGGTTGAGAGAAGTGCAAGACATAAGAAAAGAAACGAATGAAGGTCGCAGAAAGACGTATCGTCTGAGAACATCGGCCTCCAAAAACCGAAGCGAGAGATTCGACGCTGCCGCCGGAGGAAAGGACATTCGAGATGGATGGAAAGAACGCTCGGCCACGCGGGTGTCCCTCGTTTTTGCGCCGATTCTCTTTCTCTCCCTCTGCGTCCCTGCATTGCTCGGCCCTATTTTTAGCGTCGATGTGCTGCAACTCATCTTCTCAACCATGAATCATTTCGTAGAGACGACAAACACCTACCGTAGCGCTGAGAATTTTTAGCGCCAGCCTGTTGTTGTCCGTAGAAAGAGGACGAATTCAGTAGCTGAGTGCAGGAATTCTGGATGTCAGAAGGACAGTGCTGCCTAACGCTACATGAGGAACGACAAGAAATCTATGTCCGGTTTTGTAGGAAACTAACAGCGCAGCTTGCAAACAAAGTAAGTCCTAGTCACGAATGTCGGCAGCTTTGGGAGGAGGTAGGAACGCGCCAGTCAGTCAGGCCGTATCGAATGCTCGTGTATTTCAGAGGATGTGCGCAGCGTCCTCATCGTCTTGAGCACAAACTGTGGGCATCCTGATTGGTTTGCTTAGCTTTCACGCTCCCATCTCGCAATGCTGCCCACATTCGCGACATGGACCGCAAGGGATTGATTTTTGGATGTGCCACATATTATACTTCAGTGCACAGATAAAGGATAAAGAATGGCGACAATCCATTCCTTCTCGGATGCATCGTGCATTCCACTTCTAAGGGATGTCGCTGGCATGTGCAATGACTTTTGTCGGCCATCCAAGGTAAATTAGTGTTTTATCCTTCGTAGGCAAGTATGACACCATTTGACCGATCTCGGAGGGACGGAAGGCTTGGTGGACCTGGACGGAAAATTCGAACTAAGAACTTGGAATCGAGTGTAAGCGAAGGCCGGCGCCCTCCCCGACAGCGATGTCACTTGCCCTTACGTGAAGCTAATTTCAGAAAAATCTCTCCTCATGACGTTGTTGTGAACGTGTCCTGCGGTTACCGCACTTTCACTTGTGTAATGTCTACTACAGTTTTCCACGCGAACGGTTTGACCACGATCTACAGAAATACCAATCCGCCTCCAGGCTGTACATTTAGGCTTCCGCTGTTCTTCTATGCATCCGTGTTCAGTACGTACATACGAAGGTCATAAATCTGCAGCCTTACGTCATCAGAGATTCTTCGTTCATCTTTGAGTCTCGCTGCATCGAAAGCGACCGTGGTGGGGGAAGTTCTTGAGATCGGCCGTAGTGGGCATTTTTAATCACTTTCAACAGCTAAGAGCTGGACGGATGTGCAATACAAGCTGCAGATTGTGCGCTCCTGACTGTTAACACAACACTGTGAAGTTCTAGTAAAAGGAGGACACCATAGCAAAGCTCTAACGGGACGAGACGTGGCCTATAACATACGCCAATAGTTAAGGTTACGAAAAGAAAAAAATTGGACATTGGCAAAAATTGGATTGGCCGGGCCGATTCAAGAGATGCCGACTTCTGACGCACAAAGTGCTTTCATGAGCTCCGTTCTTGCATGGGTCCTCTCACTCACACATGTTCGCCCAGATGTTCTCCTACGCTTACTATTCACGACATCTAAGCATTTCTATTACTGAAGCATTGACAGCTGTTAGTGCGCACGTCAAACGATCCAGCTGAAGATTCCACGCTGTAGGTCACATCCTGACGGAAGCCCTAGTTTGAAGGGAAGGAACATGTAGAAGCATAGGGTGCGCTGCCTGTGCGAAAATTGCTCTTGGGCTTAACTTCCCAACAAGTCAACAGCACTCAACAAGTGCATGCCCATCCAGCTAAAATTAGAGACTGATACTTTCTACATCCGTAAAATACACTATATTGCTATAAATGTTGAGGTCATCTGCAAAAACGTTGCAGGATACTCTGTTTCTGGTAACAAGGGAGGGAATTTTTCTAATGTGTATGTTGAAGAGAATAGGAGCCGAGTTAGCCTAGTGGTTAGTAGTGTAGTTTCATGCACAAACGGTCACAGGTTCGACTCCCGGCTCGGGCACGCCATGCCCTGCAAAAATTGCAAAAATGGCAACGGTTCCAGCGTCAGGCCCAGGTTGACAGGCCGGCTGATGGAGAAACCTCGTCACAAAACCATGATCACAAGTCGCAATAGAATCAGTGTAAAGGCTAGGACGTCACCCGGAAGTGGCGCACAGAACCCCCGCCCGAGTTCTGTGGTCAGTATGCGAGGGCTACCGAGGGCCGAACGACCTCGGCTAAAGAAGCTAGTTCGACTGGGGACTCTGAATGTGGGAACGCTGACCGGGAGATCTAGGGAAGTGGCTGACCTGATGAAGCGCAGAAGGATACAAGTCCTGTGTCTGCAGGAAACGCGATGGAAAGGGGCGAAAGCCAAGGAGATCGGAGAAGGGGTCAAGCTGTACTACAACGGAGAGGACACCAAGAGGAACGGGGTAGGGATAGCTGTCGCGGAGTCCCTCAAGGATTCAGTAGCGGCTGTCCAAAGAATAAACGACCGCATCATGTCACTACGGCTGGACACGAAGGAGGGTTACTGGACCATCATGTCTGTCTACGCTCCGCAGACCGGATGCTCCGAGCACGACAAGGATGACTTCTACCTCTCGCTCGAGGAAGCCATAAGGTCCGTACCAGAAGGCGACTACCTCTCCATAGCAAGGACATGAACGGGCATGTGGGAAGTAGTAGAAGAGGAGTGGAAAGGGTTCATGGAGGTAAAGGCATCGGCCTGGTAAACCCGGATGGAGAACGAATTCTGGATCTGGCTATCGCCCACGACCTGGCTGTCTGTAGCACCTTCTTCGCGAAGAGGGAGAGCCAGAAGGTGACCTATACTAGCGGAGGAAGAAGAACTGAGGTCGACCACATCCTGGTTCGAAGGGCTGCCCTGAAAACAGTCCGGAATGTGAAGGTCATTCCGGGAGAAGACGTGGCATCACAGCACAGACCCTTGGTAGCCGACCTTAGCATACCTCTACCCACCAGGCCCAAAGTGAGGACGGAACCCAGGATCCGATGGTGGAGACTGCGGGGTTCAGAGCGGAACGAGCTACGAAGGGCAGTGCTCGAAGCAGGCCTTCCAGATCCAGCTGGTCCTGTGAATGAGACCTGGAGGAGGGTAGCCGAAACAATCCTGAGATGTGCCAAGGAAACCCTGGGAGAAACAAAGGGAGGAACCAGAGGGAATAAATCGGCATGGTTCTGGAACGAAGAGGTGCAGGCTGCGGTGAAGAGGAAGAAGGAGGCCTACAAGCTATGGCAAAAGACGAGGGCACCCGAGCATCTCACAGCCTACAGGAAGCTGAAGAGGCTGGCAAAAACAGCTGTAGCGAAGGCAAAGAACGCGGAAATGGATGCCCTGTACGAGAAACTAGACGGGCCAGAGGGAGAGAAGTTCGCCATCCGCCTGGCCAAGGCGCGTCATAGAGCTAGCCTCGACATTCGAGTAGTGAAGACTGTGAAGAGTGCTGACGGTAGAGTGTTACGGAAGCCGGTCGAGGTCAGAGAGAGATGGGAGGAGTACTTCAAGGAACTCCTGAACGAGGAGTTCCCTCGTCGGGAGGCCGAGGAAGAACAGCCAACGGAAGGACCCATCCCACCCTGGACGCAAGAAGAGGTTCGCAAGGCCATACGGAAGATGAAACTCGGAAAGGCAGCAGGGCCTGACGGTGTGCCAGTAGAGGCTTGGAAGGTGCTCGGGAACCTCGGAATCAACTGGCTGACGCAGTTCCTCAACAGAATCACGAAAGAAGGTAAGATGCCGGATGACTGGAGGAACAGCACCATAGTCCCCATCTTCAAGCAGAAGGGAGACGCTTCCGAATGCTCCAACTACCGAGGGATAAAACTGATCTCACACACGATGAAGATCTACGAACGACTGGTAGACTCAAGGCTGAGGGAGATGGTATCCATCTCCCAGGTGCAGTGGGGCTTCATGCCTGAGAGGTCCACCACAGACGCCATCTTCATCGCTCGTCAGGTGATGGAGAAATATCGGGAGAAACGAAAACCCTGCTACCTGGCATTTCTGGATCTGGAGAAGGCCTACGACAGGCTAGCTCGGACAGTAATCTGGAATTCCCTTCGAGGGAGGGGTGTCCCGGAACGTCTGATCACGGTCATAAGGGACATGTACGAGGGCTCGAAAGCGGCGATACGAACTCCACACGGGGTGACAAGGAAAGTGGACATCACAGTGGGGGTACACCAATGGTCGGCTCTGAGCCCGTTCCTCTTCCTGCTGACGCTTGACACTATAGTGAACCACCTTGAGAAAGTCCCTCTCAGAACGATCCTCTACGCGGACGACATCGCCCTAGTAGCCGACAACCAGGAGGAGCTGGAGGAGAAGGTGCAGCTGTGGCAGAGAACCCTTGCGGACAACGGCCTACGGCTGAACGTGAAGAAGACGAAGTTCATCAGCTCTGAGCAGTGCGCTGGATCGATCCTAGACTGCCAAGGGGAAACGATCGAGAAGGTGGAAGAATTCCGCTACCTCGGAAGTGACCTATCCGAGGAAGGAAGTGTGGACCAGGCGGTCAGGGGACGGATAAACGCAGCCTGGCTCAAGTGGAGGGAGTCCACAGGGATCCTCTGCGACCGTAGATGCTCCAGGACGCTCAAAGGCAAGCTCTATAGAACAGTTGTAAGACCTGCCCTCCTCTACGGCAGTGAGTGCTGGGCCCTGGGTAAGGCGCAGGAGATGAGGATGCTGAGGTGGGCATGTGGATTGACCCGTCGGGACAGGGTGCGAAACGAGGATGTTAGGGCAGTGATGAAGACTGCCCCGATCCAGCTGAAGATGAGGGAGCAGCGCCTAAGGTGGTACGGACACGTCCTCAGAAGGCCAGAGAATCACCCCGTAAGGTTGGCCCTAGATTACGAGGCACCCGGAAAGCGTCCGAGAGGAGCCCCTAGGAAAAGATGGAAGGACGTCATCAAGAGAGATCTCGCCGAAGTCGGCGCCACGGCAGATGACGCCCTTGATAGGATGAGGTGGCGACAGATCACAAGAACAGCGGACCCTGCGACTGCGCGGGACTAAACGCTCAGGAGAAGAAGAAGAAGAAGAATGTTGAAGAGAATAGGAGAGAGGACGGAAACCTTCTCGTAACTTTAGCTGACGACAAATGACCCACGTAGTTAACCCGGAATACACGTCGGGACAAAAAGAAGTTTAATCCAATTCGCAATTCTAGGATGGAGGCCAACTACCGACAACCGCTTTGAGAATGCATACGTCTCATAGTTAAAACGGTACAAGCACAGTTTAGCGTAGTTTTCACAGGCTGAATAAGCCTGAAGCGCAAGTGTTTTAGACTCTAGGGTGTATGCCGAATGCATATCCTCCCCCTCACGAAACGGATTGATTAGAATGAGTTGTTCACAAACATTTCGTTTCTACTGTTTGTTTTTCTTAAGCACAGTTGGAAGGCTAAACGTGCCTAGGAAAAAGAGCCGTGAAGGAAGCGACAAGAAGAATGCTCTTATTTTTCTGCAGTAAAAGCTATCAATGCAGAAGTTACAGAATGTGGTCAACATTTGTGTAATTCCGGCGAGTGAAAGCCGAGAAACGGTGAAAATTCACTGCGAAAGCCGCAAGCGTTAGCACCAGGGATGTGCGGAATTTCCGTTTCCGTGTTCCGAATTTCGGTTTCCGTCCATTTTTGGGTCTTTCGTTCCGTTCCGTGTTTCGTCTTCCGCTTTTTCCAGAAAAATTTCCGCACATCCCTGGTTAGCACCAAGTCACCTTAGGGACCGAGAAGAAACAGGTATTTATTTATTTATTTATTTGCACCATAATTGTGCGCAACGGCAACTGTAAGGACACGGTATACTTAGTGAAACAAATGAGAACAAAATGAAAACCTCAACATATCAAAACTTTAAGCTCAGAACAGTATTGAAGAGTGAGGACGCGATATCTGCAGAAGAATTAGTCAATTATGATACAGCAAGACAGTTATGAACAGGCCGGAACAATGGGAATTAGTGGGAAACTGCGTATGACGTATGACAGCGCGGAGTGGGCAGATTGGAAGTTGAATTCCTTTGTAGCTGATGTGAACCACAAGGAACTTCTGATTGGTTGATGCTTCGTGCTTGGAAAAGAAGCTTCTCTCAAAGAGGTTGTTGAGATCGACATTGGAGATAGAAATCTGTCCGAAATGAGGACGTTTTCAGTCATAGAAACAGACCGAGGATTGTAGCTCAAATTCATGTCCTCTTCTTCTTCTTCAGCGTTTGTCCCGCTTAGCTGCGGGGTCCTCTCTTCTGGTGTGGTGACGCCACTTCGCACGATCAAATGCTTGAACGGGGTGGATGCCAGCTTCCTTAAGTTCGTATGCAACGTATCAAGCCATCGTTGCTTAGGCCGCCCTTTAGGCCGCTTTCCGGGTACATCTATGTTGAGGCCAATCTTTCGAACGGTGTCATCATTCGCACGAAGAACATGGCCATACCACCGTAGGCGGGCTTCACATAGCTTATCAGCAACATCAAACCTTTGACGTATGGAGGCATTGCGAATGTGATCCGAACGCGTGACACCAGCCGTCCAGCATAGCACTTTCGTCTCCATTACGCTGAGGCGGCTCTCAACCTCCTTCGTTCCAGCACTCAGCACCGTACATCGCTACTGGTCGGACGACGGTTCTGTAGATCTTTGATTTAAGGCGCTCTAGTATCTTCCGGTCGCACAAAACGCCTGTCATCGAGCGCCATTTAGACCACGCTGCGTTCACGCGCGAGTTCACCTCGAGCGTTCACCATCAGACGCAATTGCAGATCGAAGATACTTGAAATGTGTCGCTCGTACGAGCGCAGTGCCGTGATCTCAATGGACCCAGTCTCGTTTACGTCTGTCGTCAAGTACTCAAATTTTTTGACGCTTATCCTGAGCCCGAGCGCTCCCAGGCGCTCATACCAAGCTTGCACTTGTCGCTCAAGTTCGGCTTTGTCTTCACTGGCAAGCATTATGTCATCTGCATATAGCAGCGTCCAAAGAGTAGGTTTCTGAAGATCTCGTGAAATGACATTCGTTACGACAATGAAAAGGAGTGGGGAAAGCGCAGAACCTTGGTGAACACCGGCGGAAATTTGGAACTCCGTGCCGGCCGGCGCTCGCACTTGACTCTTAGGACAATGGTAAAGAATGCGCACCTACTCAATAAGCTCTTTGGGAACACCGTGGTGTCGTAAGGCGTACCTATAACCTCACGCGGTACACGATCAAATGCTTTCTCTAAGTCGAGAAAAGCAAGATGCAGCGGTTTTTGTCCTGCGCGATGCTTTCTACAAGAAGACGAACAGCATGAATGGCATCGATGGTGCCACGGCTGGCAACGAAGCCACACTGGTTAGTGGAAAGCCGACCATCTCGCGAATCGTCCATCTACAATTCGCTCAAATATTTTCATAATGTGCGAGAGCAATCGCATTGGACGGTAACTTGTGCAGTCCGCAGGACTGCCTTTCTTCTTCCAAATCGGGAATTGCTTTTCGGCCAACTACCAGGTACCTTCTTTTCCGCAACAACCTGGTTAAAAAACTTCGTCAGCCACTCAGCGGGTTGTCAGCACTCCATAGATCTGCCGCTAAGTCGTCTGGACCTGTTGCTTTACATGGCTTCATCTTCTTCAAAGCCACTTCCGTTTCCTACACAGTGATCTTCTGCCCTGACTGTGTTGCAGGAATGTAAGGGATGGGTGGATGGGCAAACTCTACTGTCAAAATTCTCTCGAAGTAGTCACGCCATCGTTCCATAGCGCTTTTGCGGTTCATCAGTAGATGGCCATTCTCATCGTTGATGCCAAAGAACTTCTCAATATTCTCGCCTTGACGATGGCGTGCTTTGGCAAGCCGATAAAGTTGTCGTTGACCATCGCGCGTCTTGAGTTTCTCGTTGACATCATCATAATGAGAATCTCTCGCAACGGCAACAGCCTTCTTAGCCGCCCTCTTCGATTCTTGGTATACACGCCAAGTGTCGACTGTCTTGTCGCCGAGAAAAGCGTGATATAGTCTTTTCTTCTCTTTTAGTTTTTCCCTGACCGTCAGTTCACAGCTATGCCTGCTTCTCGATCTTACGCTGCCCAGGTTTCGTCATGCCCAGTTCGGAACGTGCAGCTTGTAATATCGAATCGGTTGCACGTTCCCATGTCTCCTCAACCGAGGTAACCGTCGGCTACCGAGTGCGAGCAACAACAGCTGCGTCCTTCTCTTTCCTCTGCCACAACTTGATCCTTGCTGAACCGCATCGCTCGACCTGGCTCAGCCTCGGAGGGGCGAACTTAAGTGTGCAGATCAGCGGACGGTGCTGCGTGGCGACTGTCTCGTATGGCGCAACCTTCGCATCTATGACCAGCCTTCGATCGCGATGCTTTGCAGAACGACACGAGGTGGGAGTGACGCTTTTGAAACACTGTATTCGCGATGGTGAGGTTGCGCGAGTCCGCATACTCAAGAATTCGTTCACCATCAACATTACGTGCCCCATGACCGAAACCGCTAGGATAGCTGTGACCATCCTTCGCAGTTCCAAGGTGGCCGTTGAGATCACCTGCGACAACGACAACATCTTCTGGCGGCACCTCTGCTGTCTTCTCATCAAGCAGGGACCAAAACTCGTCCTTGGCTCGCTCGCAGGCAGTCTGCGGAGCATACGTAGAGAAGAGCATTCACCGTTCAGCAGCAACAACGATCTTGATCAAGCGGTCGCCAAAACAAAACCACGCTTGCAATCGCCTTCCGGAAGCGTTCGGAGACGATCACAACAAGACCGCTGGTGGTCCTGGGACTGCCGTACAGAGTAGCCTTGAAACCTCAGCCTATGTCCCTCGACTTGCAACAGGACCACCTCGTCTCCTGTACCGCGCATAAGTCGATTCGTCTTCGCTCCAGTGCTTCTACCCTCGCACGAGCGGCCCGTCAACGTACCCACATTCAGCGTAGCAACGTGGGTCCTGCTAAAGTTACGGGACCTCTGGACTGGCTCAATTGCCCCCGATGCCGTCCTCGCATAGATCTCACACTCGCCGGACTTTGCGAGTGCGCGTCGGCTCCCGCGGACACCGTAACACTATCTCGATACTTACATAACGTCATCAACCTTGAGATGTGACATGGGATCTCCATAGGCCGGCCTGTCACAAGGGTTTGTCTCCTGCACAATCGAGAGTCCGTGTTTAGCCCGGCTCGCAAAAGCAAACAATTTCCAGTGGCACCACGGGGAGGAACGGACATCGCCATCAGCTGAAATTCATCTCCCATGCTTTAAAATCGATATATGAATTTCAGCCTGCGATGTATCGATGTACCCAATACCTATCGCAAAATAACTCTGCATTCGCAGAATCGCATCGTAACAGAGTCTCTGATAACTGCTGGTGCAACTAGAGACATTCGTTTCTATGCGCAGGGCTTTCTACATCATAGAATATAAAATTCTTGTCGTTCTCGTTTGGTGAGCGGTCGCATTTCTAGGTGCTCTCTGCCAGTCCTTCTTTTGCCTGTTCTTATCTGCTTTATTTCCTGTGTTCTTTATAAGGGATCTCTTTATTGAAGGCCTGTGAATAAGAGTCTTTATTGACTACCAGTAAAACTTGCTTTTAGTACATTTTTCTCTCTCTTAAAAATCTTTTCACGGCGCTCATTGATTTGTACGTCTCGTCAATAGGTCATCATGTCGCTGCGTACCAAGAGCAACAAAAGAGTTTCTGAATCCTCGGCAAAGTCCAGCAGTACACGTTATCAGTCAGTGAGCTAATTAATATAAGTCCCAGGTGCTCACAAACAACACAGAGAGCTCCTCCGTCCATGAAGACTTTGAGAGGTTATTAGTCAGTGAGCTAATTAGTGAGGTTCTCACGAGGAATAAGGACCCTGTCATTGAAAAGATTATGTATGCACTAATTTCTAAATTGCCTCAGGAAATGTCTGAAAGAATCGAGATGGAAAAAAGGGAACGAAGCGTTGTTATTGAGTGGCTCCCTGAGGCTCCTGCAGACCTTTCCGCCTCAGCAAAACAGAGGGACCTCGAGGGAAAGGTAAGTGAAGTTTTCGATGTTTTAAACCTTGAATGTCGTCCCTTGGAGGTGTTTCGCTTGGGTAAACGGGAGCGCGGCCGTACTCGTAAGGTGAAGGTAGTGTTACCTTCAAAGTCTCACTGGGCAGCTGCCCTTTCCAATTCTTGGAGACTTCGAGAGTCCGCTGCGTTTAAGTAAAGTTCGTATTCGCCGAAGCATGACCTCCGAGGAACGTCAGCGAGAGTACGAGTTGAGGCAGGAATGCAGGGAAAGGAACAGGCAGTCAAATGACCGTGCCTGGGTGGTATACCGTGGAGAGTTAAGACGAGTCGATGACCTTCCTAAACGGAGGGTTCAGGGAAACGTCTGACTGGACACGGTGTACCTCCAACAGCCGTGAAATGCTTTCTATTCAATGCCCGCAGCCTGGTCAAGAAACTTCATCGCCTTCACCTTTTCCTGTCAAATTACCAGCCAAATTTGTTATTTGTAACTGAAACTTGGCTTTCCAACAAAGTATCTGATTTAGAAATTTTTGCTGATTTCCCATACAAGCTTTTTCGAATTGACCGCAGAGACCGTAAAGGTGGCGGTATATGTTGCCTGGCTAAAAATACGTTGAGCGTGACAGCTGCTGACACCTCTTCCTGCCTCAAGTCGGATATCCTATGTCTCGACATCTTCGATTCTACAAATGTGGTTGATTTTAGAGTAGTTTTAGTTTACCGCCCTCCTAACGTGAATACCTTCAAAGATGACGCCCTTTTAGATTTCTTGCTAGAACTGTGCCTCTCAAATAGCCATTTGATCGTGGGCTTGGGCGACTTCAACCTTGACATTGATTGGGCTCAATGTTCTAAGCCACGTAATCAGTGCCTGATCAAATTCGTGGAATTTTTTTAATGTTGTGGCTTAGTCCAACAAGTGAAAAAACCTACTCGGGGTGACGCAATTCTTGATATAATTCTGACCTCAACACCATTTCTCGACAATATTTCCGTTCTTCCCCCTTTTGGATCACCTGACCACAATGTAGTTGCTTTCGAAATCCTTATGCCTGTGCTATATCAAAGAAATTTACCTCTTCCAAACTTTTCCAAGGCAGACTATTCTGGTCTAGAGTTCTACTTTCATTCTATAGATTGGTGGGCAGTTTTTCAAGGATATGAAAACATTGACAATTTATACAAGAGATTCTGTCGTGTCGTTTACGCTGGTCTATCCAGATTTACCGTTTGATTCTAAAAAAGACCTTGTACGGCGTTACCCGAAACAAATTTCTAATTTAATTGCTCAAAAGACACGTCTTTTCAGCTTGCTACAAAATCCTCTTTTGGATCCACGATATAAAAATGTGTGTCAAGAATTGGATCGTCACCTGAGAAGGTTTTTAGCCTACAAGGAAAAGCTTGCCTCCAGAACACACAACAAAGAGGCGCTGTTTTCTTATATGCGGACTAAGTTAAAAACTCATCCGGAGTTACCCGTTCTTAGAGATGATGCTGGGGTTCTTTATACTGATGACATGCAGAAGGCTGAGGCTCTCGCAGGCTATTTCGCCTCGGTTTTCACTTCAGGTGCGGAAGAAACTAGTCCTATAAGTTTGACAGTGCCTTCAGAAGCATTTGAGAGTTTGGAATTATGTAGTGTGAATGAGATAATTATACAGCCATGAGACGTGTTAAGGGTAATGAAACAGTTGAAATATTCTACAACAATACCATTTGACGGCATTCCACAAATCGTTTTTAAGAAATGTGCGCAGTCACTTTATAAACCGTTATCGATGATTTTCAACACTTCTTTGTTTTATAGTGAGATTCCAGAAATTTGGAAGGAGTCCATTATCACGGCAATTCCAAAGAGTCCGAAATCCGTGCTACTCTCTTCCTTCCGGCCAATAAGTATAACTCCTACCCCAATAAAGGTCATGGAAAAAGTTATACGAGAAAAATTGGTGTCATATCTAAACAGAAACAGATGTATTCCTTCGGAACAGCATGGATTTACCGCTGGCGCTTCAACAGCCACGCAGCTCTCGGACTGTATTTTCGATTGGAATCTTGCAATAAACAATGGGGACTCAGTGGATATCATCTACTTCGATTTGTCGAAAGCCTTTGACAAGGTATGTCATAGTAAACGTCTCGAAAAGCTTCATCAGCTGGGCATCAGAGGGTCTATTCTAAATTGGATTCACTCTTATTTGAGTGGGAGGCGTATGAGTGTTAAGGTAGGAAATTCTTTCTCAAGCAGCTATGATTGTAAGAGTGGAGTGCCTCAGGGGGAGTATTATCCCCGATTCTGTTCCTTGCATACACTTCTGATCTTCCTGCAAGTTTAGTTACAGGCTCTCGTGTAAAGGTGCAAGTGTATGCGATGATATAAAGGTGTACGGAGTCTATAATGATAGCAATAAAACACAGGTCTGTCAAGCCTTGTCTCAGTCTGTCAATAATGATGGAGATGGAGTGGGCCAATGCTTGGCAAATTCCCGTTAATCTTTCCAAAACTTCAGTCTTTCATAATGGAAATTCGGGCAATAACGAGTACTATTACAACGACTGCACTCTCACCTCTATATCCGAGGTTTGCGTTCTTGGAGTTTATCTGGATAGTGGGTTAACATTTGAGAATCACATTGATACCATTGTGCGGAAAGCCTTCTCCATCCTGTTTTTGATTTGTAGGAACATCAAGTGCGATGACTGCTCGGTACTAGTTAGCTTATACAAGGCATATGTCGTTCCAATACTAGAATACTGCCCATAGGTTTGTAGTCCTTATACAAAGAAGTCTCGATCTAAAATTGAAAAGGTACAGAAGACTTTTACAAAAATCTTGTTTTATAGATGTAAGCGTACTCACAGGGGTCCTCTTACTATTCCAAGTTATGAAGAAAGATTTAGGCTTTTCACCTCAAAAGTCTCTTCTACAGGAGAATAATCAGTGATCTAGTTTTCTGTTTTAAAGTTCTAAAAGGAGAATCAAAACTGAAAGCTAGAAAATACTGGGTTTTCTTGCCAACGCTAGGTCACCGTAATCGTTATTGTTTCCATTATCCTAAATTGAAAAGGAAAAATCGCGAGAAAGTCTTCAATTCGCTTTTTTACCGCGGTGCACGCTGGTTACAAATGTTACCTCGGACCTTACTGGATGCTAAAAACGCATACGATTTTCGTAGAAAACTGATGAAAATTGATCTGCTTTCAACTTTGCATTTGGAGGATATATCTTAAAGACGCTTTGGTTTCCCTGGTTTAGCAGTTTTACATGGTAGACTGTTTTTTTGCAACATTGCTAGATTCCTTTGCCTGATGTTATTCTCTGTTTTAGTCTGAACTGATGATCTTACCTGTTTGTAATTGTTCGCTGGATTCCCTGGGTTTTTTATTTTTATTTGCTTACTTGGTTTGGTTTGCTTATTTTTACTGCCCTTATGGTTCCCCTTCTCTGCCGTCATGTGGGCACTGATGGAGGCGGCGGACCTACTACGATGGTATCCGGAGCAGGGATGGGCGGAAATTTTGAAAATTTTCCCAGAAAACAGAAAACAGAAAATCGCCTTCGTCAGAAAACAGAAATCAGAAAACAGAAAAGCCAAAAACGCCAGAAAATCAGAAAACGGAAAACAGAAAACAGAAAATTTCGAAATTGTCACACGACCTAATTATTTTACCTAAAGATCCATATTTCCAGTAGCAAATGCTTTTGTATGACCAGAAATGTAGTCGTAAACCAGCGTTTCAATTTGCAAGCGTTGATAAAAATTTCTATTACACTCCAGTGTACTGCAATCAGAATGTTGTAAATCTTGACTGATAGATCCTAGGAATCTCGACACTTGAAGTACACAACATTACTCATCAGCCCCGTTTCACCGCTAACGCCTCAATTAGAGAACGGTCCCACTAGTAAGAAACTGGCCTTTTAGAGTACCGAACACGATGAAGGCTCAGTAATCACTGTTTGCATGTTTCAACACAATTGCTTGAGTTTGCAGACACACTCTCGTAACATACTCTAAAGCTGTGCAGAGATTCGTTGAGTATTACTGACTCCGCCAGAATCTGTATTCCTAGTTCGTTTCGTTCTTCGGAAATACATTTCCTTAAGTGTCATAGTTTACGCGTAACTGAAAGTCTTCAGGCCCACTTACCGATGCTCTTTAGAACACCTAGTTACTACTTAGCCGACCAATGATGTTGTGTACTGGCTTGATATTTCACAGAACAACACGAGACTGTGAGTGAAGGGCTGTCAGCATAGCAGATATGGGTGAAGGTGCTTCCTTGAATGCGAAGACACCATATAATAAAGACCGAGCATGTACCCTCTCCATCACATTATTATTATTATTTCTCCCCAGGTCTACATATCATATAACATCTCAGTGGAAGGCCAGCAGAACACCATGCTGTACAGGAGTGCACGACATTAGCAGCTATCGCTCGATCTGCCTGGTGTCCGTAGTCTACAAGCTGTTCACTGGAGTGATCCTGAATAGGATTAGTAGAACGCTGGACGAAGGACAGCCATGCGAGCAGGCAGGATTTCGGAGAGGATTCAGCATGATCGACCACATACACGAACTCATCGAAGTGTCGCAAGAGTTCAAGCTGCCGCTATGGCTTACCTTCATCGACCTGAAGAAAGAGTTCGATTCTGTCGAAACTGAAGCGGTCGTCTAAGCCCTGCTCGCTCAGGGCGTTCCTACTCTGTACATCAGAGTCCTTCGAGAGCTGTACAGTGGATTCACGACCAAGATCTCACCATTCTACAACGACGTCGTCATCGACGTGAGGAGAGAGGTTCGGGAGTGGAATACCATATCTTCGAAGCTCTTCAGCTCGAAAACGCCATGCGCGAACTAGAATGGGAAGACATGGAGTGAAGGTCGACGGCCGGCAACTGACCGTCTTCGGTTTGCTGATGACATCGTGCTCATAACACCGAGCGCTAGCCAGGAGGAGCAGATGCCTGTTGGCTTCGACCGTGTATGTGGGAACGTTGGACTGCAGCTGAATCTTACGAAAACGATGTTCGTGAGGAACGGACGAGTTTCTGATGCGTCATCCTCACTCTACGAACGAACATCTTCGAACGCTCCAGATACGTGTATCTGGGTCGCGAAGTCAACATGGCCAACGGCCTAGCGCCAGAGATGAGCAGGAGAAAACGAGCGGCTTGGGGAGCTTTTAAGAGCGTCGAAGAAGTCGCGAACAAGACGAAGAACGTCCGACTCCGTGCCCACTTATTCGACTCTACCGTTCTTCCTGCCCTAACATACGCCTCAGAGAACTGGGCCATACGAAAGCAGGATGAACACGCGATCAGCGTCGCGCAGCGTGGAATCGAAAGGACGATGCTCAGTGACACGACTCACGCAAGTGAGAGAAGGCCTCCGGAGTTCCGAGCTTCGCCCACGTTCGAAGATTAGAGACGCTGTCGCATGGGCCAAGTCGTCGAAAATTAGGTGGGCCACGTAATGCGCTTCGCAGACACCGAGTGGACGTCACCGACTGGATTCCGCGGGATGTCAAGAGAGCAGCAGGAACTGCCCACCAACGCGTTGGTCGGGTTTCTTCGTCAAAGCCCTGAACAATGGCGCTCTTCGTGTCCCTCGAGCGAAAAGGATCCATTGGAGCACCCTGGCACGCGGCACGGACGTATGGAGACGCTGATGGTGCCCGCTTGAACATCAATGGGACGACAGATAATATACGTGATAAATGAGAAATTTCCTGCATCGCTACCCTATCACCAGCAAAATTAAAGGTAACTAAAAAAACTTTTCTGTCTCTTACTAATTTGTGACACCAAAAGCTGAGCAATCTTCAGAGCTAGAAAAGCAGCTTCGACAAAGGCTTTGCAGAAAGCGATATTGAAGATGACCGGCCAACAATGTTCAATTTTTAAGCCGGGGGTGGAGAATAACCCTACCCACAGTAACTCTAAGTCAAGTGGTTAGTTAATACATAATTTAGTACCCCTCAAAATACTAGTTTTATAGTTTTAATATAAGATTTTTAGTGATCGTAGATGGTCCAAACTACTGTTAATATGGAAAAGAATACAAAACCAAATTATGAAAGTCGAAAAATGTCCTATGAAGAAACTCCTTGCCAGCAGCACTTACACAATCAACCAAGCAAACATGTGGGATAGTTCATGAGTATATGGCGCAATTGCTACATGAGCACATCCAAAAACGCTACATGCTTGCCATTTAAGATACTCTAGAAACACTGTTTTGGAATGAAGATCACTATTCTATGATACTTTTGAATTTTTTCAATGGATTTCTGTGTTAAAATTTTGTTCGCGACTCTATTTTCTGTTTTCTGGCCAATTTTTGGTCATTTTCCCAGAAAACAGAAAACAGAAAAAATTTGCCCAAAATGGCCAGAAAATCAGAAAACAGAAAACAGAAAACAGAAATTCCGCCCATCCCTGATCCGGAGCCGTTCTCTCTAGCGACTTGCAGTGTTGGCGGGCCACTGCTCGTTTCCGTCAAGTTCCCAACCCCCCCCCCCCTCAAACCTTTGGCTGTCTGAATTTTTTTGGCTCTTGGTGTCTCTTTGTTTGTTCATTGTTTTGTGTTCCTTTCTTGCCTAAAGTTTGGCTTCACCATTGATTAATGTGAAATGTTGAGTTGTTCAGGAATTCAGTTTTTTCTTATAATCACTATGTCGTTTGCGCCGTGTCCATATTAATTTACTGTTTATTGTTGCGCACAATTTAGTGCAAGTATAAATAAATAAATAAATAAATAAATAAATAAATAAATAAATAAATAAATAAATCATAGAACACTTGCGGCAGCAGAGCAGCTGATAGATCCACCCAAAAACCATTTTTGCAAAATGCGAACATGCATGGGTGGGTTTGGTCTGTGCTCTTACCAGGGAATGCCGTCAGCTTCCCATGGAACCTCGGATTGGTACCTATATCACGTGAAAGAACTCGAGACGCTGATCACAGCTATGTAGACCAAATTTGCTAAATGGATCTCCTAAGTGAGTTATGGCCGGCGGAAGCCGCGATGTCTTCCACGTGTTAGGCGCGCTCAATCAGCGTTGGGCGCAGTATTGCGCGGAAATCAGCGGTCCGGCTATCAGCGCCGTCAACAGCGGTGGCGGTGCAGTGGTAGAGTGCTCGCTCCAAAGGATTGGGTTCACTGGTTCGGTTCCCGCCGCTGACGGGTTTTTTGCATTTTGTGATCTATCTTCAACGAGGACCTATAGTCTCATTTTTAGCACATTTTTGAGCGGACGGCTAATGGCGACTTGCATTTACGTCTATTTGAAGACGGAAACAAAACTTAATAAACAATAAATAAAAAGTAAAGGCACTAGTTAAAAGTTACGACTCCACCGACACGACTTTCAGTCAAAAAAATTTTTTCGCTGAAACTTCGTCTAGGGGGGTTATTTGAGGGGCTGATCACGAATCTGACATCCGTTTTCCACGATTCGGTCGGAGACCACCATACCTTTAACAAGGGTGGCCCAGGCAGGGTCACCGATTTCACTGAAACTTCGTCTAGGGGGTTATTTGAGGGGCTGTTCACGAATCTGACACCCGTTTTTCACGATTCGGTCGGAGACCACCCATACCGTTGCAACAACCGTTCGGCCGAAGTCGTGTCGGCGGAGTCGGAACTTTTAACTAGTGCCTTTACTTTTTATTTATTATGTTTATTAAGTTTTGTTGATTTTTGATTTTATTTTACTTTTTATTTTATTTTGATTTTAATTTCTGACTTGCTTCACGTCATGAATAAAACATTCTTCCTGAAACACGTTTCCGTCTTCAAATAGACGTAAATGCATGTCGCCATTAGCCGTTCGCTCAAAAATGTGCTAAATATGAGATTATAGGTCCTCGTCGAAGTTAGATCACAAAATGCAAAAACCCGTCGGCGGCGGGAACCGAACCAATGAAGCCAATCCTTCGGAGCGAGCACTCTACCACTGCGCCACCGCCGCTGCTGATGGCATTGATAGCCGAACCGCTGATTACCGCGCAATACTGCGCCCAACGCTGATTGAGCGCGCCTAAGCCCTAGTTTATACTTGCGCCGCTGCGCGGCGCGGCACCATGGCCGCAATAGATATCGACGGGGCGACGCGAAAAATCGATATCTATGCGAATGTAGTGCCGCGCCGCGTGGCGGCGCAAGTGTAAACTAGGGCTAACACATGGAAGACATCGCGGCTTCCGCCGGCCATAACTCGCTTAGGAGATCCATTTAGCAAATTTGGTCTACATATCTGTGATCAGCGTCTCGAGCTCTTTCACGTGATATAGGTCTCAATCCGAAGTTCCATGGGAAGCTGACGGTATTCCCTGGTTAGGGACTGGGAATACCCAACATCGACTAGTTCTGATGCCAGTCGTTGTGCGCACGCATATGTTCGATAAATAAACAAATAGATAAATAAATAGATAAATAAATAAATGAATGAATAAATAAATATTTGAAGTCACCAGCAGTGTTTTGATAATGGGGCATGAAACGAACCAATAGCGAGAACATCTCCCCACAGTCGTTGCAGGAATCGTGACACAGGAAAACTAGGAACCTGCATTCTCGAACAGGCTGCGTGTCAATAGAAGAGCCGTCATGATGAGTCGCGATGACTCCAGCCTGAATTGCCGGCTCTGACCTGAAGCAGAGAGCGCTCTCGCTGGATAGGCTGGAGCAACACGGGGCAGAGACGCAGAATTGAGGGATACGAAGCATTATGTCGGCAAGAGTAGGGAAAAAGGCTGGGACGTTTGACTAGCAATGCCACTCCATCCACTCAAGTGAATCACATATAGGCTCGGCCAGTTGCTAACTGATGTAGTGCGTTTCCGGACTGGTGGACCGACCCTCATCCTGAAGATTCGATATTTGCTGGAAGTACGGGCAAGGATCCAATGTAATCTAGCCTGAATGGTTTATAGAATTTTGAAGATCTCTATAAAAAACAAATAAATTTAATAGTAAATACCATTGTCACGCCATATTGTCGGCCTTTCCAGACCATCACCTCAGGTGCGTGCCAGTTTAAAGAGGCAGGAGAAGAGTTTAAAGCGCATGTCTGAACGAGGGGTGGGGGTGGAGCGAGTCATATAGGGAGAGTCCCCACACTTCAATTGGTATAAAAATGTGTTTATTTTTTTGCCAAGTCGTTAAAGGAGTAGGGGTCCTTGAAGTCACAATTGAATACGACGCATCACGAGTTTGGGTATCTTGTACACCCGCGATGCCTCTGCAGCTAAGCGGCACGGAGCACAATGGAAGTGGGGGTGCTTCATGCAAGAAAGGTCGGGGGTTTGGTTCTTATGCGCTGCTGCACTTTTGCATTGCAACTGGCTGCTTGAGATTTTGGGGATTCTGACGTCTATACCATTTTCAAAATTTTCTGCGCATTTTCCACCTGTACGCTGTGGAGAGTACCTTTCTTGTGACTCGTTTATTGGTGACCGGATTTTTAACCACAACGTCTTCGTCAACTTCAAGTTGATGTGCTTCGAACTCGTTTAGTATGCTGGCCATCCGTTCGACCAGCTTGCTTTTTCTCTCGAAGGTTTCTTGCCTAAAGGTGGACCACACTTCAATGAGCAGGTGGATCACCACTCGAGGATCGGCATTGTTGCTGTTAGATTACCTTCAGCAGATCTCTGATTTTCAGGTGACAGGCAAAGATGAGGGAAGGAGTGCACCGATGCCGTTTAGATCCTCGCTGTTTCATTCATGCACTTTGAACCTGTGAATCACTGATGTTGAGCATTTATACAGCGTCATATTGAATACCACAGCATTTAGCTGGCAAATGCGCGGAAAACGTCTGAAAGTGGTATAGACGTCAGAATCTCTCAAATCTCAACCAGTCAGCCGAAATGCAGAAATGCAGTGAGCGCACAAGAACCAAACTCCCGACCTTCCTCGTACGAAGCAATCCCACTTCCACTGCGCTCCGTGCCGCTTGCCAGCAGAGGCATCGCAGGCGTACAACACCCTCAAACTCGTGATGTGCTGTATTCCGTCTTGTGACTTTAAGTATTATATGTACTGGTTGAGCGGTGAGGATTCTCCCTGTATTGTTCGCTCCTCCGTTCAGAGATACGCTTCAGACCCTTTCCTTGTGAGAAACGAGCCCGCCTCGGCTGGTACGTGTCTGTGTGGTTCGTGCAGGTGCTTTGATCACCTGTATCACCTGTATCACCTGTCGTCCCTTTGATCATCGACATGCTCGAGCTGGCGCCAGCAACGTCTCCATTCGTCCATGTCGCGTGCCAGAGTGCTCCAGTGGATCCTCCTCACTCGAGGGACACGACAGGTGCTCTGATAATTCGAATTATTTCTAGCCAGGCTTCTATAGCCACTCTGTGCTTAAGGGGCCTAACAGTGATTCTATGACTGATAGCAGATGCATTAATGTCTTCTTCAGTGATATTTCTTCCAAAGTGAGAATTATACTACTTTTCTGCAGTTTCCTTGTTTCTAAAAAAGGTAGAAAAAAGAATAGAGAAAGGAAGGGGAAAGGAAGAAAAAAGCATCCGCTGACACTTACACACTGACTGATCGATCCAATTACTGTAGGAATTTATGTAAATGTCTTGTGTGCTTCTTTTAACTATGTATACTATAACATTTGCATGGCGATGATGTGTTCTGTTTATAGTGTTTTTTGGCACGTCATTTAGTTAACGTAAAATAAATGAATAAATAAATTTTGGACACCTTTCTAAGCAAGCCTAACGCTTTCGATATCAAACTGAAAATCTTCTGAATCTAAACTACCTTTCTCCACATTCAACTAAAGACTTCCTAAAGTGGTTAGAAAAACTTTTTATTCAAAGAAAAATTTGTTTAAAATTTAGTTGCTCAGTTTCGTAAAATTTTTTAAATTCTCTTCCCCCAGCGGGTGAACACACCGTTAATTTTTTTGTAAAGTCTTTTTTTCCCAAAAATTGTAATTTTCCCAAAAAGGAATATTTGAAGACCTATTCTAAATTGTAGACAGGCAGCAATTTTTTATATGTGTGGCAGAAGAGGAGATCGCACCATGCGCTCATTTAACTCGATTCAATTTTCATTTGAATAATAGTGTAAACGCCGCTTATTTGAGGAAGAAAATGGAGGAATGTATGTCTTTTTCAAAAGTTTTCTGTTGTGTCGTTGACAAGTGTGTTACTTCACGCAAACAGAATTTTCGCTATCAATCAAAGGAAAATCGCGTCATCAAGGACGGGTGCGTGGCACAGACTCTTTTTTAGCAGTGAAAAATGCCGTTTCCCCCACCAGAGAGTAAGCTACAAACTACTATTTTTTCTTAGAATAAACCTTAGATTCATAAAGTGCCAAACAGAGTGTTCGTTACAAGCGCAGGTGAACAGAAATTGTCAAAGAAATCTGCAGGCCTTACTTTTCCAGACTTATCTGGAAGGTACTGGTTTTCATTTGGAAGATGTTCAATTTGATTTCAAAAATATAGCGCTTGCTTAGTACAGTTCCAATTTGAATGAAAAGTGTCAAACTTGGTTTGAAAGACGTAAAATTTATTGCGAAGATTCTATGAACGGTTGTAATTATTAGGAGGAGCACTCGGTTCTCGAGAAATGGTGAGGTTAGGTGGAAGTTTAGAAGAACTGTTAGTCATCTTCTCAGGGTGTGTCATACTTTTCACTTGACCATATGGCTTGTACAATGAATACCGTTAACAGTCCGATGGTCAAAGTAAGCCTTTTTTCATTCACAAGCATGCTAGCTTAATCTCTTAAAGAATTCTTGAATGTGCTACGGAGCTTTTTCCAGTCTAGACAGAAATCATATAGAAGCATGAAGTTGAGCAAACTGCTTTACTAGGGAATTGCGCGAGCGTTCTCTTTTGTATACGACCATTACAGCTTAACTGGAAAGTTAACTGGAAAGTCTTTGGTTTTCAATCTCCTCCATACAAGAGACAGGAATTTGAGTTGACATGATTTAGAAATGTGAGAGAATCACAGTTCCATTTCCACACAGACCATAGGAATCCTTCATCCTTCGGGATACTTTTTCAGCCAAACCGGACATTCTAGGGATCAAATTGAACTAATTCATATTTAAAGCGGACAGTTGTACAGCAATGGGAACAACAGTTTTCGATCCTTCGAAGAAAAAAAAACATTCTTCTTTTAGAAAATGTTCAGAATAGTTTCTCTCGTAAGCTGATGATGAGGTGCTATGGGAATAACTATTATCAGATGCCAAATGGTGCTGAGAGAGCTGAGATATTAGGTTTACCAGGCCTTTTCATTAGAAGGAAAAGAGCTGACGTACTCAGGATGTTTAAAATACTCACTGGTAGGGTTTCTATGAACCCACTCAAGTTTTTTGGCACGAGGCTGACAAGAAACGTAAGAGGGAAGCGCAGAATTTATGTTTCGGTGGCAGAATCGCGAGCCCAAGCAAACTTTCTCATCTACAGAAATTTAAGGGAGTTCGTTCAGATTTTGAAAACAACTGATAAAGTCTTAGGTCTATCCTTGCCTGGTTTCAAGAAGCTGCTTTTACGTGTACAATGAGTGCCTTCAATTGTATTTACTTGTTTATGATTGAGTTTGTGTTTTTTATTCTAACGTTGTATTTTTACGTGTGGCCTTATGGTTAGTCTACGTCATAAATAAATAAATAAATAAATATGCCCTCCATTCGCAAGAATAGCAAAGCAATTTCCGAAAGTCTAAGCAGTTTACCGTTACAGTTTTCGAAAGTTTAAATTCCACTTGGTCCACAAAAGTGAAAGCTGCTGTTGATTCCTGTAGATTACTCACCTTTTTAGGTGCGAAAACAGAGCTAGATCTATTTTTATGTACAGAAAAGCAGCAGTTTTATGGCGCGTTACTAGAAGATCTTGAGCCACGCGGTGGTCAACACAACGCTATCTGCATTTCAACGACCTTTGGTGTAACAAACAGAGAAATAGAGTGACGTGCTGAAGAAGCGTCTGCAGCGATCTCTTAAAAAACAAGAACGTTCTTCTCTATGAATCAAGAATTGAAAACAAGTCTTGAAGTCTGAAAATAATGAAATTTTAACGTAAACGGCGAATTCTCTTTTTTTTCTCATTTTGGGGCACGGTGAGTAACAATGCTCAACAACATCCCAATACAATCTTTTTTGAGTTGAAAATTTAATAGGCCTTCTTAGAGAATGTTTAATTTGATTTTAATAACGCTCGCATCACTGCGCAGGTATTCCAAGTCTGAATGTGCCGAAGTGTGCTTTGAAGAACGCTCAGTTGGACGTGGAAACGGCAATAGCAACTTCAGATAATTTCTTTCTATTTTTTATTTTTTTGCACAGCTGCTGGATATCGCATAATGTGACTTAGTCTGGTTGCTGAGTTGTGAGCAGATAGACAGCGGAAGGGAGACATGCAGCTGGTGCCAGACTGATATTAGATCTCAACTCGATAGGGACACTTTTTGTTGGCGACTACGTGAGCGGAATGCCTCGAAGAGACGTTGTTGTGGGAGGCGCGAGCAGCGAACGGGCGCATGTGCCATGTAATCGCATTTCTGGCCTACAGCTTACAACGCACGAAAAGAAAACAATTTCTCACTCGAAAGGAATGCGAGCCGCGAGACGATCGTGACACCTTGCAGCCGGTCGTCGACAGAGATTACAGATGCAGTGGGACGAAGCAAGCTGAGAGTGCACGGCATGCTGCTGACAGCTTCAATAGATCACTTCCTTCTGGAGCTGTTAGTCGCGGAATTGAGTCTGCAGAAGAAGGCAGGAGTGCTTTTTGAACTAAAGCGCATACGATAGGTTCGATTCTATATGCATTGTTCAGGGCGCACTCCAAAGGCAAGCTGAACATTCTTAGAACAATTCCTGAGTAGGGCGGCCAGAAATTTCCGATAAAACTCCCCAAACGCTCACTTTACAAGCTGTCGCGCCCACTCGATTGATTATGTTCGGCCTATATGCATTGTTCAACTCTATTGATTTATATGTCAAAAGATAGAGCTCGAGCTGCAAAGCTCGAATATATGCTTTACTTTACAAGAGCTAGATTTTAAAGAAAGTTATTTAAAGCCGCTTTGGAGCCCTCCAAAGCGTTCTTTTCGGGAATTGAGCAGAAGATATGCGCGGTACTGTAGAGGGAAACTGATTGCTTAGTGTGTTCAACAAGGGTAATTGCCAGTTCATTTAAGTAATATATACAATTTTCACAACGAATTTGACATTCTTCTAAGCAAGTCACAATTTTTATTAAACTGATGGTTGTCATAACGATGTTTTGGGAAAACTCTACGCCTCTACACCACCGGCCCCGTTTTATCGAACGCAACATCCAGTCATCCCGATATACGGGTGAGTGCTGATTGGTCCCACGAGGTCAGAGGGAGGTGCGGGTTCGAGTCCCGCCTGGCGCTAGAAGTTTTGATCGCAACAAAACATCGTTACGAGAGCACACAACTTCGATACCAGCCACTTGCGGCTTGAAGAAACTGACTTGGATTGTAATTGATAGTTGTTTTGGATCTATTCTAGGGCGCGTGTAGCGCAGTCGGAGGAGGTGCGACTGTCGCGTGCACCCGATACCAGGTTCCTGGTTCGGATTTCCCGCCCAGGCCAACCAAGCCTTCCATCCCTCCGGGGTCGATGAATTGGTACCAGACTAGTCTGGGAAGGATAGAGCGCTGACTTGTTCATTGGTTGGCCACCGCAATCATTGTATGGCCAAATACGCAATCATGTCACCTCCACGACATCCCGTAGAAGTAGAATGCGCTGGCGCGTCCCAGAAGGGATTGAGTAACGCCGTCCTTTATCCTTTATCCTTATCCTTTGGATCTATTCTAATTGGAATAGGGAGGGCATGCGGTGTTCGGTTCCTCCGTCCGTTCCTTTGAATTTGTTCCGCAGCTTTAAATATTGCCAGATGATACGATGGCGGTTACGTGGACTCGTGGATTGTCGTGTCGTGTTTTGTGATGCTTATCTGTCATCTTAGAGCTGCCCCTTCCGACTAGGATAGATCCAATGGCTTTGTTGTAGCCTTGACAAGTGTGTGACTCCAGGCAAACAGAATTTTCGCTATCATTCAGCCATAGTCGAGTGCATGGCGCAATATTTTCTTTCAGCAGTAAAACACTGCTGCCTTCCTGCAATTTAAAACAAGCTTTAAACCATTATTTTTTTCTAAAAAATATTTTTTGAAAATAAAATTTCGAGCACCGGCTTCAACTAGTGAGACATGTGTATTTAAAACTTTAACCTTCTCAAAAAGTCTCTAGTAGTTTGGTCTGGAAATATCGTTTTGATCTGGAAGATAAACTTTTTGACCTCAATTTGAAAATTTGTTAAACGCGCCGAGCATGATGAGAAGAGTATCTAATTCAATTTCAAACTGTGCAATTTCACCTGAAAGGAGTATGGCTAGCAAGTTACGGCCCCAGTTTTACTTGCATAAATTTTACTAAAATAGTACTACTTTTTGTTCAAAATTTTGGTTTAGTAAAGTCACGAAAAATGTTTCTCTATTTAAACAATAGCGATAAGGAACGACATTGATCAGCACATCTCTTAGATGTGCCACGCCTTCTACTTCTATGTGTGTCGTGAAGGCAATTCGAATGCGTATTTGGCCTGGGTGTTGACTAGCGGTAGCCATCCGACAGACAAGTATGTCTTATTCTTCATAGAGGTCCGGCACCAACCAACTAACTTCCGAGGGATGGAGGATTTGGTTGGACTGGGCGGACACCGTCTAAGTAGAATCGATTCATGGTGCATGCGAGAATCACCACCTCCTCCAACTTCGCTACACGCATCCATCTATACAACAACGTCGCTTCAATTTTACTTGCATTAAGGATACAGGATAAAGGACGGCGTTACTCAATCCCTTCTGGGATGCGCCAGCGCATTCTACTTCTACGGGATGTCGTGGAGGCGACACGAATGCATATTTGGCCATACAATGACTTGCGGTGGCCAGCCGATGAACAAGTCAGCGCTTTATCCTTCCTAGACAAGTCTGGTACCAATTCACCGACCCCGGAGGAATGGAAGGCTAGGTTGGCCTGGGCAGGAAATCCGAACCAGGAACCTGGTATCGGGTGCACGCGACAGTTGCGCTTCCTCCGACTGCGCTGCACGCGCCCTTTACTTGCATAGACGTCATAAAGTATGCTACTGTTTTGACCAAAAATGGCCTTACTAGTCGCGTGGCTATGACCCTGCCTCAATGCGCCGGCTATTGTTGACTTCATTTTTGGGCTTACGTCCGAATATTTTGATGCTTTACAATGCAAGTTTGTAACGCAAAAGGCCAGATATACAATGCTACAATGATCGCGAACCGATTGGAGGCTTAGGTCCCGCTCAGCGAACATACTCCTCTATCCATCCTGAGCTTGGAGAACTCGTATGTCGTCCTCTACCACCTCTTCCGCACCCTGCAGGGTGCCGCTCCTTCTATTATGGCGGCTGCTGAACAGTTTGGTACAGTGGACGGCACACTCACAACGTATGTGGCAAGCACCGGTCGGGCTCCATTACTCCATTTCCTTTCCTAGGAATAAATCTGAATCACCGTATCGCGTTTATCATTCTAACAAGGGCCATCACATCCACGTCTTCCGCACCCATCCTGAGGCCGTATTCATCAACGACTTGCAGCAGTTCAACAGAGAAATCACAGCCGATAACGCGACTTAACAGTCGTTATGGTGAAATCTCTGAAAATTCCCTATAAAAGGCACGGCGTGCGAAGCTCGGTAACACTGTGAGGTCGTTGTATTGTGAATCCGTTGTCAAATGTTACCGCGGTAACGTTGATGAGGCTATTATTCGTCCACCTCTACGCCGCGTGGCTCATTGCACGCACGCACTTATTTATTTCCTCGTGTTCAGCGTGTCTCAGAGCACGTCCAGAACGTGCTCTGAGACCCGCTAAACGCGTGAAAGTGAGAAGGAGATCCCGCCCTTTAGTTGGTGAGGGGATTAGGGAGGCAAAGAAAAAGAAAGAGAACAAGGACCTAACTTAAATATTGAGGGGGATGGGTACCCCATCTGACTCTTTGACAACGATTGCAAGTACGGCAGCAAACTAGCCTCCAAAGACGATACTAATCTACCTGTGAATCAATCTTTACAATTTTCCAGGAGAAAGATGCTACATTGATTACATTTGTTACGTTTTTCTAGTGATGCCGCCCCCTCAGACTAAGATAGATTCAAGAACGAAATTCTGCTGCACAATTGTGGTGACACTGACTGCTTGGGCCTCGAAAAAGTGTTCTCTGGCTTTATAGTTTATAAATTTAAGAGGTCTCTTGAATTTCTAACAAAAAAGGCTATCTTAGTGTCACTTTAACAGAAGTTTTTAAATTTCGGCTGATTCCATCTTCTTAGTGATACGTTACGGTAAGGTGAAGGCCCTTATAACGAGTTTAGGTGCAATCCTAGAAGGTGGTGGCCGCTCTTAAATGATTTATAAATGAGTAAACTACACCATCCTGATTGCACAGATAGACAGTTTTCGAGTTCCTAGTCGCGAGTGGAGAACCTAAAAAGGGCCTTTCTCAGTGCAAATCTAGTAAGGTAGGACCTCATTACTAGATTTGAACCGAGAACGGTCTTATTTGCTAGAATCATCTTCTAGCAAATAATACAGATAACATTAGAAATAATATAAAAATAGGCCAAGGCACCAACAATCAGTTTACGTTTTAGGTACAGACAAGACAAAGGACTTACGTCCTAATCATTTGCAAACGTCCCGACTTAGCTTACAAATGTTATTTATTCTCATGTTTTCTGTGTTATTTCTTTCGATTTCGTCGGTGCAATTACATTCTATGGAATGAGAGAGTCCTATATATTTCAATACTGAGCACACTCAGTTTCCATAGTAGTCCACCCGAGTTTGACATTAATTGAAGTGGGGAGGGAAGAGAAACTACCTTGTCTTCGAAAGCGATCAACATTCATAAAAAGAAAAATGACAATTCGCTAACACCAGAAATGCTCTAGCACATTCTATCTCACACTAACGTCGCATAAAATTTTCAATTTCGTGCATCAAATCATGTCACGCGAAGTACGTCTAGAAAGAGGAAGATTTCAACCTGAGGCTGTTCGTAACTTGTAGATCTACTGCAGAGCAGGTTCGGGTGGCACTCCTCAGTCACAGAACGTTGGCGTTTCCGCTCTAAAACTTTCTGCGCAAATTCTCTGAATGTTGACAAGAGGTCTGCCCAAGACGGTGTCGCGCCGATAGCTGACAAGATGCGCGAAGCTCGCTTGCGACGGTACGGCCACGTTCTGCGTGGAAAGGAAGACAGCGCCCGCAAGATAGGCCTTAACTTCGAGGTAATAGGAAAGCGGCCTAGAGGGCGTCCGAAGCACGTTACATATAGACTTGAAAGTAGCTGGTTTCCACTCTGATCTAGCGCTGGATCGGGAAAGGTGGCGTCATGACAGCAGAATAGTGGACCCCGCTACGAGGTGGGACAAACGCTGAAGAAGAAGAAGAAGAAGTTGACAAGAGGACTGCCCCCGGGTTCTAGTCTGGCACGAAGTCGTCTTACACGGTAATCGCCTTCCCAAGTTCTCCTAGTGCAGAATCTCTCAAATCCGGCCGTAGACCGACCTACCGACCGACCCCCGTTTACCACCGACACACGAGCGACTGCACGAGCTGCGATCGGCCGCCGACCGACCGACCAACGACGGTCTTCTATGTATACCGACCAAGGGTGTGCGTAAATGAAGTCCGAAATTTCGCAAATCGAAAATCGTAATTACGAAAAAATCGCCGTAAATTGTAAATCTTAAACCGTAAATCGTAAGAGGAATTTGACGTGTAGTGGCACTCCATCACTATTACTTCTTCTGGTAACGGTACTAAAAGGTAATGTAATATTTTTATAGAGCTATTTTTTTAGCTAAAACTGAACAGTTTTCTGGGCAACTAAAAATCTTATGTAATACCTTTCAAACCGAACTGACACGCTCTAAAAAAGTCTAAATGAATCGTTGATAGAAGAAACTTTGCCCTCCTTAAATGGGAGCATAGGTGGCCAAATAAAAAGCACATCCATAACATTCCCATCTTTTCATTTAGCCTTTCGATTGTGTATAAATCTACTCTACCGCAAACAAAATCAATAAGTCCCTGTCAAAACTAGAGAATAACTAAAAATTATTTAACCGCTGACCAACTCAGCGAAAATAATGTTTGCTCAACTTATCAAACAAACTTCGTGTAGGAAAGACTGCAGCTTGAAGTGATAGGGGTTAATTTGTTTGAAATAGCCCATTCTAAGAAAATCTAAGAGAAATTCAGGGAAACGGTGTACACAAGGTTGCAGAAAATTAACTCAGCATCTATTACGTAACGAGTGATTAGCTAGCAATAAGTGCAGGATGATACACGGCTTCAGGATCTTTGTCTATAGTAGACCTACTATGAGGTGATTGGTAATCTGATAGCAACATAAAGTTTGTCTAGTGGGAACTCCAGACCTTGCTTTAGATCATCTTCATATTTTCGCCTCAGTTTGTTTCTATTGGGTTGGTTTGATTCTGTTATGAACAAGTCAACTAGACGATAGTTAGCAAATGAAATATGGATCAGCGAATGATCGTCTCATTTCAAGCACAAAACTTCCGTGGGTTAAAGTGGAACGATCTCCGTCAATTTGAATGTGACGCGCCTTGCTAGTACCAACAAAAGCAAGGAACACACTCTAGCAGTGAGGAGTTTGCTTTCGAATTTATCTGTAGCCTTTCCTTCTTCTTGAGAACAACTCTGATGCAAATCCTCAGCCCTTACAATGTTAGAGAAATAGCTATGTGGACAGAAAGGTTGAACGCGATCCGAATGGGCTTGAGGCGATGATTTCTGACTAGACTAGGCACACTCCTGATACCGACCGTGCTACCGTCGTTCTCGAGGAGCGCCACGTGGGCGTGACGCACACCGCTCGCGGCGTAGTGGTGGAGGAATAGTGGCGACGGTACACGACTTGTTTGGGAGGGAAAACTACAAACAACAGCATTGTTTTGCCTTTCCACCGGCCAGCGAAACTCACTGTAATACATGGTAACAGGGATGTGCGGAAATTTTCTCGAGAAAAGCGGAACACGGAATACGGAACGGAAGATCTCAAAAATAGGCGGAAACCGGTATACGAAACACGGAAACGGAAATAATTCAGAACTCATTACTCGGCTTACTTTTTCATGATATATACCATGCGAGTCTTGTTCAGTAACAAATAGCTATAACTGAAAAATCCTTGTATTCGTATCATTGCTAAGATCTAAGATGACTTTTCAAACCTTACTAGTGTAATAAGTTCACGAATTGAAATGAAAATGAAATCTTTCTGTAAATGGGTAGGAAGTGTTTTGAACACAATGTACCCAGCTGACGAGTAAGATGCCAGAGATTTCGCCACTCATGTCACTTAAGCGGTCTTGCTGAATGTCCCGGATCTATCCTAATTGGGGAGTGCAGCGCAAAGGTTACAGTTGTGTTCTGCATCCACGACCTACCCTCTGAGTTCGTATGGGCAATATAGTATGATTTGGCAGTAGTTGAAGCTCTGCAACAAACTCAAAGGAGAGGGTGGAGAGGCAAAACATCGCATGCCCTCTTCCGACTAATCGTAAGATAGATCCAATATGTATCTCCTATGGAAAGCATTGTTAACAACCTAAGAGTGCTTATAGAACTCTAATCTAGATTTCGTGTTCCAGGCGAGACTTAAAATTATTAGGGAAAAGGATAAGCGTGCTCCGGATTAGGAATTTGATTCTTGATTCAAACACTCACGAAACTTAGTGGCCTTTTACTAATCTGTAGTACATTGTTTCAAGAAAAGGAAAAATAATCCAACTTGGTTATTGCACTGTTTTGACATCAGGATGCACCACTGGTTTGAAAGCAACAGAATCACCGCATTTCTTCAGCCTTCCGTTTAAGTTCAAGAGTTGAATGAAGATAAAGCAATCAGTGAGTGATGAGTCACCATTTCCTTTCCGTCTTCCGGCAAAAAAGAAAGCGGAAAACGGAGCGGAACGAAAGGACTAAAAACGACCGAAAACCGGAATTCGGAACACGGAAACGGAAATCCCGCACATCCCTGCCTGGTACGCACTCGAATTGCTTTCACGATATCCGTGCATACCTAACAGGAGCCGACTGACGCCGCCGTTTAACATTTAGCCTCATCTCCAGTTCGGTAGTCGCTCACCATAGAAATGACGCGGAGATTGCCTTGCGGTTCTTTGGCCAGCGAGTGACGAGCGGAAATTGAGTCAAGGAGACGCAGAAAAGCAATGCTTCGACGACGAGGGAAAGCAACATCGAGCGAGCCCTGGGGAATGCAAGTGCTCGCGACTGGGTTGGACTTCAGCCATTGTCAAATTCCGCTCTAGTGGCGGACGCTGGAGTCCAGACCCTAAAAATTCCAATTGAATGTCTACAGGAAAAATCAGAAATGCTGTTGCATGGGCCCGGTCAACAAGGATTAGGTGGGTCGACCATCTCATGCCTTTCGCTGATATCCGATGGACGAGAGCCGTCACCGACTGAATTCCGCTGGATGTCAAAGGAACAACTGGGACCGGATTCATCAACGACTTACAGCAATTTAACAGCAAATTACAGTCGAAAACCCTGATAGCGCGGCTTATCAAGCGATATTGTGAAGCATTTCACCGCGCTATCAGGTATTTCATCTCTGTTAAGCTGCCGTAAGTCGTTGATGAATCCGGTCTCTGGCTTTTACACTGACTCCATTGCGAATCTTGGCCATAGTTTCTGGGGGGTTCTTTCATCAGCCGGCTTGTAAATCCGGGATTGAGGCAGGAACCGTTGACATTTTTGCAATTTTTACAGGGCGTGACTTGTCGCCGGAGCCAGGAGTCGAAACTGAGACCGTTTGTGCGTGGGACTGCGCTATTAACCACTGGTCAGCCTCGACTCTAGAAGAAGAATCAATGATTAATATACATTGAAAACTAAGTTATTCTGTTTCTCATGTACATAGGGTTCAATTTTGCATCCATTGTCAAAAAAAACGATGCAAAAATCTAAAATAATCGACCCTTGGTCAGATAAGAGATCACAGCAAAGGTTTGGCCTTTTATTGTATAACAAGCAAAGCTTAAAATTTTACGAAGTACGAAGTCATACTAAGATGTTCTCTACTTTAAATGGAAAAAGAGTAGGCTTACTAATTTCTTGATTTTCAATGTACTATCAAATTTTTAAGACCATGCCTATCAAAACCACGCACAACATTCGATTTTTAAAACTTGAAAGCTAAATGAAATCAAGGAAATAAGGAAGAGGGATGTATCCTAGTCGGTAAAGGGCAACCATCAAGTATCAGTTACGTACGTCATCCTATACTCATCCTTATCCCACTAACACACTTCCATATTCCTAGAATTTGTATAAAAATCTTCAAATAGTGGAATATCAACTAAAGGACTCGTAGAAGCACAATCAAGTGATTTGCAAATCACTGTATGGCCCCTCAGGTTAGGATGGATCCGAAATACGGCCAACGGTACAGAGAAGGAATGTCGTTAATTTTGGACAAAAGTGGAGCAGCACGTCTAGCAGCCATCGCTCTTTTTAGCTAAACCTGGGCGCTTTAACAACTTCCCTAAAGTTATGCAGTATTTACTGCTAACTACATCTTACAATACCATATGTTAATATGAAAGATATGGGACTCGGTGGAGTGGCAAATGTGATGAACGCAGTTGCGGCTCACAAAAACAGGAAGTTGGAAGTGATTGGATTGCATTAGTATGTTCGTTTGCTTTTGAGCAGAATCAAGTGGAACGTCAAATGATTTGGTACGAAATTACATAAAAATTACGTACGAGAAAAGAATACAGCACCAGTGTTATTCGGGAATAGACCCAGGATCCTTGGGTTGTTGCGAATTACCTGCAAACTTTCACAGATTATGATTCTTGATGTCGGCGGATAACACGCGTTTGTTGTCTCACTTCACCTTGATGTTTAAAGCACGAACTACGGTCGCGAACTAGCTGGAGTGTAACGCGCACCGCCAAGTATTCTAAACAAACGGCGATCAGCGGTCAGATCTTCTCGCGCAGAACATCATCGAACAGCACGATTGATGCTGTTGGAGATAGGGAGTAGTTGTAGACAGACGATGAGACGGTTACACTGAAGGGGATAGCTTCCCCAATGTTGAAGAAGACAAGGGTCTTCCAAATAGACAGTGAGATTGAAGATATATGCAGAGCGGTCCATGATTATATCGTATTGTTCCACACGGAATGCCGCGTACATTGTGGCCTTCTTTTCACAGTCATTCGCGTAGGTTGTGAGTTCACTTAGAGTTCGTTTTTCGCGGCGTTTCATCTTCCACATTTCCTATTTTCCTACATCATTCCCTCATCGGTTTCGAAAATTATAGCCTTGAGACTACAATGGACCAGAAAACGATTGTGCGCGCGTGCCTGCTCTACGACCTCAAATTGAAGACATCCGCTGCGGAATCGCGTTGCTCGTTGGTAGCTGCATTGGGTGAAGATGTCGTTTTCAAAAAACAATACAAGCGGTGGTTTCAACGTTTCGCTGCCGGCGACGAAAGTCTTGAAGACGAAAAGCGCGGAAGACAAGCGTCTATCATGGATAACGACCTTTCACGGACTGCCTTTGAAGCTGATCCGAGAAAGCCGCCTCGGAAGATTGCATTAGAATTCGATTGCTCCAATTCCTACTCCAAATCGAGTTGGCACGTCCTCTAGCAACTTGCTACATTATAGTACGAGGCTTCTTGTCACGAAAGTCGATCACTAGAAGAACATCAAGAAACTTGATTGGACCGTTTTGCCTCATCCGCCGCACAGCCTGACATTGCCCCGTACAACTACTACATATTTCGCTAGATGCCTTGGGTGGGAAAAAGTTCGCCGATTACGGCGAAATCCGGATTTTGGTGATCAACTTCCTCGATTCGCGACCAGCTTATTTCTCTAAAGACAGGATCCAATCTTTGCGTGTACATTGGAGAAAGGTTGTTGGTAATTGTGAAGAACATATTACCGAAATAGGTTTGTTTTAATTTAAATCAAAGATCTACGGAACCATCGTCCGACCAGTAGCGATGCGCGGTGCTGAGTGCTGGTCTGCAACAAAGGAGGTTGAGAGCCGGCTCAGCGTAATGGAGACGAAATGCTGCGTTGGACGGCTGGTGTCACGCGCTTGGATCATGTCCGAAATGTCTCCAGACATCAAAGGTTTGGCGTCGTTCCAATTGCCGATAAGCTACGTGAAGCTTGCCTACGGTGGAATGGTCATGTCCTTCGTGCGAACGGCGACACCGTTCCGAAGATTGGCCTCAACATAAAAGTGCCCGGAAAACGGCTAAAGGATGGCCTAGGCAACACTTCTTGATTCGTTGCACATGGACTTAAAGGAAGCTGATATCTACTCCGATCAGGCGTTTGATCGTGCGAAGTGGCACCACCATACCAGAAGAACCCCGCCGCTAAGCGGGACAAACGCTGAAGAAGAAGAAGGCTTGGTTTTAATTGCTTTGTATAAATTTAACCTTTCGGTCTGAGACAACATTCTGTGAGGGACACCCTAATGCATAGGCCCTTTCTAAAACTAGACAGTACCAAAGTTTTCTTAGATCATTCTAAGCCTTTCGTTGCTTCTGTAATGCTTGACTAGTAGAAAACTCCTGGTACACATGCAGCAGCGACTATAGATTTATCTGTTTATTTATTTATTTACCTAGAACACAAGCAACAACCTAGCACATGCAAAATTTAAAACAAAACGAAAAATCGCAAGAATTTCAGTACAATTTAACGTACATATACAAATGAAACCAACCGGGTCTGCGCGACACCCGACAGCTCCGATTGCGCTACACGCGTCCGGTATAATAATAAAAGTGGAAAATGAACAGGCTTAGAACACGAAGCAAAATGTCTAAGAAGATGGTGAACTAGCAAGCTTCTTGGACATGTCAGTTGACCAGTTTTTTATATTGCCTTAGTGAGTCTGGCAAATTGTTTTTCTTAAATGGAATCACAGAAACTGTACGCCGGATCGATAAGTGAAGAGCGAAGATGCTCTAGAGAAGCCTTGCTCTCAGAATCTGGATCTTCAACTGACCATCCTTTGCGTTAGAAAAAGAAATTCTGAGTGAGTTTCAGGTGTTTTCTGGTTTTGACACTTTGCTAGTCTATGCTTGAGATGTCTGCTAGTGTGTCCCGAGCGCACCCTAGAACGTATATAATAAAATGAAAGACTAAACTGAATAAATCTTAAATCGAAGAAAAAAATTGGGGAAGAATGACGTAACATATCATTTAACAACTTCTAAACCATGAAAAGACCATACTGTCTTCTACGGTGAGCAAGGCTAGGTATGTATTAGGTTGTAGCGAATTAAATGGCACTGGCTCGCGCCACTTTTTGGCGCGTCTTTACGCGTTACATCAAGAACAAACCGTAACATGTGGCATATCATTTAGAAGCGCAAACTTTGCTCTATCAGAGGGTATCAAATTTTCTATGTGAAAGTGGGAAAACTTTAGAGTTTTATTGACTTTTTTGCAGATGAACAAAAGGGTAATCCGAGGCGTTTACTTGTAGGAATTCAAGCTGGGCACTACAGCTAAGGAGGCGGACGAGAAGATCAACGCCGCATTCGGTCAAGGATGTTCCACAATTCGGACGGCGTATCGTTGGAATCAGAAGTTCCGGAATGGAGATGAGAGCTTGGAAGAACATGAAGGTCGTGGGAGGCATAGTGATGTTGATGAGGACAAGCTGAGAGATGTGGTAGAGGAGGATCCACACAAAGGTACCAGGTAGATAGCGAAGGTTCTTGGCGTCAGTCACAACACAGCTGCCCGGCATCTAAAGGAAATTGGAAAGACCAAAAAGCTGGAAAGATGGGTGCCTCACGAGCTGTCTGAGGAGCGAAGAAACCGACGATATGAGATCGCGTCCGCACTGCTTCTACGGAACGAAACGGACCCATTCCTTGATCGCATCGTAATCTGTGACGAGAAATGGATAATGTACGACAACAGGCGACGATCGGCACAGTGGGTGGACAGCGATGAGAGCCCCAAGGTTTTTGCGAAGCCGGAATTGCACCAAAAGAAAGTAATGGTGACAGTATGGTGGTGTTCGCTGGGAATTATTCACCACAGCTTCCTCCCTCCCGGTGAATCCATCACGGCAGAGAAGTACTGCATTGAAATTGAAGAAATGATGAAAAAGTTGAAGGATATCCGGCCGGCCTTGGTAAACCGAAGGCGAGTTCTCCTTCTGCACGGCAATGCTCGCCCCATGTAGCACGAATGACGTTGCAGAAATTGAATGAGCTGAGCATTGAAACTCTACCACATCCTCCGTTTTCTCCCGACCTCTCCCCAACAGGCTACCATTTCTTCAAGCATCTTGGCGACTTCTTGGTAGGGGAAATATTCAAATACCAACAGGATGCCGAAAGTGCCTTCGAAGATTTCGTCAATTCCAGAAGGTCTGATTTTTATGCTACTGGGATAAAAAAGCTTGTGTCACGTTGGCAAAGATGTGTAGAATCAGAAGGTTTTTATTTCGATTAATAAACTTGCCTACAAGCCGAGATATTAACTGTTTAAATTTACAGCGGTTCAGTGCCATTTATTTCGTAACAACCTAATAGTTCCGAATTTCGATTTCCCTGCTTGCTGGATAAGAGTTTGTGGCTGTGATCACATGGTGTGCCCATGTGATCACAGCCACAAACTCTTATCCATAGTTTCTTACGATAAGTAAAGCTGTCTTGCACAGATCGAAGCCTTCCTATTTCTCAACTGCACTTAGGACTGAAAGCAGTGGCGCCGTTCTCTAACACAGGCCTAACATATCTACCAGGAAGAAATGAACGACTAAATTTGTTCGTAATGACTTACATATGTTTGCCTCCAAATCTTGCATTATTTCAAACTAATCTGATACAATAATCGCTTGTATTTTATAAACAGGAATACATCTAAAACTGCAGAGCAACCACTTCAACAAATCAAGAAGATTGGAAAACCGGTAGGTGTTTATTCTGACAACATGTATTATATCGCGAATGTATTCTCAGTGAACAACAACAATGTACAGGGCTCAATCGATGGAGCGATTGGCCATTAAACGCATAAAAGTGCCTAAAAATCTACATTATTTCACACTTGTCTAAGGCACTCCGCCTGGTGACAGAAGTAACCACTTGGACATGCGTTGGCGATGCACGGTCCAATGGCCGAATCTGAAAATGGAAATATAAGTGCACAAACTGGAGCAAATGAGAAGATCAGAGAAAGAAATTATTCAAAATCAGCTACAGTTTGGGGTAGGTTCTTATTTAAGAGGGGATGTTCAGAATTTCGAGGGACGTATCGTGGTCGGAGTTGATTGCTGTCGATACTACCGACTGTCGATTGCTCCCCAAATCAGGTTCTTGTCTCGGGGGCTTCTTGCAGAGACTATTCAAGCCTTCCTTCTTTCCGGGGTCGACGATTTAGTACCATATTTGTTATAGAAGGGTAAAACACTGGCTTGACCGCCGGTTGGTCATTACAAGTCATTGCATAAGCCAAAAAAGCATTCAAACCGCCTTCACGACAAATGGTAAAATGATAAAAGACTACTCAATTCCTTTTGGGATGTACCGCACATTCTACTTCTACGGGATACCCTGGAGACCATTTAAATGATTCTGTAGTTGACCATCCAACGACTTGCTGCGGCGGACTATTAAACAAGTCGGCGCTGTACGTTTCCCAGACAAGTCTGCTACCAATTCACCGACCGCGGAGGGATGTGAGGCTTGGTTGACCTGGGCGGGAAATGCAAACAAAGAGCCTGATATCGGGTGCACGCGACACCTGGCGTCTCCGCCAACTGCGCTACGGCAATCGTCTTGCGTCATTCTCCACGAAATCCCTTAGAAATAGAGCGCGTGACGCATCACAAAGGTGTGAAAGGGATTGGCTATCCTTATTCAGGGTTTCAAGCTGTGTTGAGCTTCAGTCTTGCCAAAGACAACAATAATTAGTTGGCTTACACTAGATAAGAAACGGGAGTCATAAACTACTGACTCCGCGTGTGCTTGCCATGACTTTCTCACTATTCACTCCTCTCCCCACATAACAATATCCAAACCTCACCTCTACTGAAGCTTCTTCTCGGTCTCGACGCTGGCACAAGACGTTGCGGAACGCACTGCTCCTGGTAGCAGGCGTAGGCAGGCTGGCATTGACCGCCAATGCATGGTCCTACGGCCTGGCTGAAGATGTCTGAAACTGAATCACTGAGAACTCTGCCAGAAATCGCCATCAGAAGAAACTGAATCGTCCTACCAGGCTGCTGCGTCGATCCGAGGAGTGAGACGGCGAGCACGACGACGAGGTAGGCGATCATCTTCAAGTGAGGTGGACACGGAGATTGGGTGGACAGGTGAATGAAAACGCTCTCGCCGGCCCGGCTTTTAAAGCGGCGGTCGGTGTTTGCTGTGACGGCCGGAAGCGGCGCATAGTGTCAACCTATTTGATTACCAACACGTTAGCCACGGAAGTGGAGTGCAGTCGACCAGTGTCCGAGAGGACAACATTTGTCTTGGACATTTGTTTTCGGGGTGGAAGTTTGGTTTTCCCGAGATGTTGTCCGGCCGGCTACTATTTTTACCCCCTTTGGACTAATGTTGTTGAGGTCAAGCCGAGCCGTGACACTCTAGGAATCGCCTAGATGTACCATTTTCACTTAAAATTGGAACTCTTCTATAAGCAAACTTTTTTCTTGATTAAGCTGAGCTTCTTCAGAAAATCAGAAAGAGCGCCTTCCGCTTTAAACTATAGGCTCTCCAGATAGGTTAGAATTATTTTTTAAAGGAAAATATTGGTATAACTTCCTTTGTAGTTTTAATTCACCTACCCAATAAGTAAACGCATTGTTGATATTTTATAAAACTCTCATTTGTAGAGGAAAAATGGTTTAAAGCCTGTTACAAAAAGCAGGAAGGCGGACGTTTTGTAGTGGAGAAAAGAAGGAAGAAGAGATTGCGTCACGCCTTCGTCCAATACACCGTTATTTCTATTCTATTGATAGTATAATTTCTCTTTGTAGTTTCACACATATTGACTTTACAACGGAAACAATTGAAACGAGTGGACATATCCTCACTTTCATGTCTTATGTAAACAGCATTTACGCTACCAATGAAATAACAGTTGCGAAAAACTTTTCAAGCGCCTGGCGCATTCTCGTCATTTAACGCATTAAATGATGGCTGCCTTGCTAGGATTCAAAAGAAAATTATTTTTCGAAAAGTAAAATTTTTATAAAATTATTACACTCATTTGGGCGGCTGAAGTAAAAAAAATTCAAAGAAAGTTATACCTAAATTTATTAAACAAAAAAACTTCTTATATGCCTGCAGTTTAACCCGATTGATTTTAGAAAATTTGAGACGTTCACTTTAATTTAAGAGGTTGTTTAAAAGAATGCCGCATTTGATTGAAGTGTCCAATTCGACGTGTAAATGGTATATGTTCTGAATCTTTGTGAGCAGAGACAGATTGCGCCGTGTACTCATCCACTACGTCATGGTACTTTAAATAATTAGTGGGACAAATGCTGTTTAACGGAAGTTGGCAATCGTAGTATGGCGTATTTTTTCCATGCGTGTGTTTCTAAAGTTATGCGCGAATAAGTGGTATTTAGACTTTGGATCAAACGAACACTGTGATGTAATGAACGCTCAATCTCTACACGACATACGAAAAATTCTGTGCTTCCAAACTCTCTAGAAATAGACAGAAAATATTGTTTCAGCCAAAAGATAAGAGCTTTATGCCGATCCAAACAGTGTGTCTTTTTGTGTAGTTCGTATTTTCTTGAAAGATACTAACAAAGGGCATGTCTCACATATGACCTCAAAACAAAATATTATTTAGAAAGTGATTAAAACAACTTTAATTTGTTTTAAAATAAGTCTGTTGTTAAAAATGCGTCCGTTTAAAGAAATTCAGATTAACTCGGAGAATCCCGAGCCATAATACATACGTTCAGTGTGTATCATAGTTATAAGTTTGCTCCTTTAAGTATGGATGAATGACGGCGTTACTTATTTTCTGTTGGGATGCGCCGCGCATTCTATTTCTATGATATGTCGTGAAGGCGATTTGAATGCGTATCTGGCACAATGACTTGAAGTGGTCAGCCGTCAGCAAGGAAATCGGCGTTTTATCCTTCCCAGACAAGTCTGCCACCAATTCACCGACTCCGAAGAAATGGAATGCATGGTTGGACTGGAAAGAGATACGAATCAAGAACCTTGAATCAGTGTGCACGTGACAGACAACGCCTCCTTCGACTTCGCTACACGTGCCGAAGTTCACTACCTCAAGAGATATTAATTCAAAAGTCGAAAAAAATTCCAGGGGTTGCAATTTAAAATTCTATCAATTTTTGAGTACTATTATTAAATTTTGAATCTATCCTAGTCGAAGGGGAAAGAGCGGCAAGAAAAGCGGAAAAACACCAATAGGGTGGTATTTCCCGGCGCGCAAATTGGAAAAAAGATCTCCCGTAGTCAAATCAGTTTGCCATTTTTATAAAGTAGGTCAATTTTAATTTTACTCTTGTAGTCAAGACTAAGTGAAAAGTCTCCCCAACATCATCTTGTTCGAGTGGCCGGAATGCTGATCTATTTAGAATCTGGCAATTGTTTTCTAAAATTAAAATTTATTGCACACGTTTTTCCTCGGACTAGGATGCTTAACTCATTTTGTGGCATCCTCCAGGAAGAGGACGAGGCTAGTCTCTTAAAATCTCTATTGCTCTTAAGTTATTTATACATCTGAGGAACTCAATTTTCTAGAGAAAGGTAACCTCTCAAAAGCCTGAAATTTCAACGTAAAATCCAATCCTGAGGCAGACGAGTATTGCAGAATTATCTTTTATGAACAGATTTTGAATGGTGATTATTGCAGAGAAGTGGAAGAATGTGTTCCTCTAACACTCTCGCAGCCCATCAAGCTTGCAGTGGTCTCAATTTATTGAAGTGCTGGTAATCCGGAAACGCAGCAGACAGACCTGCCACGTGCTCCCCGAATAGACGTTCAAGGTTCGGGTCACGGTCAGGCCATTCAGGTATTTAATCGCTCGGGGTAGGTCATTTGCTTACAAACGATGAAACTCGACTTCTCAGTCACTCAGATAACTTTCACGACACCTCGTAGACGAAGAATGGGTAGGGCATTTCGCCGAAGAAGAGATTAATGACAATTAATGTCCCTTTTCCGTACTTTCCCACACTTCTGTCCATGAACCATAAAGGAACCGATTACCTGCCCAATTCTCCGTCTGCTTGCAAAATGTTGCAGATTACTGGACATAGGTGGGCGGAAGGAAGTGAGCGGTTACGTTTAAGTGGCACCAACTCCCAGGTCGAAGGCTATTCACGCAGCCATGGCAATCAGCTCTCCACGCAGGTTTTTGGACCTTCGCTCCTTGTTCAGATCTCAACTCTAACCTCTTTTGGTTTTGAGCAACTTTCTTCGAAAAGCCATGGCTCAATGTTTTGCGTATTTGCAGTAACATTGTCCTTTATGAGATACAAGCATTCCTTCATTAAAGTCCCCTTTATGAGATACAAGCATTCTTTCATTAAACTCCAAGTTCTCTCGTCTTCAAGCGTCGTTATTGTAAACTGCTGGTCAATAGGTTTTTTTTTGTGCCACACGAGGTTTTTTTTAGGTGGATTTTAATTTGGCAGCACCTAAAATTTTTTCGACTTCTTGCTTCGTGTCGTCCTCGACTTAATGGCAAAAATGGCAGCTCGGAAATCGTTTGGTCGGATATGGCACCTCAATTAAAACTTCGAGACACCTTTTTAGGCTTCTGAAGTCGATGAAACAGTCAAAACGTCAAGCCTAAACTAAACTTTTCCAAATGCCATCCTCGTTGGCACAGAATCAGAAACATCGCTCTTGGAGGTTCCTAATCCGTTCGCCAATTTATTTATTTATTTGTTTATTATTTACTATAAATACACCCATACGGATGCCAACCTCCACGTTTCTAGTAGAACGCGGACAGCAATAAATAACACAAAAATATATTCAAGGATCAGATTTAATACAGCGAGCGCATTGAGAAAAATGGTTCACCATCAGTGAGGCTGCGCGGCAAGGGGAGACAACATGTTCCCATAAAATGTTTCCTATTAACCTGGCCACGCCTACTCGTTTCTAGCTCTGCTATTAGGTCTTTTGTCATTTCACGATAGTAGTAGATACGTAGAACTGGAACAGGCGGAGATTTCCATTCCGATGGGCGTGAATGGATCCTCGGAAACTCGTCCGTTTCTCGTGAACACCGCCTTCGTAGGGGTCAGTTTTTAAAGGTAGCACTAAAGAGCTTAAGAGCTTAGAGATCTTACTTCCTCAGAAACCTCTCTTCATGAAAATTGTGAAGTCGTTGTAGAAATTATGGGATGTTGATCGTGAACCAGCTCTAGAGTTCTCATAGTGTTTTGACGCAGCGACCATGCAAGGACATCCCATCTAAGCAAGGAGTGCTTTTTATGAGTCAACGAATAGAAGACACGGCGGCGGCATGAAGTCTCATAAACTTCGCTAAAACCAGTTTTTGGGCGTCAGTTCAGTAGAATTCCCTACCGTCTGTCGATAGTTTGGCTTCTCGATATGTTAGACGGCATCGGAGCATCACCTGATCACACACTACGTCACCTCATTCGTTAAAGAGGAGAGCGTCAAAGTTTAAAGAGGAATCCCAGCATTGAAATGTGACCTTCACTCCTATTCCAGAAGGTGGAAACCGGTGTAGCCGTAATGGCGAGTAAGGCGACCCATCAGCTCCTATCGTATTCTGAAGCTAACAAAAGTCCTCAGGCTCTGGAAATCCGACGTGATCACTGCCGTCAAAAAGCGAGAGGAACAGGGTGTGGTGCTGCTGCCCCCTCGAAACATCGGTCGCCCTGTCCGAGTAAAAACGGGCAGCAGTTGTGTTTCGGTTGCCGTCGTCCAGATAGCTCCACCTTGTTCAGTTCCTACACTCATCATGTACTCGTCACGCAGCATGTCCAATGTTTTCAAATCGAGCAGAGGACCGCGGCGGAAGTTCGGAACCTTTGGCGGAGGCAAGTTAGACCGTTTTGATGCCAAGCAGCCACCGCTTTTCGCCGTTTCCTGTGTTTATCAGTTGGTTTGGGCGCGTGTAGCGCAGTCGGAGGAGGCGCCGACGGTCGCGTGCACCGATGCCAGGTTCCTGGTCCGGATTTCCCGCCCAGGCCAACCAAGCCTTCCATCCCTCCGGGGTCGGTGAATTGGTACCAGACTTGTCTGGGAAGGATAGAGCGCTGACTTGTTCATCGGCTGACCACCGCAACTTATTGTATGGCCAAATACGCATTCAAGTCGCCTCCACGACATCCCGTGGAAGTAGAATGCGCTGGCGCATCCCAGAAGGGATTGAGTAACGCCGCCCTTTATCCTTTTATCCTATCAGTTGGTTTGTGATGATCAGGAACAGAAGTGTTGAATATTTTCTTAAAGAAGTTTCCGATACACTTTAGCTCAGAGACTGGATGTGAACACCAAGTGGCTAAATGTCGCTCAAAAGAAGGAGGAACGCATCCAGTTAAAAAAGCCGAAGGGGACTGAAATAACAGCTTCTATTCTCTGCGAAGCAGCAACACCAAAATAGGATACTTCTAACCTTTATATTAGGTTCAGATATCGCCAACAGTCCCTTGCTCAGATTATAGCAGGTATTTCTTGAAGGGCCGAGAGGGGTGGTAGCGCAGTTGGAGGATCCGTGGGCTATCGAGTGCTTTCGATTTTGTGATCATGGATCATATTCCTTGCCAGCTCGTTTAAGCCTTCCAATCCTCCGTCGGCCAATTGATACTGGTACTAAACTCGTGTGGGAAGGGCAAAATACTGACTTTTCGTCGGCCGTCGCAACTCATAAACTAAATAAATAGATAAGTGGAGGGTAAACAGACAAAGGATGGCGTTACCCAATACACTTTGGGATGCGCCACATATTTTCCTTCTATAGGATGTCGCGTGGAGGCGATCTGAATGAGTATTTGGCTTGCGATGGCTAGCCGATGACCAAGACAGCGTTCCACTCTTACCAGAAAAGTTCAGTACCAATTTGCCGACCACGAAGGGATGGAAGGCTTGGTTGGCCTGGGAAGGAAATCAGAACCACGAATCTGGTATTGGGTGCATGCTACAGCCGGAACCTTCTCATATTGCGCCACACGAGCCAGCATATTCCAAATACCCGTTCAAATTGAATCCACGACATGCCGTGGTGCAGAATATACGGCGCGTGCCTAAAAATACTGACTAGCACCAGTATCTATTTATGCTTTAATGGGTGCTATCTACTTGTTGCGGAGCTTCTTATTGCCCAGCATATTCACGTGCTTCCCACCTTGAAAGTGAGCCCTGAGCGGATACGGATAGTGCCGAGCAAGTGGTGAAGGCTATTCAGCGGCTTTTGGGACGGGTGGACGGCTAAAATCGCTCTTTCATGCATGACAGAAGGATTCTTTAGCAAATTGTGATGCAAAATATCGCTTCAAACACGGCTAGAAGGCAAAAATGCTCTGCTGCAGCCATGAATTTTGCGCAGAACTTGGTTAGGTTAGTGATAGGTACCTTTTGCTGTTTAAGAACCGATCCGCTTTTTATAAAGAGAATGTGCGACAAAGGCAGCTGGAGTCAAGAGCAAACATCAGGAAGATCGAGTCTCAGGTTCTCATCCAGATCACCTAGATATTGGAATTTGAACTTAATTACACAATGCTGGTCACCAAGACTTTAAATGCGTTTTCCTTGAATATGGAGGAGAAGAATCCTCAAAATCCTTATCTGATCATAAAGCTAAGACTTGGAGAACACCCAGAAAACATCGCTCGTAGATTAGTTTTGAGACGTTCTGGTTCAAATCACATCCTACGCCGAATGGGGGAAATATAGAGGTACAGTACCACGCATGTCCTTTGGTCAATTGTCGAAAAAGCCGTTATGGAGCGTACCAATGCGGTTTTCTAAATAGCTTCAAAAAATCAAGCATTTGCGGAAAAAAGCACAAATTTGAACTTAGCAGCTCAATCTCTATCTTCTGACATAAAAATCTCAGTAGAGTTTTGTTTATAAGAAAGGGCGCTTAGTTTTTGTAGTTATTCTCTCTTTTTTGTTTTCGATCTCCTTTTTGTAGTTCTAAGCCAACATTGTACCTTGACATTTTTCTTTTATTAACTTTGTTAATTCTTTAGTTGCTGTTGGTGCTTGTGTTTTTTATCTTGTAATTATTTTATGATGGTAGGATATTGACAATTTCGCTCATCTCAATTCAGTATTTCTAGTTGGCTTCTGCATATAGTTCTGTGGAGGTTGTTGTTGTAACACCCATATGCGTGTTTGCGTAAATTATAATAATAGATGATAAGGATAAAAACCGGTGTTATTCAACCTTTCTAGGATGCGCCACGCATTTTACTTCTGCGGGATGTCGTAGCGGCGACATGAATGTGTATTTGGCCATACAATGACTTGCGGTGGCCAGCCGATAAACAAGTCGGCGCTTTATCCTTCCTAGACAAGTCTGGTACCAATTCACCGACCCCAGAGGGATGGAAGGCTTGGTTGGCCTGGGCGCGAAATCCGAACCAGAAACCTGGTATCGGGTGCAGACGACAGACGGCACCTCCTCCGATTGCACCAAACGCCTGCAACCTTTGAAATAGTATATAATAGTGTAATCCATGCAATCACAGCTACACAAAAATATACAGTTCAGCCATCTATGAGGAAGCAACATTGAATATCAAATAACCCAATAAATAAATATTCAAATAAGTAAATAAATAAGTAACGCCACCTTTGCACCTCATCCGTCTTGATGTTCACTCATCAGCGCAACCTATTGTCAGCGCACAGGTGCTCTGCTATGTTGTTCTGGCTCGGGACGGACGGGAAAGCCCACGCATTTCAGGAGTGACACGCCGTCGTCGTCAGTTGACTGTGAAGGCGTCAAAAAACAGCTGCTGGACACATTCGCATCGGATCAATGTCATGCGCTTCTTTTTGGGTCTCTCATCGATGACTCTTTCCCTTGTTTGTTTGTTTTTGAATGTGGTTCTACTTCTTCGATTTATTCAAGGCCCCTCACAATATTTCCGTTCAAACTAACAATTAAACTGATAGCTGAGCGCTATTTCTTCTGTCCACACGAGTGACTGCCATCGAGAATCCGCGTAGAGCTGGAAACTATACCAGTCTGCTATGGATGCGGCAACTAAATAGCAAAGGCGAAGCACAAATTTAGTCGGTCAGAGGGCGAAATTCTTCGATGAAGTTCGATGTATTCTAGTGCAGGAAATTTCGATTCAGCGAACATTTTTATTCTCGAGTCTACATTTGGCAAGAGGAACTAAGCCAACTACTTTTCTTTGGATGCGCCACACATTTAGCTTCCCCGTGGTATAATATGAACTCTAGCCTTTAGCTATTCGGTGCAAGACCTTGCTTGATGCTCCATTTTGGGCGAGAACCTAGACGTAAAGGATTAAGGACGATGTTAGTCAACCCTGCTGGGATGAGCCACGCATTCTACGTCATGTCGTGAAGGTTCTTCTATCGATTTTATCGATATTCGACCGGAGTCGACCGTGAGAAGGGGCAATCACGAGAATATGTTGATCAGTGAATATGAAGTTTATCACTACGATGGACCTTTGAACGTCCCCTAAACAGGAAAACTGCACCGATGGGCTATCACCAATGGTTAGAGCGAAAGCCAGTGGTCAGTCAGTCGTTAGATTGGCTGAGTGTCAGTTGTATTAAAAAAACACCATAACCTTGGGCCGGATACATGAACCGCTTACCTCCATATAACGGTGGAAATACATCTGCCGGATTCATCAACGGCTATGTAATCCGTGGGTATAGGGGGTAGAGATACCCACGATGAAGCCTGCGTCTCTAACTCTTGTCTTATCTCTCCCCTTATATCTCGCATACCCATTGGTTTATTTGTTGATGAATCCGACCCCTGATATGACATCCATCCAGCAACGGTTCGGCGGTATTTTCACCGTAAGGGGACGACTAGCGGTTGATGAACCTTGTTGACTCGAATCCAGATTTGCACGTGGTTGTTTTATATCGTGGAAGCAATTTATTTGACACGCCATGTGTCTGAAGCCTCTTAATGTCTTGCGATCACTTTACCGGAGTTGATTGTCAAGTTTTGATTCTGCTCGGCCACATTTCCATTCGGTATTTATTGGCACAAACTTCCAGTGCGCTTTACAGCACCTACTCAGCTGCAGTTGATTGATTCACCGCTCTCACTGGTGTGGACTTTATTCACTCATTCACTCATCGATATAAGTATAGTGTACAGTCAGTTCATGAAAGGTCTCATTGTTAGTTTGCGATGTTACATTTCATCAAAGCTGGGTCGTTTCTTTTGTCTCGCTCTTCATTTTTTCAAATTCAAAATGAACGCTTCCTTCCTCTACGAGTTAGGTACCGGTGATGTATGCTGGGCTTTTGTGCCTCTTCCAGTGTGATATGCTAACCATACATTTCATGGATGAAGACGGATCCAGGAACATTTTCGCCTTCACAAATCACTCCAGGAGGTCCCATCACGCAATAAATCAGCTTGACCGACAAGCGCTTTCAAGTGGTGGTTACGAGCTCATGAGGGACCATTTGTCAGCCAGCTGGTTGATATCGGATCTGAGTTTAGGATAGAGCACGGTGCTCGCCCCAACACTCAAGGCGATCGGTAATGCGAAGACTTTTCGCATTTAATTTAGCTGATTCGTTTATATTAAGTTCTCCCTTAAGTCCCCGACGTTTTTTTTTCAACGATCCATTGCGGATTTCACTGGTGAAGCTCTATAAGCTTTCGAAAGAAAATAATTTGCTCGATTAGAGCGTTGTTGCATTTCTTTTTTCGTTCAGAATCTTGTCAATTTTAAGGTACGTTAAAGTGAAAAGTGAAAAAGTGAAAAAGTGGCCACCTGCGCAGTTGTTCTCTCCGCTTAGGTTTGTAATTTTTTGCGCAGTTTTCATAGCATTTGGAAGGCAATGTTCTGTACTACAAGAATACGTGTTGGTCCTATTTGCACACTTGTACTTCATTGATTTTTAGGTCATCAAATTAGGACGTCGAAGAAGAAGATTTATTTTTACCGACAGCTCCTGCTGTGTGGTAGGACTTTTTTGCTTGGTGTTGTATGTTGTCGTTCGGAAGAGAATGTCTTGCTCTATAAGAATTTGTGTTGCGTTTATTGGCTTATGCTGACTTATGTCGAATATCAACAAAATTCCAGAAAGAGAAAAATCATCTTCACCAACAACTCCTTCTCCTTGTTCAGTTGTTGATATTCGACAGAAATGAGCATGAGAGAATAAATGCGACACAAATTCTTATTGAGCAAGACATCCTTTTCCGAACAACATACAACACCAAGCAAAAAAGTCCAACCACAGAGTAGGAGCTGTCGGTAAAAATTTGGACGGAAAAGTCGGACGTTCCAATTCGATGACCTAAAAATCAACAAAGGACAAATGAGCAAATAGGACCAACACGTATTCTTGTAGTACAGAACATTGTCTTCCAAAGGCTATGAAAAACTGCACAAAAAATTCTAAACCTAAACGGAGAGAACAAGTGCGCAGATGGCCACTTTTTCACTCTTCACTTTAACGACCTAAAAATTGACAAAATTCACGATGAACAAAGGAATGCAATACATTCTGTGATAGAGCAAATCATTCTCCTTCGAAGGCTGCATAGCGCTATGCAAGAGACCGCCGGCGAAATCCGCATTGAATCGTTGGAAAAAACGGCGGAGACTTATGGGACAACCTAATATTTTTGAACACACTGGGTTCGTTAAAAGGTCACCTGCCGGTCGCCTTCCACCTTGGGTCTAGGTCTCCTCAGAGGCGTCCCTCATCGGCTTCGCACACGCCATACTTTTGCCTCCACATCTTCGTCGTAACACAGTTTTCGTGACCTGGACGTGATTTCAGGCGGAAATACAGATCGCGAATATCACGGGGTTTGGACGGATGGTGGTAGTCCTCCAGTTTCCGGAACTGGGCGAGGATAGGCGTAACATTGGTGATGATCTCCTTGTTTTCCTTTCTTTGTCGCTGATCTTATATGTGCTGTAGTTCCTACTCATATCTCATCGTAAGTCGTCTATCTCAAAACAAAAACCGAGACGGACGAAGAGAAAAAATTTATGCTTTTAGATAATAGACCTAGATAGCTAGAATATGTTTTATGCCTTCCCTAAAGGTGAAGTCTCACCTTCCCACAGGTTGCTACATCGGTTGTAGTCTCTGAAAGGTGATAATGCGCACTTGTATCCATAATGCCATGCGAATAATGCACAACGTGCTCAGTGCGATATTTTCTATTGATAGTAGCGCACTTTTAGGTATGTAAAACATTTATGAGGCCAATTCTTAAAGGCTATACTCTAGTTTAAAATCATTACACGCGTAGAAGTATCACAACGTTAGAAAATGTGCAGAAGCTCGGTCACGTGCGGTGGGATATCGTTATGACCAAATCCCCTCAAGCAAAGTGTGAAATAAGAACTTTAGGTTGACATATCGTTTGCATAGATGAAAGAAAAACTACTTATTATCAGTTCATTACATACCATCAAATTGGAGTTGAAATTACGCATCTAGTGTCGGTAAGAGCATCCAACACTCTTGGTAATGCTGTTAAGTGTTGGCACTGCTACTGCCAAACACAACTTTCTCCACTAATAGGGTAGTCTCCTAATATGAGAAGCTTCACAAAAAGCTTTTTTGCCATTAAACTACAACACTTTCAAGAAAATTCCTTCGTGAGCATACAGTACCGCGCATATCTTTTGGTCAATTCCCGAAAAGAACGCTTTAGAGCGTTCCAAAGCGGCCTTTTTAAATAACTTTCTTTAATATCCAGCTCTTGTGAAATAAAGCATATATTTGAGCTCAGCAGCTCGAGCTCTATCTTTTTTGACATATAAATCGGTACAGTTCAACAATGCATATAGGCCGGAAATAATCAAACGTGCAGGCGCAACAGCTTGTAGGGTTAGCGACAGCTTGTAAAGTGAGCGTTTGGGGAGTTTTATCAAAAATTTACGGCCGCCCTACTCAGGAATTGTTCTAAGAATGTCCAGCTTGTCTTTGGAGTGCGCCGTGAGCAATGCATATAGAATTGAACCTATCAATCGAGTGTGCGCGAGCGCTTGTAGGGTGAGCGATAGCTTGTACTAGAGTGAGCGTTTAAGAAGTTTTATCCAAAATTTCCGGTCTTCCTTTTCAGGAATTGTTCTAAGATTGCCCAGCTCGCCTTTGGAGTGCTTGTAGTGTTAGCGACTGATGAATGTCCGGCCTATATGCGTCGTTCAACTCTATTGATTTATATGTCAAAGGATAGAGCTCGAGCTGCTGAGCTCAAATATATGCTTTCTTTCACAAGAGCTTGATTTTAAAGAAAGTTATTTAAAAAAAGCCGCTTTGGAAACCTCCAAAGCGTTCTTTTCGGGAATTGACCAAAAGATATTCGCGGTACTGTACACTACGTTCCTAGCGTATGATGTTTCAGATGTTGAGAGCCCTATTTATTAGGCTTTCCTATCTCCTTTTATTTACTGTTTCCTTTCCTTACTATTCACTTTTTTAAAAGCAGCTGCTAGCAACTATTGTTGACGGCATATTGTATGTATATATTATCGTATTTCTGTTGTAGTCTAGCACACGAACGTGGCCGTGTAATAAATAAGTAAATAAATAAATATAAATAAATAAATAAATAATAAATAAATATCGCCAGTTAAGGGACTGGTATGGGATTGTAAGTCTTGACGTATAATATTACGACAGTGTCTGTATGTAGCGCCACGTGCTGTTCGTTAGCTCATATGCTATGGAGATGGCAATAATCTCAGCGCTGTACATATTTACGACATTACATCTGGATACCACCGTTGGCTAATTATCAAGAGGAACTCTGCTCTACTGAACGGACCGCCGATGTTCGCTTGTGGAGGAAGAATTGGGGAGGAAGCACTAGCTCTTCGGATCATCAAACCATGATGATCCAACTTCGCTCTGATTTGATGCTTCCTTCTGTGTAACATGTGCATTTTCTCGACTCCTTTGTATCCTATCCTCCAAGTGGACCCGTTCAGCTGCCGCTTTCCGGATTTATGTGACAAATGAGTTTTCCGTTCTATTATCTCGCACCAGTATTTGATGGATGAAAGGATTTCATAGAGGACTTAGCTGCGTCTGGGAAAGGCCCAGCCGAGAAAATTTCTTCCTTTACTGTACAGTGCCTCGCAGACTTTTTTCTTTGCCGATAATAATCCTATAGTAGCATAATATAAACAAAAATAGTGCATAATATCATGGAAGGCGGGCGCAATTGGAGCGAGTGCCTGCTGTCGCGAGCACTCGATACCAGGTTCTTGGTTTGGATTTTCCACCCGGGCCAGTCAAGCCTTCCATCCTTTCGGGCTCTGAGGACCGGTGCCAGGCCTCTGCGAAGGAGAAAGCGCTGACTTTTGGTCGGCTTGCCACCACGTTTGAATGGTTTAGTTGGCCTGGAGATGAGAAAAAGTCAGGATGACGACCATGCGAGTTCGACACCTCTTGCTGGTCACACCGTATTCTTCCAATCAAGAATGAGTTGGTACGCAGCTGGAACTACAATCGAAATCGAATCGAACCTACAGAGAGGATGAAATGACCGTAGTCTGACCTTATATTTCTTCAGGCTTCTAAGAAGGTTCAGATTCTTTAGCTAATAGGAGTGACGGATTGAGTGTTAGCCCCGTGGGATTTAGTATGGGTAAAGAGTGACCGAACCTGAAATGGGCGAAAATTTTAAAAATTTTTCCAGAAAACAGAAAATTGAGTTTGTCAGAAAACGGAAACCAGAGAACAGAAAAGCCGAAACGTAAGAAAACCAAAAAATCATGAAACAATATCGGAATTTTTCGAAATAATCGCTTTAGCTATCTTTTTCTTCTTCTTCTTCTTCTTCTTCTCCTGAGCGTTAAGTCCCGCGCAGTCGCAGGGTCCGCTGTTCTTGTGATCTGTCGCCACCTGATCCTATCAAGGGCGTCATTTGCCGTGGCGCCGACTTCGGCGAGATCTCTCTTGATTACGTCCTTCTATCTTTTCCTCGGGGCATCTCTCGGACGCTTTCCGGGTGCCTCAAAATCTAGGGCCAACCTTGTGGGGTGATCCTCTGGTCTTCTGAGGACGTGTCCATACCACCTCAGGCGCTGCTCTCTCATCTTCAGCTGGATCGGGGCTGTCTTCATCACTGCCATAACATCCTCATTTCGCACCCTGTCCCGACGGGTCCATCCACATGCCCACCTCAGCATCCTCATCTCCGCCGCGTGCAATTGCCGCTCCTGCTCCTTACCAAGGGCCCAGCATTCACTGCCGTAGAGGAGGGCAGGTCTCACTACGGTTCTATACAGCTTGCCTTTGAGCGTCCTGGAGCATCCACGGTCGCAGGGGATCCCTGTGGACTCCCTCCACTTGAGCCAGCGGAATTCTTCCACCTTCTCGATCGTTTCCGCTTGGCAGTCTAGGATCGATCCAGCGCACTGCTCAGAGCTGATGAACTTCGTCTTCTTCACGTTCAGCCGTAGGCCGTTGTCTGCGAGGGCTCTCTGCCACAGCTGCGCCTTCTCCTCCAGCTCCTCCTGGTTGTCGGCTACTAGGGCGATGTCGTCCGCGTAGAGGATCGTTCTGAGAGGGCCTTCCTCAAGGTGGTTCACTATAGAGTCAAGTGTTAGCAGGAAGAGGAACGGGCTCAGAGCCGACCCTTGGTGTACCCCCACTGTGATGTCCACTTTCCTTGTCACCCCGTGTGGAGTTCGTATCGCCGCTTTCGAGCCCTCGTACATGTCCCTTATGATCGTGATCAGACGTTCCGAGACACCCCTCCCTCGAAGAGCATTCCAGATTACGGCCCGAGCTAGCCTGTCGTAGGCCTTCTCCAGATCCAGGAATGCCAGGTAGCAGGGTTTTCGTTTCTCCCGATATTTCTCCATCACCTGATGAGCGATGAAGATGGCGTCTGTGGTGGACCTCTCAGGCATGAAGCCCCACTGCACCTGGGAGATGGGCACCATCTCCCTCAGTCTTGAGTCGACCAGTCGTTTGTAGATCTTCATCGTGTGTGAGATCAGTTTGATCCCTCGGTAGTTGGAGCATTCGGAAGCGTCTCCCTTCTGCTTGAAGATGGGGACTATGGTGCTGTTCCTCCAGTCATCCGGCATCTTACCTTCTTTCGTGATTCTGTTGAGGAACTGCGTCACCCAGTTGATTCCGTGGTCCCAGAGCACCTTCCAAGCCTCTACTGGCACACCGTCAGACCCTGCTGCCTTTCCCAGTTTCATCTTCCCTATGGCCTTGCGAACCTCTTCTTTCGTCCAGGGTGGGATGTGTCCTTCCGTTGGTTGTTCTTCCTCGGCCTCCCGACGAGAGAATTCCTCGTTCAGGAGTTCCTTGAAGTACTCCTCCCATCTCTCTCCGACCTCGACCTGCTTCCGTAATACCCTACCGTCAGCACTCTTCACAGTCTTCACTACTCGAATGTCGAGGCTAGCTCTATGACGCGCCTTGGCCAGGCGGATTGCGAACTTCTCTCCCTCTGGCCCGTCTAGTTTCTCGTACAGGGCATCCATTTCCGCGTTCTTTACCTTCGCTACAGCTGTTTTTGCAAGCCTCTTCAGCTTCCTGTAGGCTGTGAGATGCTCGGGTGCTCTCGTCTTCTGTCACAGCTTGTAGGCCTCCTTCTTCCTCTTCACCGCAGCCTGTACCTCTTCGTTCCAGAACCATGCCGATTTATCCCCTCTGATTCCTTCCTTTGTTTCTCCCAGGGTTTCCTTGGCACATCTCAGGATTGTTTGGGCTACCCTCCTCCAGGTCTCATTCACGGGACCAGCTGGATCTGGAAGGCCTGCTTCGAGCACTGCCATTCGTAGCTCGTTCCGCTCTGAACCCCGCAGTCTCCACCATCGGATCCTGGGTTCCGTCCTCACTTTGGGCGTGGTGGGTAGAGGTATGCTAAGGTCGGCTACCAATGGTCTATGGTGTGATACCACGTCTTCTCCCGGAATGACCTTCACATCCCGGACTGTTTGCAGGGCAGCCCTTCGAACCAGGATGTGGTCGACTTCCGTCCTTCCTCCTCCACTAGCATACGTCACCTTCTGGCTCTCCCTCTTCACGAAGAAGGTGCTACAGACAGCCAGGTCGTGGGCGATAGCCAGATCCAGAATTCGTTCTTCATCCGGGTTTATCAGGCCGATGCCTTTACCTCCATGAACCCTTTCCACTCCTCTTCTACTACTTCCCACATGCCCGTTCATGTCCTTGCTATGGAGAGGTAGTCGCCTTCTGGTACGGACCTTATGGCTTCCTCGAGCGAGAGGTAGAAGTCATCCTTGTCGTGCTCGTAGCATCCGGTCTGCGGAGCGTAGACAGACATGATGGTCCAGTAACCCTCCTTCGTGTCCAGCCGTAGTGACATGATGCGGTCGTTTATTCTTTGGACAGCCGCTACTGAATCCTTGAGGGAATCCGCGACAGCTATCCCTACCCCGTTCCTCTTGGTGTCCTCTCCGTTGTAGTACAGCTTGACCCCTTCTCCGATCTCCTTGGCTTTCGCCCCTTTCCATCGCGTTTCCTGCAGACACAGGACTTGTATCCTTCTGCGCTTCATCAGGTCAGCCACTTCCCTAGATCTCCCGATTAGCGTTCCCACATTCAGAGTCCCCAGTCGAACTAGCTTCTTTAGCCGAGGTCGTTCGGCCCTCGGTAGCCCTCGCACACTGACCACAGAACTCGGGCGGGGGTTCTGTGCGCCACTTCCGGGTGACATCCTAGCCTTTACACTGATTCTATTGCGACTTGTGATCATGGTTTTGTGACGAGGTTTCTCCATCAGCCGGCCTGTCAACCTAGGCCTGACGCTGGAACCGTTGCCATTTTTGCAATTTTTGCGGGGCATGGCGTGCCGGAGCCGGGAATCGAACCTGTGATCGTTTGTGCATGAAACTACACTACTAACCACTAGGCTAACTCGGCTTCCAATCGCTTTAGCTATCTGTTGTATCTAAATATGCTTTTTACCAATAACTCACATTTTTATACCATTGCGCGTATAAACGTACTAACGTCTTACTCTAACGTCACTTACCGACGTAAGCTGGATAGTTTTGAAATCAAAAAGAGCGGCTGCTAAATAAATGCGAAGGCTATGCGGGGTTAAAGCAGATTCTCTCGTCGACATATTTTCTTCTAGTCTAAAACGCTCCAATAAAATTCAGGTCCAGTCGCCACTGTTCAGGTCCTTTTCGCGAGTTTGGCTTTCTGCTCCATCTCAAGCGGTTTCGTAAACGATCGCCGTCACGGAAACTAATCCTGTTTTGCGCCAATTCCTCGCCTTTTCCTAGCCGTTCCCCAATAACAAGTATGAATCGTGAAGAGAATGGCAGCTTATGAGCAGTCGAAATGCTCTTTTTGATCGGACCGCCGTGTTCTAACTAGCGCCGTTGGAAATCCCTGTCTTAACGGCCCTTCGACATAATCGCTCTTTTTCCTGCTAAGAACCTGGACAACAAAGGGTTTTCCTAGACGGCGGCTTACGGCCTATGGTTTCCCGAAGGGGTCTTACTCACTGACATCACTTGCACAGATTTTTTCCCCTGCGGATCAGCTTTCGCCTCGGTGGTTCTCTCGTCGTCGAGCACATTCCGCGGTTATCTGTCTCCTCGACATCCACCTAGTTGGCAGAGGTGCTCTGTGTTTCCATCTTTCTAGCTCAGTCATTTGCTTGGGCAATCTTGACTATATAATCATCCGTTTTTTCGCTTTGCTTAAGCTTGCCTTATACTGCAAGAATGAAATCCATTCTATTAGGTTGGTGCATAAGTTCTCGGACATTTGGGGCATGAACTATGTATTTATTATCACAACATACGAACAACAATATCAGATCATTTGAAGTAACCACCCTTTACATCAGTTGTCTTTCGCCAACGTGCTGGTAAGTCATGGATGCCTTTACTCCAAAACGTGGCCGGTTGTGGTTCGAAAAATGTGAGCAGTGCCTCCTTGACATCCTCTCGGTTCCTAAATTGCTGGCCGTCCAAATAGCGTTGAAGGCTTGAAAACAAATGATGATCAGAAGGAGCGAGATCTGGTGAGTAAGGTGGATGTGGAAGAACGGTCCATCCGTAGTCCGCCAACTCAGCCGCCGTCGCTCTAGCACTACGCGGTCTAGCGTTGTCGTGTTGAAAATACACCTTCACTTGCTCTCCTCGTGTGGATTGAAGGTGGGCCCTCAACTTCCTCAGTTGGTTGACTAGACCTCTGCCGTCACTGTTATCCCTTCGTCCAGCAGCTCCCAGTATTCTACGCCAAGAACGCTCTACCAAATGCATAGCATCACCTTTTTCACGTGAATGTCGGGTTTCTCCAGTTGCGTCAACCCACTGTACACGCCGGTGGCGATTAGAGTAGAGTATCCACTTCTCATCCCCGGTGACAAGGTTGTCCAGCCATCCGTGGGTACGTCTGAGGGTAAGGAGAGGCAGAGCGACATCGGCTCTGCGATCCATGTCATGTTGTGTCAAGTCGTGAGGTACCCAGCGACCTAAATTTGCACCTTGCCAATCGACTTCAATCCTCGAACTACTGTTGAGTGACTACCACCAAGAGTGCTTGATAGTTCGCGAGTGGTTTGGTACGGGTCCGCTTCCACTCTACTTCGGAGGCCATCCAAATCCAGTGTCATCGGGCGCCCTTCTCGTTCATTACCTTCAACGGAGAATTCACCAACTGCAAACTTCGAGAACCACTGGTACACAGTACTTTGAGCAGGAGCACTCTCGTTCCAAACATCCTTCAGGCGACGATACGATTCGTTGGCATTGGGGCCAGATTGATGCAGGAATAACATGACGTGCCGAATATGCGTCTCAGTTGGGATGAACTGCTTAGCCATAATAGCTGACGTTAACAACGCAGAAGTAAATGTTAGGAACAGGTTTGTAGCCCTTTCCTTTCTCTATCGATCGATCATTTACGCTTTGATACATGTGAGAAATTTGGCGGGAAAATGCGCTTTCAATTCAGGAGGGATCAAATGTCCGAGAACTTATGCACCAACCTAATAGAAAAAAGAGCCATGTTACCCAACTACAACTCAAAACTCTTCCGCTACTTCATGCGATCGTCCTTTCGACAGAGCATGGCCCAGGGCAGCAATAAAACGAAATTAATTAGAATTTTATATTAAAAGATAAAGGAGGGCTTTACTAAATGTCCTTAAGGATGCGCCACACATTCTACTTCTACGGAGTGTCCTGGAGACGCTTTGAATGCCATGTGTTTGACCATAAAATGACTGCGGTGGCCAGCCGATGAGCAAGTCGGTGTTTTATTCTTCCCAGAAAATATGCCACCAATGCGCCGCCCTAGACAGATGGAAGACTTGATTGGCCTGGGCAGCAAACTCGAACCAAGAACTATCGGGTAAACGCGACAGCCAGGTCTTTGAAGCGCCCAGCGCGTTTTTGGAAACAACACGTATTCAAAACCTCATCCAGAACTACGTCAGAAGCAGAGACTAAATTTATTGCACTTTCACTTGTGCGAAGCTTTGGTACATGTCGTGAAGATGGGCAGCAGTGCGAGGTGGCAGCGCTCCAGCCAATCATAATCAAGCAGAGCACCGAACGAATACAGACCAGGCAACCAGGGTACCGACCGTACACCTCTTCTCTGAATGGAATACTCATTCGATGCGATCTGATTAGCAGGCGCGTTCCCATTTCCAGTGCTGCCCATCTTTGCGACATACACGCCTTCACGCCACTATTGGTCTCTCCTCTAAACTGATCTCGAACAGTAAATTGAAACACATACAAAGTCTTCTACCCATCTATAATAGATCGTGACCTCCTTGTTCTTCCCAAATTGGTCCCGTGTGTGCGCGTGGTAGCGCCTTCGGAGGAGTTGCCGGCGCCGCGTTCACCATGCTCCTGGTTCGGATTTCTCGCCTTCCATTCAACCGTGGCCGATGAATTGCAGACACTGGATCTGACGCCGTTTCGGATAAATCGGGTCCGTCATTTTTAACCCTGTTCAAACGATTGTGCGAATGATGACATTTTTGAGAAGCTTGGGTCTTATTGCAATTCAGATGGAGGTGACTTCCACCAGGATTTTCAGAAAATTAGAGATAACCGATTTTGAATAGAAATCTGATGTCCTGTCCGATCAGGACATCCAATGTGAGATGCGAGGATAAATAAGATATTTGGGTCATCCGAAAATCCCTCTTGTTAAAGATACTCTTAATTGAAAAGATACGGGTAGTTTCAAAAGTGCCATTATTGGCATAGCACTTTTAATCCGGTTTGAAAAATGGCAAATTTCGGATTATTCGAATCGGTGTCGGATACAATGTCTAGTGTATTGGTGTCAGACTTGTACGGGAAGGATAAAGCACTAACTTGTTCGTCTTCGTGATCACCGCAAGACATGGTAAGACCAAACATGCAAATCGCCTCCATGATATCCCGTAGAAGCAGAATGCGGGGCGCATCCCAAAAGGAATCAAGCAACGCCGTCCTTTACCTTCGACATATTCAAATATAGCGACTTGCAGTGCTTGGCGTGCCACTGCTCTTCTCCATCAATAGCTCCACTAATCAGCCCTCAGTATTTTAGACCTTGTTTTTAAACCAAATTTTCCCTCTCTTGCGGATATTGTTGTACGTCCCGCTGTTGTAGTTTGATTTTCTGAGGTTTCTTTGTTTTTTATCATGTTGTGTTACTCGTCATGCTGCGCCCTTGAGTTTCTCCTAATTTAGAATTGTGCGCACATTTATGTGCAAATGGATAAATAAATAAATAAATAAATAAATAAATAGCCTCCACGAGATCCCGTCGAAGTACAATGCGTGGCGCATTTCAAATGTGATTGACTGATGTCGATCTTTGTTCTCTATATTCTATACACAACTAATTACTTTTCATGGATTCAGTGTGTTCTGACTGAAATCCTTTCAGAAGGTGATCCCACCTGTTATCGGGTGTGAGTTGTTCTTTGGAAAAGGTTCGTGAAGCTGCTAGGCTTGCCGACTGAGCAGCTTACATGAACTTTTTGCTGGACAAGGTCGAGCTCTTGATGAATCCTACTTATAGTGGAAAATAAGAAACATTCTATTCTCGCACCTTGAGCTTATCTGCATTTGCTATAATCAACGAAAATCAGCTGTCTAGACTTTCCACTTCGTTCTAGGCTACGGAATATGTGCACGTGCCTTTGGAAGACAATTCGTTAAAAGACATCTGCGGTCTCAATATTGATATTAACACCGGTTACATCTTCTGTATAGTTCATAACAATGTCTGCCATCAATTAGTGACTCTGCGATTCTTGGTAAACCACCATTTGTCGTCCAGTAGTCACTACCTCTCACGGGGATGAGCTAATCAACAAGAGCTGATACATCTCTCGCATAAAACTACCTCTGCAGTTACAGGTTAGTGCTTCCCTCGATGCTTTGTGTTTTGCAAAAAACTCAGATTCATGACGGCCTCGTATTCTGCGATCACGCCAACGTCTAGAAACTTTCGAAAAATGTTGTCCACACGTGACACGTCACCCATGTCAAAAGCCATCTGGTCCCATGGGTACTCCCAGCCATGCCTTTATAGTGCATGGGGGTTTAAAAAGGAGAAGCTGGATTACTTCCGCATACAGGAAATGCTTGCCAATATGTGACATCGCGTAAAGGAGTTGTGAGCTTAGAAGGAAATTGTTTCTCAGAGGGTAGGAACTGGAGAAAATTAGAGGAAATTGCGAGTGAGTCTGCAAAAGGTGTCTTTGTTTAGGTTTGCGCTCTTTGTGTTGCCTCCGAGAGGTTTCAAACTTTCTGATCTAGATGTTTATTTTAAAGGGATATGTGCTATAAACAAACACTTGAAAAACTATTACGATTCGAACGGCCTTTGTATTTATGGCAAAAGTTGCGTATGAACCGTGTTATGTGACATTTTGAAATTCGACGTCCGTTTCGACGAATACTTTGGCAGCGACCTAATACTTAAGCGCTCAATGGTCTACTATCTCAGAGTGGAAGCTGCATTGCTATGCTTGATAGAAAACGGTGCATATGAAGAAGACGAAACGGTAGAAAGGAAAGGTATAAGAAACTTTTTCATCTATCAACATCTTTGGTACAAGAGTAGTCATCACTGTCAAACAATATCGTCCAATGTTCTCTTCCAGTAGCTGTTGCTCAGAACAACTTGATGTTCATATGTTGACAGGATGTCACGGAGCAGCTGGTTTCTGAATTCGCGGAGAATCACTTCGTGCCAGTAGACTAAACACGGATTAATTCCCAAATAAATTGCCGTTTGTTCTTTGGTTGTCGAAGAATAACACTGAAGAGCCGGAAGTTTTGCCGCGTGCTTCTTGTGGAATAACCGTGTTGGAAATGCATTTGGACAACATGTTGCGTTCAATCAAACAGCATCGGTGGTGCAATGGAGTAGAGCATTCTTGTCCAGTTAGCAAGTGGTGCGGGTTCTAGTCCGCCTCCCGCTAGAGTTTAGATCGTAGAGCTTACGACCACAGCCATTTAAGGCTTTAAAAAATACGTTAGGACTAGTTTAATTTTTTATATTTCGATGAATCTCTATTCAAGGTTAAAAACTACAGCACGGATGTGATATTCGTGATATTTATGCCTCACAGTTGAACCTTAGCGTGCGTGGAGCGCAGTCGGAGGAGGCACCGGATGTCGCCTGCACCCGATACCAGGTTCTTGGTTCGGATTTCCCGCCCAGGCCAACCAAGCCTTCCATCCCTCCGGGGTCGGTGAATTGGTACCAGACTGTCTGGGAAGGATAGAGGTGTGACTTGTTCATTGGCTGGCCACCGCAAGTCATTGTATGGCCAAATACGCATTCAGCTCGCCTCCACGACATCCCGTAGAAGTAGAATGCGTGGCGCTTCCCAAAGGGGGTTGAATAAAGCCGTCCTTTATCCTTTTTAATTTTTTTACAGTTGAGCCTTAAACATTTTTTAAAATAATTATTTAAATAAATAAAATAAAATAATAAATAAAGGAAGTTCTAAGGAGTGAAGTGTAATTTTTTAAGAAAACGTCAAGGAAAGGAAACCCTAAGCACCCCGGACCATATACAACTTTATTATTCTTATTATAATAGAGCTACCACAAGAGTCTTCAAGAGTGAAAATGCGTTCTTCTATCCCGAACACTCCCCGTTTGTTACACAACTTTTGCCTTGAAAACCTGTGCTAGAGTGTCTCGTGGTTTTCTATTCTCAGGTGACACATTTGTTTTTTGGGAAGATTCCAGTAAAATTTAAAGTTTGCTAATAAATAAATAAAATAAACATTTTTGAAGTTGAAAGAGCGAAATGATCGAGATTAGGCCTCCCCCGACTTCCCGACGTCAAATATTCTTGACCTTTGAGGTTCCCAGACATCGAAGAATTTGCCTCTTTGAAAATAGAAAGGACACCAAAGTCCGCCGTCAGCTGACCAGAATGCAGTGTGCGGGCGATGAAATATCCAAGTTGCTTCTGCGAAGAGCCACCGAAAGGGGAAGGGATAAACAACATAGTTCAACGAGTACAGAGGCACTCAAGCTTGGATGGTCTGTGGGGAAGTCGAACTCGACATCAGGACCTACCACCGACTGCGCTACCTGTGCCGTGGTTTATCATTAAGATCACTAAAATATGATAAAAATGACGATATAGGGCAAGGCTAATCGATTCCTCCTGGGATGCGCCACGCACTCTACTTCTGCGGGATGTCGTGGAGGCGAATTGACTGCATATTTGGCAAATACAATGATTTGCGGTGGTGAGCCAATGGAAAGTCAGTATTTTATCTTTCTTAAACAAGTTCGTCATCAATTTGCTGACCCAGAGGAGCAGAGGGCTATATCAGTGGGGTGGGATCCGAACCAAGGTTCTATATTCGGTGTGTGCGCGGCATCTTACAAGGACGAATAAATAAATAAATGATAAATAAGGTATTAATGTAGAGCTAAATGACTTTAGCTTGATGCTCCACGCAGTGTACTTGGCGGCATATCGCGAATGCGTGTTCATTGGGCTTCGGTGGTCAGCCTTTGAGTGAGCGAGTGATCTCTCCTTCTAAACCAAACAGGAAGGAAATGGTCCCGACAAAACCCGACATCAGCATCTCACTCAAGTGCACCACTTACGGCCTAACTTATGCTCGAGATCACTAAGAGGTGATCTTAAGGAACGACTTTAATCAGCCGCTTTCTGGGTTGCGCCATACATCCCACTTTTACGCGATGAAATGAATGCATGCGTGACCTCCAAAGGACGAAACGCTTGGTTTGTAACGCCGAGACTCGAATCTTGAATCGATTCGGAGTGCGTGCAAAAGCCGCCACTTTTGCCGGCTGAGTTGAGAATAAAAATGGAAATATCCTTGGTATTCAATCGCTGTTTCGAAGGACTGCCATCACAAAAAAAGTCGTTCAAAGAGGACTTTTTTCAGTTCTTAGTTGCGGAGGAGCAACAAACTGTTGCAAATAACGGCCGCATTCCAGTTTGAGCCTGAAAGCAAATACCTCTATTCTGTTCCTAAGATTGATCACGATTTGGCGAATTTTTAAAGACCACCACGCATACCACCTTCACATCAAATTGGACACTTTTCAAACCGAGGGAAATAGATTTGTCCAAGGAAAATTCAGCATGACTTTTTTGAATTTTTTAAATTCATGTTCCTCTAAAAGAGAATACACTGCTCAAAATTTTGGAAAACGTTTACTTTCTAAAGAGAAAGAATGACCCAAACCTTATTTTAAAGTGGAATAAGGCAGCAGCATTCTAGTTTTTAATGAGGAGTTTGCACATGTAATGGCCGTTGATGTTCCGATTTTTCTTTAATCGATAGCGAAAACTCTTCTTGCGTGGAGTTGTACACCTGTCAACACTACAACAAAAACATTCGCAAAAAGCACCCATACCTTTACGCCATTGCTTTAAGTAGGCAGGATCTACACTACTAATTAAATAAACGTCATGAGCTAGACTACTGCATAGCGATTCTGTTTTCTCTTGGAGAAGAAGCTATTTTAATCAGTCTAGATATTTTGTTATATCTATTAGACACTAGCTTTTGGCTTGGGAGATGTTCAGTTTGATTTTAAACGCTAAATAGCTGCTTTTGAAATGTCAAATCTCTGTCCAAAAAGTATCAAATAAAAATGTCCTATTTGTGCGTGTTCTGTCTAATTGGGTTGGAAAGCGTGCATTTTTTACCATATTACTTAGCATTCTCTGCTTTAATTTAATAGTATGCTCATTGAATTCCGTTTTAAATATTTACCTATTTATTTAACTGAACATCTTTTACTAATTGGAGGAATAAGATATATAACAGGAATTAGATTCCATTCCTATAAATGTTGTAAGCTTACTTCCTTCGATTGTAAACAACACCTTTGAAGGCTATAGCTAAATAAATAAAAAAGCAAAATTTGATTTGAGGATAGACTATTGAGAGACTTGTAAGTCGCTGAAGGGGGGGGGGTGTACAGTGTAGTTGGAGGAGGAGCCGGCTATCGCGTGCCAGGTCCTGGTTCGGATTTTCCGCACAAGCCAACCAAGCCGTCCATCCCTCCAGGGTCGGTGAATGGTACCAGACCTGTCTGGGAAGGACAAAGCGCTTACTTGTTTCCCCACCGAAATGCATTGCATGGCCAAATACGCATTCAAATCGTCCTCAAGACATCCCCTAGAAGTAGAATGCGTGTCGTATCCCAAAGAGGATTGAGTAACGCCGTCCTCTGCCCTCATCCTTAAGGCGCTGAAGCGATTGCTTCAATAAAGCCGATATCAATCTCGGGTGACAGAACTAGTGAGTAAGCAAGGCATTAGTGGTCTACATTCTTCAACTCTTCATGCCAAGATTCCTCAACATTGACAGTGATTTGAAAAGTGTGCCGTTTGACGTGAAAGGTGTTTAAGAATCCGTCAAAATGGCAAATTCCTCAATCGTGGCTCCTATGTGCTGAAAGACGAGGCTCGCTGACGCAGCTGTGTCGAAGTTTGACTGGTTGCACTCGGATGATGTAATTTCTGAGCTGAAGCACTCTAATGGCGGACGCAGGCGGAGAGGTCATGCTCGGGGTCGTGCAAGTGGCGTGTTCCGGGAGGCTCAGAGTTCGCTGCTGCGGCTTATCGTCATCCGTCAAGCTCTGAACGACCGAGCACGCACTTGGAGTTGGTCGCGAGTCGTGCGTAACAGTCGCGCTCAATCATCCGCCGAATTCGGCCGCGGGTGTTTTTTCGGCTGCGACAACATGATGTTCAGTGAGTCTTTTTCGAGTTTTGTTTGTCGGCGACACTTGCGGCTTCTTCTCTACAGAGGAGCAGAAGCGTAGTCACAAGGAGAACGCTACTCACATCCCTTCTACTCATTTACTCAGGGCATGAATTCATAAGACAGCTGGCTCCTTTCCGGTACATAAATGGGACGCTAGGTAGCCTGGAGGACAGCAGCATGTGCGCCAGAGGGCTATGCTTCTGCTCACAATCCACATACGGGTTAGGCGATGAGAAAGCTCAGACGTTTACAGTGTCTAGAACAGCAGTCTGTTCGTCTGAAGCCAAGGCTACTGACTACTGTCGCCCCCTACTGAAGCGCATTCTTCGCACGTTAACAGTGGACATCCAGTCGACAATCTGCGGCTCACTAATGGCTCACATTGTGCTTCAATCGATTCTAACGGCCTTCCGTCCAAAAACACGCGTGGGATATTGAACATTGCAAAATTAGGTTAACTTTTCGTCCTCCAATGCTTACGTCAGATCTAACCCTTATGTGGGCTGGTCCGTCCCGTGACATGCGAATTTAATGTTATACTTGCAAAGATACCGTAACATAAGCAGTACGAAGAGAAGTTTTAGAACTGTAGAATTTGGCATTAGTTCTGGTTATTGGTGATGTATTCGAGTTGGAGGGGCTATTCTAGTAAAGAAGCGAAATAAGCACAAACTGGGTGAGCTGTGTTAGCTAGGGATTCTTATTTTTATTTTTATACGATGCATAAGGCAACGTGATATATAGGAGTACAATAGAAGTACAATAAGAAACTGTTATCAATACAAGAGCACGGAAACACAAACACTAAAACATAAACAGGAAACATAAAAGAAATAAATTATTACAAATAAATAAACCGCATAACCTTGCTCACTGGGTATATGTATGCCACCTTTATAAAATGAATAGTTCACTTTTAAATTTGCTACCGCTGTCAGGAAGACAGAATAAGATATCATCCACTATTAAGACAGATTCAATCTACCTCTATCTATTAAGCCACCCTTAGATGTCCTTACCAACCTACCTTACTAGTCTGAATTGTATGTATTCATTGAAATAAGCGGTAATTTCCAGCCTCAGCTTTATTAGACAAAGTTTCTTAGCTCTACGTGTTTGTTTGTAAATCACGATTTGAAATTTTTGTTGTTGGCATTTTCTGCTATTGTTACAGCTCACCTATGCATTAATGAATGATTGAATAAATAAATAAATAAATAAATAAATAAATAAATAAATAGTGTTTCTAAGCCAACTAACGATTTTTAGATAAACTGACGGTTTTCAGTTTGAAATTGACGCTTTATAAATAAACCTGGACTGCTTTAAAAAATTCAAAGAATTTTGCTTCATCAAGTTAGAGTTAGCTAGTTAGTTTTGATAGAATTTCTTTGCAAAAAATTACTTTCACTTTAGCCTTTTAGTAGGCATATACACGGAATGGATCAAAAAGGGTAGTAAGCGATGCAGGATTAAAGGCGATGCCAATAATTCCCTGTCTAGGATGCACTACGCATTCTAGACACGATAGCGGCGCTTGTGCTTTCGGCGCCCTTTAAAAAGTGAATTCATCGACTGAATTCTCGCAATGGCCTTTTCTTTTAGCTAGAGGAACATTTGCAAGCCTCCTTTAAAGTGAATAATAGCAGGAGATTTCCAATTAATCGGAGGATGAAACTACGCCATGACCTTGTCAGCACTCTTTTACCTGGCTTACTCGATTGAAAGTGTAGGCCATGTATATGTGGAGATGTAAAAAAAGTAAAAAATTACAAATGCTGCTGCTGCGATCTAACAACCATGTAGAAGTTGCGATGAACGTGTGCGTGATGCAACATTTCGTGTGAAAGATCAATGTTTCCTATTTTTGTACTTTAAAATAGAATGAGATCCATTCTTGTAGCCTAAGAAATATTTTCTTAAATGAATATCTAAGCAGTGCACCCACTTCTTTTAGGCACATTAAGCAGTCAATTATTAAATTCTCAAAAATGTTGTAATGATTTCTAACTGAGTGTTTTTTGTTATAGAAAAGAATTTTTTTGATGTGGAAGATGCTCAGTTTTCTTTCTTTGCCTCTTGCGGCACGAGTGCTTAGGTTATTAAAAGTCTATAAAGGTTTTTCTTCATCTGCGCTATCTGTATACGATCATTAATTGTGAGACCTCCAAGTATTTTTTAGAGCAGCTGGTTACGTTATGTAAAATTTTGTTCATTGTTTTTATTGTGGGCGATTCAAGTGAATAGTTTTGCTAGTGGCACGCTTCGACACTTCGCCAGGTAGAGCACCAGAGAGATACTTAAAGAAGGAGAAAGCACTTCTGCACCTCGGAAATGGCTTTACAACTTGAGTTGTTAAGAGGACGGAAGTCTGGCACATATAGTAGAGGAATGAATCGTTCGTGGCAGTCTGGCTCAATATAACGTAGTCCGCTGGAATCCTTTGCAGCAGTACATCCTCGAGAACAATCAAAGGCACTAGACCTATAGAACGCTGGTCAAACCTGGGCTCTTTCACGGAAGTGGATGTTGGGTGATTGAGTAAGGGCACGCTGCTGAAATGGAAATGCTCAGATGGGTCTTTTTTAAATTTTTTAAGGCCTTTTAATTCTTGTTAATTTAAAACGCCGTGACATTTTTATAATAAACTTTATAAATCACAATAGAAAACCATTAGAATCAACACATCTTTGCCAACAAGAAACGAAATTATTTATTCCGGTAGCTGGCCGGGCTCCTGGGGGCGATAAAGTCGGTGAAGGCTATTTTTGCATCCTCCTGATTTTTGAATGGCGCGTCTAGCGCATTCGGAGGAAGTGCCGGCTGTCGAGTGCACCCGATATCAGGTCCTTGGTTCCGATTTCCCGCCCAGGCCAGTCAAGCGTCCCGTCTCCCGGGGTCGGTGAATTAGTCCCAGCGTTGTCTTGTAGGGATGTCCTCTCTATCGGTTGACCACCGCTAGTCATTGTATACGTCAAATACACATTCTAGTCGCCTCCACGAAATCTCCTAGATGTAAAATGCATGGCGTCTGCAATGCCGTCCTTTATCCTTCATCATTTATGGGATGCTGCGGCGCGTCCTGAAGGGGTTTATTAAGCCAGAAGATTATTAGGACGACTATAATTATTAAAAATTTAATTCAGAAATTATACAATATGAGAACCGAGATTATTTTTGCACCAACCTACTCGATGCACCTGAAAATCGACTACTCCAAAGAAACGGCGTAGGGGCGTCATCTAGAGAGATCTCGACGAACTCCGAGCGCGTAGGCCGAAGCATTCAGCAGTATAAGAAGAAGAAGAAGCCGAGACTCTCGTAATTATCCAATGATTAATGTGTTCACCGTATCCATTGCTATAATTTATGGGCTCTACAGCAGATGCTCTGGGTATAACTATAGACTTGAAGATAACTTGTGAAACTGTCCGCGGTCTGATGATCAAACTGGAAATTTCTTTCTGCACTGTCTACTACTGACGCTTATTGAGAACCCTTCGAAGAACTTCCTTTTGAGTTTTCCTTTCATCCAAGCTATCCGTATTCGAAGCGAGGTCGTTCAGGTGTTGAGAAGAGGAGGCTTGGCGAATTGTCACTATCCATTAATGGCCGAGAAAGAGTTTGTTGATAACAACACGCACAAACCTATCCGTATGAAGACGTTTTTACTGATAACTTCTGAGTGGCTATTTCCTAGCCAAGCATAAACAGGTTAACAGATTGTGACAACTTCCTGTGGTTATGACGAAGTAAGTGGGTTATGCCGATTTCTCAGATAGAATCTTTGGGATGAATCGTCTGTATCAATCATTTATGCATACTTTAATTTAAATACTTTACCTTCAAAGCAAAACACATCACTTTCCAAAACATTATCTTTGCTTCGCTCAGCAGTACCGCTGTTTCCTCTGCTCTTCTATATCGTCATTCCCATTTCCTCTTTCTCTTTCAGTTCCTACCTTTGATTATCTTTTTTCTTTTTCAGAATGAATTTAAAGGCAGCATTAAATATTCTCCCCTTTTTCAATGAAGAGCCACGTAAAAAGCATTAGAAGAAAGTTTGTCAGAAGACGGTGGCGAAACGATTTTTAAGAAATTGATTTCTATTGACATTACGTTTATATTTTTTCTATAAAATGCTAGCTCCTCTTTCGTTTTGAAGTTCATTCCACGAATGGTTGTATGAAGTAGCAAAAGAGCTGCGAGTTGACCAAACAGCAATCCAAGCAGCTGTGCTATCATCAAACTTAACTCGACAGCAACAGTTTTACGATCCAGTGTCATACTTCCTGCTACTGTTTGCGAGGTTATACGTGATTTTCTAGACGTATTTCATGGACGTTGTTTATTCCATTTTTTCGTGCTCTATCTATTATACCATCACCTGTGAAACAAATGGTTGCCGTAGTATACAAACGATTTTGTCAAGAAGTGCAAGTGACGGTGGTCCTTGAAAAGTCTTTCGAGCAAGAGCTCCGAAGAAGGCGAGACACTAAGCAGAATGAACGAGTACCTTCTCGGAGAAATTGAACTGTTTGTCGCAGTTCAAGCTTTTGAGGCACCCCTCTAGGATCTGCATGTGGAAATGCGCACTTTCAGAACGGTAAAGGGCAAAGAAAGGGAGCCTGAACGAGGGCCATCAAGTGCGCTGCGCTTTCGGTTTTTGGAATATCACAGTGGGTGCTTAGACGTCACCAAGCATTCATGAAATTCTCATATTGTACGTTTGGGAGGCAATTATGTTCTATGCAGCACAAAAGACCCTTGGATAGAAGTCGGAATCAAGCTTGGAACGGTCTCTTTAGCAAAATTTTTCAAAACTGACCAAATTCGCCTTCACATTCAAGCGGGTGCATTGTTGAGCTAAGTTTACAGACGTCCCTTGTAAGATACCGACCTGGTCCTCTCTTAAGAAACAGAACGTGGACAAAGGACTTCGCAGATGCTCATTCGTTTTACACAGAAGCTTAGGATATGTGGAGAGACATGTTCAGCAAACCGTAGAAGATGAGCAATTACTACGCCCAGCCGATCTTTGTGTGCCTTCATTTCTCCAAGAAGTAGTCTAGAGCCAGGTATATTTTTCTTTCTAGAGTGGCCCAGTAGTGTGCAATTTTCCATTAGAGGAGCGGGGACTAGATACTATTAGGTTGGTCTGCTGTGCTTCAGGTACATTTTTTATTTTTAATACATTTTCCTCCCTGCTCTCTCCTTTTCATATAGGTGAACGCTCTCCACATTCATTTTGGTTTTGCAGAGCTTCTTTTGTAAATTTTTGAAAAGCAAAAAATGCACTCTGTCTAATGGTGCGTTACTCACATGGCTGAATAGTGAATTCGTTCTTCATATTTCACTGCTGCATTGCACGTGATCGGTAAGCTGACAGTGTTTTTCAACTGCAGCGCAACTCCACTAGTCGGATGTGCACTTTGGAGAAGGCTTTGGAGCATTACGCACGGATTGTTCAGCGGTGAAATTCTAGGTATTTGGTGAATGGGAGAGTTGTAATGCGGGCTAGGTGAAGCAGTCGGTAATTCTACTCCTTAGCATGGAGGAGCTGTAACCATGCTCATTGTAAGAGGCATACTGCCAAGGCTGTGCTTTGTAACCTCTCAATCCGGGTGGTGTCGGTTTCTGATTAATGGTTAATGAGCTGCAACCTTTACAATTAAACTTAAAATTTTACTTTCCTATCATACTCTATAATAACGCGCTAAGCCATGAGTCATCCTATCGATCGGCGCCGCCGCAGAAATTAGCGGGGGGAAAATATGGGGAAAATGGGGGGGGGAAACTACGACTCGAAAATAGCGAAAAATACCCAGACGTCTTCTCCCTGTCTGGAAACTTCAGCTCCGGAGTAATCGCGGCCTCTGAACACGAATCTGAAGTTCGTTTTTGAACTATCGATCGCCGTCAATCGGTATTGATCAAAATATCGATTTTTGTGGATGTCGGTCGCCCAGTCGCTGAACACGAATCTGAAGGTTGTTTTTCGATTTTTCGAATCTGAGGTATTGATTGCCACCAATCGATATTAGCCAAATGACGGTGAGGGAAAATAGCGGAAAATATCCAAACGTCTTATACGTGCCAGGGAATTCGGAAGACACGCGGAATACGTCGCATGACTCAGAAGACTCAGAAGCCGTGCCAAAGACGTCGCTCAACGTGTGTGGGGATCAGGTAGACAGGCCGAATACGTCGTCCAATGTGCAAAGGGATTCAGAAGACGTGCCGAGACGTCGTCCGCTAAGGGGATCATTGAGGGCGACCAGAACCAGTAATGGGGGATCGTTTCACTAAGATAGGACCAGTAGTGAGGAACCAATGGATCGCCCTACCATTCTATACACTTTACTTACTGCGAGCCTTTTGTACTCCTAGGTAGGTAAAAAGCTGTACAAGTAGAGCAGCTAGCTGGATGTAATTGTCCTTAGCATAGTGACACTGCAACATCGCGCGAAGCGCGCAAAGGCACGCCGACAGGCGTGACGGAGCACTTGTGTTTTATTTCGAGTATTTCTTTTTCTTTTGCTGCAGTTTTTCGTCCTATTATAATCGCCGGTTCCACTTTTCGTAGTTCTAACCACCTTCAACCAGCATTGTCGTTGGCCGAATTTTCTTGCACTGAAATTCTTCTTCTTTTCTATTGGTTACTAGTTGAGTCGATTAGTGCCCAATCTTGTTTCTCCATTTTCTATTTGCTATTGTAGCTGTATTCAATTCTGGTTTCTGGCTCTTCCCATATAGTTTGAGTATAATTTGGTGCGTCATTAGCGACGTAGTAAATAAATAACTAAATATTCAGGTAAATAAACAGATAAATAACTGTTGTAGAGTTCAAGGAAATTGAAAAAACCCTTTTTAACCAATTTTAAATAAATTTTCGCTCATAGTACACCTTTTCAGCGCAGATATAAGCTACCGGGATCTCCATGTTCTTTCTGATAAAGTAACATAGAAATCGTTGCACGTTTGTGAAACCTTAGCCAATGCTTCAAGGTGCGGCTCTTATTGTCATAGTAGGCCCACTTCTACAGGGTGGCCCATAAGTCCTGCAACAAAAAACATAGGCGTATAAAAAGGCTAAGAATGCACCAAATTCGAACCACTTTTAAACTTTGTTTGCCCATGGTTTGTAGATTATGGTGGAGCGGTATTATTCATAAGGGACCACTCCTGGATTGATAAGAGCCTTCAGATCGTGTGGGTTGCTTTGCAGCTCACGTCGCAGCCCCTCTTACGGAGTTTTACTTCTTATTCGTTCCAAAGAAGATATTGAACAATAGTTTTCCCAGGCTTTATAGAGCAAGACATTCTCTTTAAGATGGTTAATAAACAAAGATTGAAAATCTAAAGATTTAGGAATTTCACAGCTTGTCTTTCGCAGGTGCAATATTTTGCAGATGGAGTGAGAACCGCTACCACGTCCTTTTCTTTTGCTGTTACAGGAATCGCTTTACCAGAATGCGCATTTTGCCCTTAAACAGCGCGACTGAGTCTCTAATATATGGTGTTAGGTTTTTGTTCCTGCCGAACGAATATTTTTATTGATTTTCACTATTTTTACACAAAAACCTAGGGTGTGAGGGGACACATTTTGGAAAATTGTGTATGGCAAAATCCTGCCATGCGTGACCACTGTGTTTATAACATCAGGTTCCCGCAAAGGTAGCATTAAACGCACTATTATTTTGACCTTTCTGGGATCGCTCAACTTTGAGAAATTTTTCATCAAATGAGGCAGAGGCTGAATAACATTACGAACGACGCGCTCCAACTGCGCTTACAAATTTTTCCTTCTACTCTCTTCTCCTCATAGCTGAGTCTTCATCTCACTTGCGGACTTGTAGAGCTTTCCTTGTAGTTTTCTAGAAACAACATATTGCTTAGTAATAGATTGCGCACACGGCGGAATATTGAATTTGTTTCAGCTGGTTGCTGCATCCTGTATGATCAGAAAATTAATAGCGTTCTTCTACTGTAGTTCAGATCCGTTCATCCAATGTTCACTCTTGAGAAGCCTCTGCACTGCCCTACACAATACCATCATATTGCATGTTCAACAACCAATCTTCCGAAATTTAGTCACATCGGAACGGCAGCGCCCCACCACGGGCCAGAGAAGAATTTTCGGTAGTTTTACGTGAGAGCGCATTACTTTGTAACAAGAGCAGCTACAACCGTAATACTTTTCAGAAGTATAGCACTAAGTATATGCTACATAACTGTTGGTATGCGGTTTTTTTGCAACTGGAAAAAGACAACCAATAAGGTCTCCTAATTTTGTTGCAGAACTTATGGGCCACCCTGTAATATTAGGTAACAGTACAGCCAATATATAGCTCCATGTCGTAGCGCTAATTCCTCCTCCTATTTAGTGGCGCTCTTTTCATCTGTCAGGGAAGGGAATTCACAATTAGTAGGCTTACTATTATCCCAACTTCCAACTATGTGCATTCGGTATATAATAGGATGAATGATAAAGAACAGCGTAAATCAATCGATTTGCGGGATACGCCACGCACTCTACTTCGAAAGATATCGTGTAGACAATTTTAATGCGTATTTGACCTATGCCATAATTTCTGGTAGCCAGCGAATGGAAAGGCCGGTGTTTTTCCAACCGCGACAGGTCTGGTGCCTTTTCATCGACCCCGGAGTACTGGAGGAGTTAGTTTCCCTGGGCGGGACTTGAACGGGGAACCTGGGATCGGTGTGAGCGTGGACCTCCTCCGATTGCGGTATTTCTTTAATAATTCAAAAGTCAAATAGACGTGCACAGTACTCTAAAATAAAGACGATCGATACTAGTCATGCAACAAGAAAGGAAATAACACCAGAACAACAAATCACCCGGGAGTGGCAACACTTTGATAACCAATTTCAAACTGAGAGAACAAATGGCACACAACTTGGAGCTGAGCCCAGAAAAAAACATTCCCCTCTGTGAATTTGAACATAACTCCTGTTTAAATTTACGCCAAGACTATCGGTCGACATCAGCCAACTATGATGCGTTGCAGTAGAATCACCAGAACCATCAGAACTTCAGAGCATGAGTACGCGGGAGGCCCCATGGAGTTGGTAACTAGGACAGGTAGCCAGCAAAATAGAAAAAACAATTAGGGGCGACAGCTTAGAGGGAAAAACAGCTCTAGTGTTCAGTCCTACAAGCTCAATCACAGTACGTCACCAAGTGTGGAACAGCCCGCACAACACTGTCGCCGACGTCGCTGACAACAGCGTCGCCGAAGTATAACATATGCCTTAGGCCCCGTTTATACTTCGTCGCGGAGCGACGCGATGGCCACGCAATGAGGCCAAATTGATCGATGGCGTCGCACAATCAATATGGCCTCTACACGTGGCGTCGCGTCGCGCTGCGACGAAGTATAAACGGGGCCTTACGGTAAGCTTCCATATCGATCGCGCGTTGCAATGAATCGATATGGGAGCTTATCATTGCATCGCGTCGCGCGTCGCGTGCACACTAAACGAACACACCGCACCTTGCTTAACCCATTGACGACCGCGCGGCCCAATTTCGGCCCGCAGTTTTTCTGTCGCGTGGGACCGCGCGGCCCAATTTTAGCCCGCGGTTAAAAAAATGTTCGCTGCGGCGCACTTCCTCGATTTTTCATAGTTTACTAGTATTCATTAGATTCGTTGGATCCTACCAATGCTAGCGGCACAGTGGTCCGAGAATCATTTACTTCTAACGAAAGCTTTGATAAAAAAATCAGCACTACACACTATTCAAACCTCAAATAAATAGATACTACTCACGAACAGCTACGTATATCTTACAAAAATGATCATGGTTAAGAGATCTAGTCAAATTTCTTGCGATAAACTTGAACCCAATTTAGAAAAAATATTTCAAACACTTGCTACATCGTGTGGTCACCTTATTTGCACGATTCGTGACGAACGTGCGCCCTTTTCTGTGCTGACCTTTTTGTAGCAGCAAATACATCTTCTACGTTTTGCTTCGAACCTGTTACGGCCTTTTCCAGTATGTGGCTCACCCATTGGAGAGGGAGCTTCATTTGGAATACCGTGAAGTAGTGAGTGCACGAGATTCGAGCCTCAAGGTGGTCCCAGCGCGCGGTCCCACGCGCCAGACACGCGACTTGCCGCGCGGTCGTCAATGGGTTAAAAAAAGTAAAACGACTTAAGTAGTTATCGTTAAGGGCAAAAAATACTCGCAAGAAACTATTGTATATGTATAAGATGGAAGCCCACTATCGCTGTAAAACGTAATACTATCACGAATTATTAGGTTGGTGAAAAAGTCTTTCACCAAAGCGTATTTTTCAAAATTTTATTGTTTCTTTGAGCGACTTAAATCTACACAGTCACTACCTTTTACATCTACAACCTTCTGCTATCTGCTGGAGAGATCACGAAATCCTTCCTTCCACAATGAAGTCAGCTGTGACTGAAAGAAGTGCTCCATCTCGGATTCCAGTTCGGTTCGGTCGTTGAAGCACCTATTCCTTAGTTATTGATTGAGACCTCGGAGGAGGTGGTAGTCCGATGGCACAAGGTCTGGCCAATACGGTGGGTGGAGCAGCACCTCTCATCGGAGCTCCTACAACTTCTGGCGAAAGGACTTTGCAAAGTGGGGGGGGGGGGCGAGCATTGTCGTGAAGAAGGTAAACATTCTTCCGCCCCCGCCGATTGCGCGACATGGCCTCGCTCAGCTTTTACAGCTGTGTAGCGTAAATGTTTGCTGTTACTGCGGTACTGTCGTCAAGGAGCTCATGATAAATGTTCTCGAGAGTCCACCAACAGTACAGCATTACCTTCCTCTGGTGAATGTTCGCCTTGAGGTAGTGGTTCTCCTTGAGGGAGCCACGGGGCCTTCCAAGTATGGTTAACAAGGAAGACCAAGGATTCATCTCCCGTGACGACATTCTCGAGAAAGTGCTTGTTACGGAAAAGAACAAGGAGAGACCGAGCGATGTCAGTCGCGAAGCCTTGTCCGAGTCACGGAGTCAGTCAGTCTTCACTGCGATAGTAGTATTTATATGCCCTCAGAAGCAAGTTGCCATGTCGCGTAGAACTGTTGCAAGTTGCCATGTATGCGAAATACTCTAGAATGCTTGTGCTATAACCATGTAGCACCAAACAGTCCTTAGAAGTTCCCGTTAAATCTTGAAAATTTTTCAAAATTTTTGGTGCAGGACTTTTTCACCAACCTGATACCATGAGTCCTCAAACTGAATAAAAGCGCGAGATAAGAACCGCGATCTTGAACCGCCCATTGCGCTCCGAGGCAGCTCACACGTCTGAAGCAACCGTATTAGAGGTGTCCTTCCAATGCTGTGGAGACGTTCCACCTCCTAATATAGAGAGAATGAAACCGGAAATTGTTTGGTTGGTGCTCGTCGAGATCGCGTTTTGCCCTCATCCCATGTGTCGCACTGTTTTCATATTCCGTTTCTTTTAGATGCTACTCAAACCACTTTTTAACCCTAAAGGTTGTCCGCACACCTTTGCTATAACTTCGTTTTGAGCAACAGTTTTGGTGCAAGCGGAGTCGGGATTCCACCTGACACTCTCAAGTAAATCACGGTAGAAGTTACAAAGACATCCAACATTAAGTGCAACCGCGCAGACCTTACGTCCTATTGTCATGATAATCGGTTGAGTGGAAAAAAATCAGCATTCTTGGTTGAGGCGAGAAAAATGAAAATACGGGTGAATGAAAAAAAAAATCTGAAACAAATTCGAACAACTGGCTTTCTCTAGGTGCTCTTTAAAATAAATTATAGAGTGACTCAACGCTTTTCATTAAAAATTAAAAATATTTTTTTCCATCTATTAGGTGTGCAACTATGAAAGTCCGTTTCACTTTGTCTAACGTTTTTTCATGCATCGACTGTTTCAAAAGCTTATTTACATCGATTATGTAAGGCATTTTACTATGCGCTATCTGATGCCGTTTTGAATTCTTAGGAAAGGTCCAAATATAAAAATTTTAAAGATGACCACACCGAGGTGCCAACGAAGGAGCATTTTCAGGAAGTTCTATTGTTTATATTCAAATGGAAGAAAAGCGTAATAACATGGACGCAGAAGCCTGACGGCCAAGATTTCATCACTGCCAGAAATGGTTTAAGAGATTTAGAGGAGAACACTTTGAACTGAACAACGAGGACCGCCAAAGACCACCCCAACAGTTCGAAGACGATGAACTGCAAGCTCTACTCGACGAAGACAAAGCCCAAACGCAACAACAGCTAGAGGAAGCAAAAGCTCGTAATGGGTTTTGGCAGTGAAATCGCTCCGTATCCAATGCAATCGTCCAATGCATCGAAATGTTTGCTAGATTGGTAACAATGTAGGATTTTTTTTGCGCCCAACTTTTCTGAACCTTCCTTTTGAATTTTAATAAAATTGGCAACTTTTAATTAAGTCATATTTTTAAAAAATCAAAAAAGAAAAATTTATGAAACTATCAGGACCCTAACAGTCTGGATTAATTAGAGCAGTAAGAAATCAGATTTTTCAGTCTTGCTCAGAAGATTGAACTGCCTTGTGAATCATTAGTCCGGACGCACCATCTGCGAGGATTTTGCAGCGCCGAAGAAAAATTTGACGTAGATTGTTGTAAAATGATCATGCCAACATCTATCAAAACTCGCTTGTCCACCATTACTTGTGAGCCGGCGCAGTAGAGTCGTGGGAACAATTGATGAAAATGCACGAATATTTGACCGATTAGATTCATTTTAATTTCACGTCAAGTTGGTGACCTTTCAAATAAAATTGGACACTCTTCTAAGTAAGCTTCACGAAATCAAGCTGACCATCTTTCAAATCAAAAGGTCGCCTTCCAGATTAAACTAGAAACGCTTCACGGTGGTTAAAGTAGTTTCTTGTCTAAGGCAAATTTGGTTCAGCTTTTTAGAAAATTTCTAAATTCATCTGCTCCAATTAGTTAGCGCACTGCATGAAATTCTATGAATGCTTAAAAAATAGTAGCTGAAAACTTGTGTGAAAATAAAAGTAAGCAGCAATTTCTTAGTGCTAAAAATGAGATTGCGCCATGTACTCGTACAGAACGTCGCGATTTTCATTCAATTGGTGGTGAAAATCTTCTTTGCGAGTTGCACACGTGTCAACGGTACAACACTAATAATCGGTGAAAACACAGTTATCTTTATTCAGCTGTTTCCAGTAAGTAGCACTTACGCTGTGAATCACCAAACTAAAATTGCTGCAAGCTAAACAAATGCAAGACGCAATAGCTACTATTATTTAAGTGCACTTTATAAATGCTGCCTTTTCCCCTTAAAAACAACGTTTAACTTATTATTTTTCAAAAAATAAAATTTTTATAAAATTTCAAACAGTGTGTCTATCTAATGGGGCAGGTGAATCAAAAGTTTTTAAGAAAAGAAATTCATAACCACTTTTTCTCAAATAAAAATTATGCTAACCGTCTCGAAGAGCTATTATTTTATGTATATTTTTTCATCTGATTTCTTTAAAGTGGAAGATGCCTGTTTTGATCTATCGTGGCAGCAATTTGAAGGGGTATTGGCCTACACAACGACTTGCGATGGCTAGCCGATGTTAAAAATCTGTGATGTATCCTTCCCAGACAAATCTGGTGTCAATCATTCGCTTACTTCGAGGAATGGAGGGCGTGGTTGGCCTGGGCGGGAAGTCCGAACCAGGAACCTGGAATCTAGTGCGCGCAACAGCCGACGCCTCCCTGACTGCGCTACCAAACACCTTATGTGCAGCATGTGACACGTGCTGCGGTGAAACTGCTGAGACCTTATTTTGTGTTGCGCTCGATCAAACGGCGCCGGTGGTACAATGGCGAAGAGAATTCCTAGCGGGTTAGCAGGCGGTGCGGTTCGAATCCCGTTTAGCTCTAGAGGATTAGTCGCAAAAAACATGACATGAAATTTTGTGGCTATTCAAATAGCCATTCCGGCTTTTGCAGACAGAGAGGACATAAGAGATTGGAGAGGAAGACCTTCATAGGCTGGCCATAGAACCATGTGATGGGGTTGGTGCTATAGGTGTTGCATTATAGGTTATGGGTAGGAAACTGAAGCGCTCGTCTAGCTCGCAAAAAAATTATATAAGCAGTCAGTGATGAAATCCTCGCTGAAATCTAGTGTATTGTTCCCCAAATTGCAAGCAGCCTTTCCATTCCTCTCTACCGGAATTCTGAGTGCTGTGAAGGTAAAAGATCTGAGAGACCTACACTTTCACTTGGTGTCAGCCCTCGAACTCTCCTTGCTTCAGTGCGCGAAATAAACGGCAGTCAGAAGAGAAGCCATGTTTGGAGAGCACGGTATATGGGTTGAATTTTCCAGCCTCGCTCCTGAATTTTGTCGTGGCCCACTTTCGCGAAATGAGTACGTTCGTTGTCGTGCAGGTAGTGAATATGTTCCCGTTCTGGGCAGCTCATGATGTCAGCCAGGTCCTGAAGCTGTCACCTGTGTCGCCTGTCGTCCTCATCGCTCGAAGGACACGAAGAGCGTCATATCGTTTGTTCCGGCCTTTCACGAAGAAGTCCGATCAACGCGTCAGTCGGCGTCCTGGTGTTCTCTTGACATCCTGTCTGTTCTGTCTGACAATCCAGTCAGTGACGACTTTCGTCCAGCGGATGTCTTCGAAGCGCATTACGTGGCCGGCCCACCTAATTTTCGACGACTTGGCCACGCGACAGCGTCTCAAGTCTTCGAACATTCACGCAACTGTAAGCTCCGGAGGCCTTCTCACTTGCGTGAATCGTATCACCCCGAATACTCTCCTCTCGATTCCACGTTGCGCGGCGCTGCCGGCAATTCCCACTGAAACATTCCATCGGCGCAGCTACTCGAGTGTTAGCAATTGCCTCTTCCAATTGTAGTTCAAGTATCTTCCACTAAGAATGTGCTTGAGAAAGTCCTTTCTGCGCGGGCGATGAAGTTGTTGCTCGGGAACTGATTAGACATGCCATGCCCGAGTACCGGCAGCTCGTGTGGCACCGCACACATCTAAGTGTCACCACAAATTCACGAGTGGTTGTACAGAGGTTAGCTTTATGGGGTAGCCGCAGGTCGTCTTCTTCCAGGGGAGTCCAGAGTGACGTCGATCTTTGAAAGAAGTATCTCCTACTCCAGTGATTCCAACGGGTCACTGCCCGAGTTACTGAACCACTGATCGGCCGGGGTTAATAGTGTGCGCTCAAAAAGAATCGAAATGGGCTAGAAATTCCCAATCCAGGGCCTGCTATGGAGTCTTTAACAAGTTTGAAAGGCTGCCAAGTGTTGCGGGACTTCTCGATCAACCCAATAATAAGTGGCCAAGATTGCACTAATCGAGTCTTTTAGTCCTAAAGGTGGAGATCTTTGGATTGCAGGTACCTATTCAGTTCCCGTTGTAGAATATGCTATATATGTAACATTATTTAATCCATATCATGAGCTCTGGCAGAAATAACAAATAACAACGATGCTGGAAGCGCGGAAGACTTTGTTGAGGAATTTCGGACGAGAGTAAATTGTTCTAGCTTCATTTCCTACCGGAACATGCCGTCAACAACATGCATTTGAGTCGAAATCCCTCTGATAGTTCCTGTTCTTAGCCGGAACGGAGGGAACTTGGAAAAGTGACCAGTTCTACACTGTTCTGCTCCTGCAGTCTTCCGGAATGGTCTCGGATGTACCTGCGTGTGGAGCTGATTCTTCAGACAACGGTTCTCCCTTCCACTGCCTTCTCTGATGACGAGCTACGGTATGAAAGACCTGACATCAGCCTTCAGTGCTTGACGATTGCTGGCCAACTGAAGGACAACTGAAGGAACCACTGCAGTGTCGCGCTGTTGCCATTGCTGGTCGGAGGCCGTTGTTCGTTTGCCCTTTCGATAATAACGAACGGTTTTTTCGAAGGGTACTCGATTGTCGTGTAGATGAATTGGTGCTGGCATGCGGCAGCGAGGCGGCGAAATGACGCCGATTTCCGTCGACGTCGGCGAAAACACTCGCATTCAGCACGCGACCGTCGAGCCGGCACGACGACGTCGTCGAGTCGCCGCCACTGATTCTGATGTTCACGATGAACAGCGTCACGGCCAGCGCGGCCACCGTCACCACCACGGCCGCACCGACCATCACCACTGACGAGGACAGCGATGACCGCGATCACGTCGCCGTCTTCGTCATCGACACAAACTCCACTGATCCGAAGACCAAAGGCGAGTCTCTTTGCAAAGTCTGTGAACGGGCCGTGTTGGCTTTTGCTGGAAAAATTTCGAAAAGGCAATGGAAGGGCGTTGAGGATTTTTGTAGGGGTAACCAACCACCTGGGCTGGCAGAAGCGCAATCAGAGGAAGCGGCTCACTGAATTGGCGTGACGTCATCCCTTCTCCTTTATCCTATAAGTATACGATTTGGTCTTCTGTATTTCTTTAATAGTGTCATTTTTGTGTTAGAAATGACTCTCCAGAAAAGGAGTAAGAGATTTTCAATGATACGCAGCTGTTCAATAGATCCACTTTCTATGAAGTAGAACAAACGCCTCCGGAAAGATTGGAAGCCTCGTTGCTAAAGAACCTGCGCAGAAACTGGAAGATTTGTACGCCACTCTAACTGTAAGCTGGACAGTACGGACAAGCTTGTGTATCTCATGAAGCGGGCAAAGCACCAATTTTTCTGTCAGATGGCGTCGAGTTTCTATAATAGAAAAGACGGTGCTTTATCCGTCCGAAAAGGTCTGGTTCACATTTGCCGACCTGAGGAATTCGAGAGCTGTGTCTCACATTGCCTGCATTACACATACCATGAGCACTTGTACATACAGTTTGTAGTTTAGTTCCCGTAGCGAAACTGTTCATCATATGCAGGAAATTCAGAGCCCATAGATAAGGGCCAAACCATTTCTACTAGATCGGACCGAAAGTTTCCACCGTTTCGTTGGTGTCTTCAATGTTATCGCCTTTGTTTAAGTCAGTCACTTATTCCACGACCGGGATTTGTTTTGGCATCGCTAGAAATGCGTTTTAAACGTTCTTGAAGCAGGCTACGAAAACAGCGAAGACGCTGAAGCGTCAGCCAAAACAAAGCCTGTAACGATCTTGGCCAATCACTCATAAAACTGCGTTGGAATATTGTAATTTATACGCCAAGATTTATCGAAAGTCGAAATTGGACGGTGCTTGAAACATATAAAATGTCTACTAAAAACCATAGAGTGTGACCCAGTTTTCATGACAGCGAAATTACGCATTTTTGTTCCATTAAGGTTTATAGCCTACATCTGGAAAAAGCAAGGTGGGAGTTGAGCTGAAATTTAGAAGCCACTACGTCAGGATGGAAGAGAGTGTAAAAACCCAGCAGTACGGTAGTGACATGAAACGCTTTGAGTACAGTAACCTGCAGAGCCATATTCTAGCAGACGGACTCTGGTTTTAATCGTATCTCCCCGATGACTCATCAGCGAAAAAGAAGTCAACTTCTAGTGAATGCGTAAAATCATCACGATTACCATTCTTCAAAGATTAGAGAATGTTTTTATATTCAAGGTGTAGTGTATAAAAATGCATTTGTAATGTTTTCTGATAAGAAACCTACGAAAACTGTAAACTTTGTAGAATGTGATGTTCATAACCACCTCTTTATTAGTAAGCGGGCACCTCTACAAGCTCGATCAACAGAAAACGGCATCATTCATTGTTTAAAGAAAACCAGCAAGGAATCGCGTTACTTTCAGTTGCTCCGAACAGTTCACTAAAGCATATTTCAAGACTATGCATCACACTTTCTCAATTCTCTGTCTGTATGAATTCATTAAATGTTACGGTGAAGCTCTTAGCAAAGAGCAGGTCGAGAACCTCGTTTCGCAAATGTTGCACTTGCTCGCATCGCTCTGGAGAGCAGAATTGAAAATGGTGCTCTAACGAAATTTGATCTCACCTCCTCTTGAATAATCAATGCAGGCCGGGCATTAATCTAATTACCCTTTGAAAAAGGTGGAGAAGAAGGATGCTTCTCATCTCAACGCCTCTGGTTTTTGCAAAGCCAGCGTTTGAATACATCTACACTCCGCAACAGTGTTAGTTTTGCTCTTCATCCAACTCGGCTGCTCGGTTTTCCAAGACCAGAAAACAAGCTGATATTTTTGCCAATACTTTAACAATCAATATTATTGTTTTATGATAACGAACATTTGAAGCGCATTCATTAAGCACATTCATCCATGTCATTTTATTTGTTTGGAAATTAAAAGCAACATTACGTACCTATAAAAGTCATCATAGATCATCTGCTTTGGGACAGCTTGTTATTTTTCTGGCTTATAAAATACGCCAAAAAACAAAGCGTGAAGATTTAAGGATAAGGGACGGCGTTACTCAGCTCCTCTTGGGATGCGCCACGCATTCCACTTCTACGGGAGGTGCAGGAGATTTGAATGCGTATTCGGCTGAACACTTGTGGTGGTCTGCCGATAAATACGTCGGAGCTTTATCCTTTCCAGACAACTCTTCTACCAATTCACCGACTCCGAAGGGATGGAAAGCTTGGCTGGCCTGGGCGGGAAATCCGAACCAGAAACAGCCGGTACTTCCTCCGTCTGTGCTGCACGCGCTCCTGAAGGAAAGAACTAGAAAAAGAGGAATTGATTCTTGAGAAGATTATAGGTTATCGATGCATTTGTGGGAAAGCGCCACATATTCTACATCTGTATGATTTCGTGGAGGCAGATTGAATGCGCGTTTGTTTCGTACAGTGACTTGATCGTCCTTGAGAGACCAAGTCACTGAATGAGCCAATGCGATGGTAGGGTCAGTGTTTTGTCCTTCTGCTTCCAATTTCGTAACTCCATAGGGATGGAAGGCTTCTTGGTTCGCCTGGTCGAGACACAAACCAAGAAGCTTGGCTTTTGTGACTCGCTACAGCCGCTGCTTCTTCTAGCTGCTCCCCTTAACGTTGACTGCGTAGAGACCGTAACGGAAAATAAGGCACCGACCAAAGCTTTTCGACTGTGGTGCATTCCGCTGCGTCACAAAGATGTTCATAAAATGTCGGAATTGTGAAGTTGGGTTCGATGCTGAGCCTGTCCAGTGTGCTACAGAAAGCAAGGTCCTGGCTGCCACTATCGATATCTATCCCACTCACTCGGACATCTCCTCTTCTGCCGCATTTTGACTGATTTTGTCTACTCTTATTAGACACTTCCCCTAGATGGGCTCGCGGAGCGCAGTCCAAGGAGGCGTCGGTGGTCTCATGCATTCGATTCCAGGTTCTTCGTTCTGGTTTCCCTCCTACGCCAACCTAGCCTAATTCGATGACTTTGTGTCTGGGAAAGAGAAAACATTGACTTGTTCATCAGCTGGCTACCACAAGTAATTGCATAGGCCAAATACGCATCCAAATCACCTCGAGGACGTTCCAATAAGTAGAACGCGTGAAGCATCCCAAAATGGATCGTTCTTTGGCCTTTTATCCTCTGTTTTTAGCGCGTAGTAGTGCAGTCGCATGAGGTGCTGGCTTTCGCGTGCTTCCGATTCTATAGGTTCTTGGTTCGTGTCCCCTTGGTGCACTTGGTGGTAAATCAGGCTTTCCATTACTCAGAGGTTGGCGAATTGGTAGTACGCCATACTTGTCTAGGAAGGATCCATCGGCCGATCACATCGATCAGGATCCATCGGCGAGTTGTACACATGCTGCGATATTTCATTGAGCATTTAATGGGTAAAATACACATGCAATCGCCTTCGCGAAATCTCCTAGAAGTCGAATACGTAGCGCGTCCCGCGCAAGGACTAATTAACGCCGTTCTTGACCCTAATCGTTGTCCCTATCTCCTATTGTATTTCTATTTTTTGTTTTTTTCTAAACTCCTTTTCGCTAGTTTAACAGCCATCTCACACTCAACGTTAATGTAGGAACCGTAGTTTTGCCCGCTTTGAATCTTCTGGCGGATGCGTCAGAAAACGTCAGCAACGCCTGCTGCCAAAGCAGACTGCAGACGTGTTTATAATTCCAGCAAATCCTTCGTAATTTGTCGGAACGAGACTCGATTGAAGTGTGTCCGCGACAGTGTTCGAGGGAAACTTAAAGTTTGTCGTTTTACTCGCACAGTTTAAGCGGAGGATTAGGCTGAAGTATTTGGTTGGTGCAGAGAAAACGGTACATAATTGCGTTTCGCTAGTGCTAACAGCCTCAGCTTAGCTTACCGGTTTTCAGTGCCGATAGGCCTTTGAGATAGAGGGGGTGGTAAAGCGAGGATAGCTTAAGGGATACCCTATGATAAAGCAAAGATTTCCTTCTATCGAAGGGAAAAATACTATTAAACAGATTCGAGCTTTCTGGGCTAATAATAAAGCGATCAATTATGACTTATAGAAAGCTAGAAGTCGTCATTTCCAAGGCATGTAGTCTTCGGTATCGTTACAGTAGGCTAGGTAAAATTCCTTAGAAGGTTCCATACCATCAACGTCGATTAGCTGATGGCAGACTTATCTGGATAAGAGAAAACGCCGATATGTTCTTGCGGGAAAGTCTTTATCTAGGCTGAATGTACCTCCAACTTTATTCAATTTATTCAATACGCTACGCATTTTTGACATTTGAGGGAAAAGCATAATAACAATCTCAACAAAACCTACTAATAACATGGGAGGCGACGCCTAGCCTTGTGTAGTAAAGTAAAAAAGGTTGACTCCCAATATCAACTCGAATCGAAAGATACGGCGCACTCCAAAAGTGGTCTGACTAACCCTTGTCCATTCAGCATCCGATTTTGAGAACCACTTCAAGCTTCCTCTGCTTCTTCTTTGCAGTGTAAATGCAGTGCGCTCTCATAAATGTAGGATTCTTCTGCAGCACCTGCTTAATCTGTCACATCTTGTTGTCTGCCTGCCACGAAGAGCACTCGTTCCATTCCATTCTCATGGTCCGATTAATTGGCACTACGCATGTCGAGCAAGGACGCTAATCGTCGGTCGGTAATCCTCGGAAGACAAGTCAAAAACACTGAATACTACAAAGGAGCCTTGAACGGCCGATTACAAACCCATGGAATAGCGTGCACTACCTTTATCTCTGCGGAAAAAGCAGCGTAGAAGGAAATAGGAAGGTTCAGTGTAAAGGATAAGGATGAAGGACGGCGTTATTCAATCCCTCCGGAATGCGCCACGCATTCTACTTCTACGGGATATCGTGGAGGCGATGTGAATGCGTATTTGGCCATACAATGACTTGCGGTGGCCAGCCGATGAACAATTCAGCGCTCTATCCTTCCCAGACAAGTCTGGTATCAATTCACCGACCCCGGAGGAATGGAAGGCTTGGTTGGCCTGAGCGGAAAATCCTAACCAGGAACCTGGTATCGGGTGCACGCGACAGGAAGCGCCTCCTCCGACTGCGCTACACGCGCCCAGGTTCAGTTCAGGTTCAGTGTACTCAACGAAAACAGATGCGTAGTTGCTTCGCCACGTCGCCGACGATAATTGCATTTTAAGTAATGGCCATAAGCAGTACTGGAGTACTGAGTTAATGCTGAACGGCCCGTTTCGGTCAGACCACTTTATCTGCGTCGCTTCGGCCATCCCCTGAATGGAATCGGACAATTCCCATTGCACTTATTTCGCTGATCTATCGAGCCTTTCCTGTTATACTGGCTTTATTCCCAGTCATCTATCGTGGCCATCGATCAGAAATTTCATTAACAGGAAATGTGCGTAATTCAGAGCTTGTAATGCATTGTGGAAAACCCAGCTTAATAAGATGGATGGAGTGCTTGAGGTTTCTCGCCGCATTTGGGCCGGAATAAATGGCTTCGTCGGAGCGAAAAAAGGGCGACAATCTCATACCTGACCGAGAGCGGAGTTACACCGCACTCGCTAGGGTGAGACTGGGCAATGTTGAGCAGTTTGTTGAACCATCTTCGGCAAGAGATGCTTGCAACCCATTGTGAGCACCTGCCTTACCATTAGACTTGGAGATTGTATTAGGTTGATGAAAAAGTCTTGCACCTAGACGTATTTCTTCAAAATTTTATTGATTCTTTTGTGAGCGACTTCAATCCTCAATGTATAGAGTAACTACCGTTTACATCTGCAACCCTCTGCCATCTCATGGGGAGATCACGGAATCCTTCCTTCCAAAATGAAGTCACAACTGCGACTCGAAGAAGTGGTCCACCTCGGATTCCAGTTTGGTTCGGTCGCTGAAGCGCCTATCCCTTAGGTATTGCTTGAAAGCTTGAATGAGGTAGTAGTTCTATGGCGCAAGCTCTTTCGAATACAGCAGGAGGGGATCACCTCCCACCTAGGCTCCTGCAGCTTGTGGAGAGACAACCATGCAACGTGGAGGGCTAGCATTGCGGCGAAGAAGGTAAACTTCCCTCCGCCCTCGCCGTCTGGCTTCGCTCAGCTTCTGCAGCTGTGTAGCGTAGGTGTTCGCTGTTACTGCGGTACTGTCGTCAGGAAGCTCACGATAGCGCGTTCCTTGAGAATCCTATCAACAACATAGCACTAACTTCCTCCGGTGGCTGTCCGCTTTGAGGTTGTGGATTTCCTTGAGGGAGCCACTGGGCCTTCCCAGTATGGTTAACGAGGAAGACCCAGGATTCAACTCTCGTGACGACATTCTCGAGAAAGTCCTTATTACGAAAACGCACGAGGAGAGATTGAGCGATTGTCAGTCGCGAAGCCTTGTCCGAGTAACGAAGTCAGTCAGTCTTCACTGAAATCGTAGTATTTATATGCTCTTAGAAGCAAATTGCCACATATGCGAAATAGTCTAGAATGCTTGTGCTATGTTGTTAGGGCCTGGGCTATAAGCAGAACGAGCACGCGATCAGCGTCGCGCAGCGTGGAATCGAGAGGACGATGCTCGGAGTGACACGACCCACGCAAGTGAGAGAAGGCCTCCGGAGTTCCGAGCTTCGCCGACGTTCGAAGATCAGAGACGCTGTCGCGTGAGCCAAGTTGTCGAAAATTAGGTGGGCCGGCCTCGTAATGGCTTCGCAGACACCCGCTGGACGAGAGCCGTTATCGACTGGATTCCGCGGGATGTCAAGAGAACACCAGGACCCCCACCAACGCGTTGGTGACTGCTTCGTGAAAGCCCTGAACGACCGATATGACGCTCTTCGTGTCCCAGAGCGAGGAGGATCTATTATAGCACTCTGGCACGAGAGAGGGACGAATAGAGTCGCTGCTGGTGCCCGCTCGAGCAAGTCAATGATCAATAGGACAACAGGTGATACAGGTGGTTTGTGCTACATCTAAATGGCACCAAACAATCTTCGGAAGGTCCTGCTAAATCTTGAAAATTTTTCATTTTTGGTGCAAGACTTTTTCACCAAATTAATACTTGAAGTCAGACAGAGATTGAGCTTCTATGCTGGCTCCGGTCAATGTTCTGAGGATGCGCTGTGTATTAGGGGGGGGGGGCAAAAGTAATGAGACACCCCATGCCGTGTCCATATATCTCGTGGCTGGAGTCTAGTTTTGTGCTTATCGTATTTGTATGTTTGTATGCTACTTACTGAAGGCCACCTGAGAAGTTACCACTTCCGCCCTTTCCAGAAGCATGCCAAAACCCCAGTCTGTCTCATGCCAAAAACCCCGGTCTGACGAGTCGACCTGTGTCGCGCAAATCTCTCCCAATTCCCAACCCTGAGTAGCCTGGGCTCAATATTCACGCAAGATGAGAAGTACGTCTTCTACCTTAACCCTGTCAAGCAGCGAGTCTGGGTGAGGCCTGGTGACCTGTTACCGACCTTCGCTTTGCGAGATGTTCACGGCGAGAAGCACCTTTGGAGCTCTTGGATCTGCGCCCATGGGTCGGTTTACCGGAAGTTGTTTCCCAAGAGTACTACGATGAACTCCAAGGCCATAGTGAACGAAATAGAAGAGATGGGCCGGCGACTCGCTCTTATTCACTCGCAGCGCGTCAAGAAGGTTCTCCTCTTCGACAACGCCGCACCCCATCGAGAACAAGTAACCACGGATAAGCTTGGGCAGCTGGGCTACGTTCACATAACCACCGTATTCGCCGGACATTTCTCCATGCGACTACCATCGCGTCTTTGGCGTACGGGACTTCCTGGTCGGTAGGGACACAAGAACCCAAGCAGTCCTTGACAACCATATCGAGCAGTTGACCAACACCAGGCCCAAGCAGCTCTGAAAGGAAGTGATCAGGAAGTTGGCTGAACGATGGCAGCAAGGTCATTGCCCTTAATGGCAAATACAATGCTCAGCATCGTTGAGTTCTAATTGAGTTATAAAGAGATGAAGATTTTTTTCAATTTGTCTCATTACTTTTGCTCCCCCCTAATATTTCACAGCGTTGCAATGTCGGGAAAGTATTTCTTTTCAACAATAGGAGGCAGGGAAATCTCAGAAGCAATGCGGTAGGGCTTCTATCATGCGAAAAGGCAATGATAAGCGTTGTCAATGTGTAGAGTGTTTCAGAAAGAAAAATTCATAGGTGTTTAGTTGTAAGCTGAAGAAGCACAGCACAGCGATATCTTTAGCAGCATTGTAGCAAACACACAGCGGAGGTACAGTTAATCGAGTAGGGAAGGTGGCGTTTGGGAGAAGTGCATGGCGTAATCTTAGTCCTTCACAATCTAAAATTTCGAATTTTTCTACGCTTTCATTTGGTTGCCAAAAATCTTTAAAAGACTTGGTGGCGTCAATGTTGTGGTCTTTCAAAAAGTGCTCACATTTTTGAGGCACAGCCAAGTAGGATGTTTGACTAATGCCAGAGTGGGTTCGAACGTGTGAGATTCTAAGCCTGGCCTTACCATTCGCCAGCTGCGCTGCATATAAAATTCAGAAACGTCGACCAACCTCATATTAGCATATTCCTGCGCCAGTAACACAACTCGCCGATTCAAGAATACATTATCAAGCACCCTGATTCAATGTTTAAGGTTGGTGGAGAAAAGCACCGACTTGTTCATCGGTTGATCACCAGTAGTAACTACGTACCGCAGGCAGGCATTCTGATGCCTCCTCCATATCTCCTACACGCAAGAAGAATGCCATGAAGGGATGCGTTATCGTCAACCTTTATCCTTCATCCATTATCTTAATAAAGGTTAGCTCCAGAATTAGGCATCGAACATTCTAAACGTTTCGATCAGCGAACCATCTTATCTTCTGTGTGGTGATACCCCGAACCTGTTCCACATTTTTAAACTCCTTTAAAAGCTGCCGTAGATCAAATCGAGGAACTGGTTTCAAATGGATGTTCTCATGTGAGAGTTGTCATTAGCTGCCATTGCTCATGCAGCGTCTACGGTTCTATCCCTTTTCAAAGAGAAATGACCGGAGCAATGAGCAGGGTGAGTGAGGCAGCACGGCAATTACCGAGAGCTATAGTCCATCTGGTGGCGGAGATAGCAATTCCGAAGCGAAATTCATTGCTTCGTCTAGAGTAGAATGGGTGAAGGGCACAGGAGTATTTGAACCAAGATTTGAAAGCTAACTGCCAGTGCGCGCTGTCGGAGAAGGTGCGAGGTGTTGCGTGTGCCCGATGCCAAGTTCTTGGCAGTTCTTGGCAGTTCTTGGTTCAGATTTCCCGCTCAGGCCAATCAAGCTTTACATTTCTGCTGGGTCGGTGAATTGGAACCAAACTTATCTGGGAAGGATAAGGCGCTCAATTGTTCATCAGCTGGCCACCGAAAGTCATTGTGTGGTCAATTATGCATTCGAATCGCCTGCTCGACATTCCGTAGAGGTAGAATGCGTGGCGCGTCCTAAAGCGGTTGAATAATACCGTATTTTAACCTTTATTTGCCAGCCGGTAATAAATTACGCTATAAGTATCGATAGCATCCTGTAGTAGAAGTGGCTGCTTTCCTGCCAGGTAAATCTGCAGGAATCCGATGGACAATCAGAAAAGATTTTCAAAAATCCAGAATGACTGCAGCAGCACTCTGTGTTCCAATCTTATAGGGACGCATTCTTCAGATCTGTAGGTAGTAACTTCGTAACAAGGTGGGAAGACTTAGAATAGAAAGGAGGAAGGATGGCATTCTATCCGTTTGCCTGCTGCACCGCGCATTCTACCTCGATGGGATGTTGTGAAGGTCATTTAAATGCGTACATATTTGGCCTATACAATCACTTGCGGTAGCTAGTCGATGGACAAGTCAGTGTTTTATCCTAACTAGGCAGGTCACTCCTTAACTCTTCGACCCCAGAAAGGATAAAAGCAGGTAAGCCTGACCAGTAAATCCGAACCAACGATTTCGATTCGGAGCACGCGACAGCCGGCGCTTCATTGAGCTGCGCCACTACGCGCCGAGGGACGGTAATCCACTGTTTAGGTTATTTTTTTAAAATGTACTCAACTGTTCAAGTAGCTTCCTCTGACCAATACACAACTTTCAAAAGGTGAATGGTTGCTGCAACAAGTCCTAGGTACGTTCTAATATAGAGCTTATAAATTTAACTGACAGTTTACTAGTGTAAAGAGCATTCTTTACTTCTATTATTTTACGTGAGTGAGTGGCTGCGCTGTAGAAGGAGTGCCGGCTGCCGCGTGCACCCGATTCCGGGTTCTTCCCCACGAAGGTCAACCAAACCTTCCATTCATTCGGTGAACTAGTGCCAGGTTTTCTGGCACGAATGAAACGCGGACTTGTTCATTGGCCGGCCACCGCAACTACATATGCATTCAAATTGCCTGCACCATATCCCGTAGAATAGAATGCGTGACGCAACCTTAATGGAACTGATTAACGCTCTCCTTTATCCTTCATCGCTTGCTATATTACGGATTAAAGTTCGCACTTATTCAACAAATTTGGCCGATTACCGGAAAAGGCTAAGAAAACATCTATTGCAGGTTCCGTGAAGTAGCTATTGTAATTATCATTGTGCGCATTTAGGTTCTTTCCAAATTTTACACCTGTCTTTCATGCTTTTCTCACCTTTCCCTGAAATGTGGAGCTCTTGTGAAAGATATCCCATACCTTAGTTTTAGATGGAAACCATCAGATAGTGATCTTAAAGCAAATTGCTATATAGGCCAGATGCATGCTTGAACTGGTCCACAATGTTTGTGGAAGTTGAATGCATGGCGCATTCCTGCATGTACTTGACTGGAGCTGACCTTTATCGTATGTCGTGATCCTAATTGTGGTGATGCATTTCAAGGACGCGTGTAGCGCAGTCGGAGGAGGTACCGGCTGTCGCGTGCACTCGATCACAGGTTCTTAGATCGGACTTCCCGCCCGGGCCAACCAAGTCTTCCATCCATCCGCGGTAGGTGAATTGGAACCACACTTGTCTGGGAAGGATAAAGCGCTGACTTGTTCATCGGCTAGACACCGAAAGTCATTGTATGGCCAGATACGCACCCCAATCGCCTCTACGACATCCAGTAGAAGCAGCATGCGTGGCGCTTGCCAAAAAGGATTGAGTAACGCCATTCTTTATCATTTTATTACGGTATTTCAAAGACAACAATCTGCAAAATATAGGCGAAAAGAGCATAACTACTGCTATTTCACGGGATCATCAGGAGAACATACATCCGGAAGGTGACAGTATTCCTATGTTCACTAAACGAAGGTTGGATAATTCGCAGACCTCCTCTAATTGATGGGACGCGCTATGAAATTGACTTCATAAGAAGAGGCGATGCAGCTGCAGTGGCTGCAGTGTTCGAATCCAGCAGGTAGTCTCTCATAGTTTTTCACGGAAAGGTCTAGTATCAATCAGGAGGGTCCAAGTTGCGGCTCACGGCAAATCATCACGTCTACTCCAGAGGCATAGCTGCTCCTTTCGAAGGGAGTAGGCGCTGCAATGGGTGTGACATGAAGTGTCTGTTGCAGGGCATCTCATACACATCTCATTCACAGGTTGTTGGAGCGGGCAAGCAGTTCATACTAAAAGTCCTGGGACCCACAGCAGCAGTTACGGGTGTCAATTCTCCATAAGAACTTGTCGGATACGGTGGAGGAGAGTGTTAAAAAAGTGCTGGAAATACCGATGGAACCTCCTATAGGATTTATTTTTTGTTTATATATTGTGAGTAACCCGCTCACAAAAGCCATTCCTACCTCTGAACTCGCCTCGCACTCATGTTACCGACAGAATCGCCTTCACTCTTCCAGCCTCAGAAGTGTTTTGATGACATTTTTGTATCTGGCTTCTCCACCTCACCAGTCTTAATGTCTTCAATCTGGCTTTCAATTAGGTTCTATTAAGTCTTAAAACTTGTTTGACAATATTACATCCGCATTGATACTTAAAACTGCTCTTATTTAGATCCAGACCTATGACTATTTCATTAAATCTCATGGAGAACTCCTAGAAAGAGCTGATGTAAGTACATAGTTCTCATGCACAGTGTATTCAACTCCTTTTGCCGACTACTTCTTCATTCTTTATGATGGATGAGGTGTCGTCCCGGCCATTGAGCGCTCCCACATCTCTGCTTGCTTCAGTCTTTTCAACTGCCCTTGGAAAAGCACTTACTCCAATACGCCAGAGCAGAGTCAAGTTCATACCTGTAAGTTCCGTGAGAAGATCCGTCCCCAAAAATTCTGTAAAAAAGAAATTTCTCCCATTGTCGTTGTATTTTTCTCGTTTTTTAAACGAACATGTGCTGATTTTGCTGGTGATATCATTGTATCCCTAATGGCTGTAAGCGCAGCTGGAAGAGCCTCGGCTGTCGCATCTATTCCGATTCGACTGACGATGAGGATTCGGATCCTGTTCTGACCAACCTAGTCTTCCATCTACACGGGCTTGTTTAGTAGAAATAAAGTTTTGACGCCCTATCTAGAACGACAATCGGATATCACTGCGTAGGCCAGACACGCATTCAAATCGCTAGCACTATATCCCGTAAAGGTTGAATGTCATTCCGCCTTTCCACTGTTTTAGTAACTTATCAGTGCCCTTCAAGTTCCAAATTCATCAATTATTATACAGTGCGTTTCAAAAGTATGTAGCCACCTTAAATTCAAAATTTTTACCCTTCGCCTTTGTTTCTACGAACCGGCGTTTGTCGCATTCAATAACGCGTAGTCGGAAGTACCTATGTTGCATTTTACAGGAAAGAGCATGATCTCTAGAAAAAATAGATTGCTTTTGAAATTTTTTGTTTGTTTCAAAAGTATGTAGCCACTCTCGAAAAATACGATTTTTATTAAAAATTAATAGTCAATTGGACCACTATTATTTCTTATTACATCAAGTACCCTGCTACGCATGCTAATAACAAGTTTCTGGATCACGTCACCGATTCTGTTCCAGGCAGTCAAAATAGCGGTTTTCAGCTCCCCAACATTGTTGAACTGCCTGTTATTCAAGTAGACCTGCCGGACCAAGATACCTCACATGTTCTCCATTGGGTTGCAGTCAGATGAGCAAGCTGGCCATTCCATTACTCGGAGTCGATTACGTTAGAGCCAGTCTGTGGTCGATTTGGACACATGAAGTGCAGCGCTGTCCCGCTGCAGAACATGTGTCTGCCGTTTTCTCCCCGTTAGGAAGGGCAGCAGGCTGGACTCCAGTACGGCTTTACACCCTAGACTGTCCATACGACATGATGGGAATCTGAGCTTTAGCTTCCCCCTGCTGCAGAAGTCTGCCCATGTCATCAGAGACCCGCCTCCGAAGTTCCGTCTAGAGAAGGTGATAGGAGCCTGTCGTAGATCTCTCCAGTAATACCGGTAACCATCGGGACCATCCAGATTAAATTTTTTGTCGTCACCGAAGATGATCCGAAGCAATAAGCGTGTGAAATTCATGACGTCGACGAAACCAAAAAGTTCCTACATTTTCCCATTGCATGCCATGTTTTTGCGGGCAAACTCCAGTCGCGCCTGCTTGTGGAAGTTCGTGAGATGAGGTGCTTTCTGCATGGTCTGTCTGCAGATGTGTTCGTTCGATCGAATGCAACGCTATATCGTTGTTCTTGATGCAGATAGACCCGTCTCAGCGCGAACTTGGTTGACGCTCCATGTGGAGTTCGACACCATGCGGCTGATTCGTCGACGATTCTGGCTCGAAATCACACGCGGCGACTCGGTACAGGTGCAGACCGATAACCATTGGGATTTCGAAGGAAGTGGTCGACACATCTTGCGAACGTCCGAGCTGACGAGCAATGGCGCGGTTTGTGACGCCAACATCCTTGGGCGCTCGGATCTGAGCTTGTTCCTCGATAATCAGGACACGTACACAGACTGGCATAGTGGTTATTTTTGAAGAACAGGTCAAGCTGGCTATTTATGACAAGAAGTTCCCGCAGAAAAGAGCGGAAAATTTGAATAGGAGTGTGAAAATGCCCGATATCCTGGAGTGGCTACATACTTTTGAAACAAACAAAAAATTCAAAAACGCCTAGTTTTTGCCAGAGATCAAGCTTTTTTCTGGAAAGAGCAATCTAGCTACTTTCGTCTACGGGGAATCCAATGCTGCTAACGCCAGTTCGTAGAAACGAACGCGAAACGTGAAGTTATCAAATTCAAGGTGGCTACATACTTTTGAAACGCACTGTATTAAACCCTTGGATATGCGGGTTATAAGGGGAGCGATAAAATATTAGTCAGAAACGCAGGCTTCATCGTGGGTATCTCTACCTCCTATACCGGCGGTTAGTCTTTGATGAATTTGGCCCCAGTATTTTGCGACTGGTTTGGCATTGCCACCTCTAATGGTTAAGAACGTGTGCTTGACTGGTCTGCTTTTCTGGGGCCGGATTCATCAACGCTTATATCTGCGGTTATCCGAGGTATAGGGGGTAGACGTACCAACGATGAGGTATTCATGATAAACCTTACCCGCCACATAGTGGGTGTATCAGTGGGTAGTAAATACTCGTCGGTCGTCTTGGGTATATTCTCATACCCGGGAGAATTCTGTGTCCCATTGACAAAATGGCGCCAAAGTGAGACCAACTGTTCTTAGTTCTATCTTGCCGTTGATTCCTTTCATGCATACGAATCGTACCCGCTACCCACTGCGGGTAGTAGGTACAGGACGGTACCTCTACCTAAACCCTTACGGTATCTCTATTTATTTATTTATTTATTTATGACGTGAGCTAAGGCCACACGTGAAAATACAATGTTAATATAAAAACGCATAAACTCAATCAAAAACAAACGAATACAACCGAAGGCATTCATTGCATACGCAAAAGCAGCATCTTGAAACCGTGCAAGGATAGACCTAAGACTTCCTCATTTGGGCTCAAAATGTGGTTAAACTCCTTTAAATTTCTGTAGGTGAAAAAGCTTGCTCGGGCTCGCGCTACCCATACCTATACCCAGTGCTTGATGAATCCGGCCCCTGGAGGTCGAAACAAACCCAGTGGAAACCTCATCGATTACTAAGCGTGCCTCAACTATCCAGTAATACCTACGTAAGTCTGAAAAGAACCTATCTAGAAGAACTTGGCAGGTTGTGAGCTTTGCCGCACATCTAGGGCAGCGAAACTGCAGACTTGGCTCGGGTACGCCCAGACAAACGATGCCCTCCATCTAACCAGAATCTATGAATTGGAGATGTATTTGTCTGTGGACGTTGTGTTCGATCACCGGTGGTGTAATGGCGTAGAGCATCCCTGCCCGGTTATCAGCTGGTGTAGGTTGAAGCTCCGGCTGGCGCTAGAGTTTTACCATCCCCTCAAAACATTGTTATTACAGCTTACATTCTCGATACAACAACGATGTTTTGGTTACATGACTTGGCTTGCGGTTTTATTTGGTAATGTGCTCACTGCCTGCTGAGCCGATAGCTGATACTAAATCAGTCTTTGCAAAAGACTACAGCAAAGTTAACTGTTTAAAGATTAGCGAAAACGACTACTTTAAATGATCTGCTTAAAGAAGTGTCCTTTCTTTCGTAAATTCGTAATTTATTCACAGAAAACAGTTATATGTCGGAACGAAATGGCGTCCACCTTCACCTGCATCCCGTTGATCATCGAGTTGCTCGAGCGGGCGCCAGCAGTGTGTCCATTCGCACCTGTCGCGTGCCAGAGTGCTCCAATGGATCCGAGAAAAGAGCGGCTTCATACCGTTCGTTCAGGGCTTTCACGAAGAAGTCCGACCAACGCGTTGGTGGGCGTCCTGATGTTCTCTTGCCATCCTTCGGAATCTAGTCTGTGGCAGCTCTCGTCCAGCCGGTGTCTGCGAAGAGCATTACGTGGCCGGCCCACCTAATTTTCGACGATTTGGCTCATGAGACAGCACCTCTGACCTCCGGATGGCGAAGCTCGGAACTCCTGAGGCCTTCTCCCACATGCGTGAATCTTATTGAATGACAATATTTTGTAGTTAACATCTCAAAGGTTCTTTTTGTTAAAGGAAATTTTATAACTTGTAGTTGAGTATTTTCGTAAAGTAGAGACTAGGCGTAGGAAGTTCTACTTAAGTTTTAACAAACTGGAATGGAATGAAGATTCTTCTAAAGGGTAGACTTTGTCGAACAGTGTGAATATGTAGTGCATCGCTGTCAATTGTTTTATGACGCCGCCTTTGCGATGGAGACATTATGCGATGTCCATTTGCTGTTCGTCAGCGAATTCTTTAGCGTTTCTTGACGTCGCGCCAGAATTCACATGCCCAGCCAGGAAATTCGCTATTTCCTTCCGTCATTCAGCAAATTCTAAGCAAGTACAACCCCCGCTGCGAGATTTTCCTTTGAAAAGGAGTCGCTGCAAAGGCGGTTAGGCATATGCCATGCGGGTTCCAGGGCTGGCAAAATTGCCGTTCGATACTGTGACATGCCTGGTTCCTGCAGACAACCGGGCCTTTAAATGGCTTTCCTGCTGCCACCTCTATTCAAGTCAGTTCGGCTGACTGCTCTTCGAAAGCAGCTGATGCGGTGTGATTCTATATCCCGAAGAGGTCAGCACCGCGTTTTGTCCTCTTCCTTTTATGTATATACCATTTTCACGTCGATTTAGACGCTCTTAAGATGGCCTAAAAATTTTAAATCAGAATGAACTCTTCCAAACTAAAATGAGCTTCTTCCACATTAAACTTGGAAATCTCCAAAAAGGCGGGAAAAGTTTTTTGTTGAGGAAAAGTGTAGTATTAACAGTATCAACATAACATTCCTTGAAGATTTAATTCGTCTACCCAGTAATTGAAATCATTGTTTGAAATTTTATAAAATTTTATTTTTGAGGAAAAACCTTGAGGAAAACAATTTGAAGAAAAAATTTTGAGAATGGTTCGAAGCTTGTTTTAAAGAGACAGAAGTCGACCATTTTTCATCGGCAAAAAAGAAATTGCACCATTCTCTCGTTCAAAACGTGCGATTTTTATTAATATATTAATAATAGCAAAAACTTTGTTTGCATGAAGTTTCACATTTGTAAACAGTACAACAGCACAACAAAAACAACTGCAAAGACATGTCCCCACTTTTATACTTCATTTAGGCATCATTTACACTATCGTTCGAATAACAATCGCACCGAGCTATTCGAGTGCATGGCGTGATCTGGTAAATTACTGCGCTATATGCCTACTGCTTTGCTGTGCTTTAAAACAAAAATTAAACCAAAAGTTTTCTCAAAAACAAAATTCTTATAAAATTATTACACTTATTGGGGCAGGTAAACTAAACAAACCTTCAAAAAACTTCAAATTTTCCATGAGTAAAAAAATCATTCTAGCCATTTGATTGAGACTGTAGTTTAATCTGTCTGAAGGTTGTTTTGATTTGGAAGAGTTCGCTTCGATTTCAGCTTAAAGCTTAAAAGAGTGTCCAGTTTGATATGAAAAGTGTCCAACTCGACGTGGAAGTGATATATTATGCAGTAGTAATCAGCAAAAAGCTCTTCAAATATCTGCAAGTTTATACTGCGATAAGAGATAATCGGAAGAGTGCACAAGAAATGATCTCTCACATCTGTGCGATATAAATGGCTGTAGTCTCACCAATGAACTGAAACAGTTTTCATCTGATTTCATTGTTTTGTTTTCTCTCGTTTCGTTGTACAGCTCAGATTAATTGAAACAATATTTTGTTTAGTGACAGTGGTTTTCTTGCTTCGATATTTCTGGAGTGTTATTGTTGCTTCTCTTAACGTCAAGATTTTTTCTAAACTAAAACCAAAATGCTGTCGTAAATTAACCGGATGGGCGCCGCAGTAGCGCAGCCGGAGATGGCGCCGGATGTCATGTGCATCCTCGAATCAAGCCACTTTGTTCAGATTCCGCCCAAGTCAACCAAATATTCTATTCTACACCGGGGTCAGTAAATTCTACCTAGCAAAATAGGCCAATTACTGGATCAACTTAGTACAACGCGCTGCCAGAATGCGCTAATAAACAGCCATAACTTCAGAATGGCCACATGGGGGCTGTCGGAGGGTAAACGTCTCTATTGAGTAATTTTCCTCTTGAAATATCCCTACATTTGTGCGTAGTAGCATTTGCTATTTCGGATGTTGCGCTTGATACAACACCGCCGGTGGTGTAATGGCGTAATGCAACCCCGCCCGGTTAGCAGAAGGTGCGGGCTCGAGTCCCTCCTGGCGTTAGACTTCTGACCCCAACAAGATCGTTCTACATGCTTCTACGGGTTGCCGTGGAAGCATGTAGAATGCGTGATGCGTCGCAAACACGGAGCACATTAACTTCGTCGTTTATCATTTACGCATCATTCCTATAAAAGGCGATCCTAGAGTAATGATAAGCATCCCAGCACCTAACAATTAAGTGTAGCTATTTAAGCAGCATGTAAACGGTGCGGCGATTAAATCCGGACAAACTGAACTTTCCCTTTTCAAACAAGTTTATTGACACAAAATGAAATAGAAAACTGCTCATGTCAGGTTATTTAAGCCTCAAGTGGCTGGTATTAAGGTACTAACCTGCTACAACGATGTCTTGTTGGGATCAGAACTCTAGTCCCACCAATGAACTGAAACAGTTTTCATCAGATGTCATTGTTTTGTTTTTTCACATTCCGTTGTACAGTTTAGATTATTTGAAACAATATTTTGTCTACTGATAGTGTTTTTCTTGCTTCGAAAGTGCTGATATTTCTGGAGTGCTATTGCTGCCAGGACTCGAGCCCGCACCTTCTGCTAACCGGGCGGGGTTGCTTTACGCCATTACACCACCGGCGGCGCTGTTGTATCAAACGCAACATCCGAAATAGAAACTGCTTTTACACATAAATTTAGGGATGTCTCAAGAGGAAAATTACTCAATAGAGATGTGTACCCTCCGATAGCTCCCACGTGGCCGTTCTGAAGTTATGCTGTCTACTAAAGCATTCTGGGCTCAAGACGCGATCTCTGACGGAAGTACGGTATGGCGGGAAATTGCCAAAAAGTAAATTTGTCCAGATTTAAGCGCCGCACCCTGTATTGATAGTCAACTAAGAGCTTAAGTTCACTGAAACTGGCCTACATTTTCCTCAAGCTTCAGAAGGTAAGAGCGAAAAGAACTGCAAGAGAGCCTCGTTCCTCCTCACCACATTAAAGTAGGGTTAGTGCCGTAAGATGGAGAAGGCAATGACCACTCTTTTCAAAACATTCCTGTTAAAATATGTCACGCATATGCTATCGATTACAAATTACAACCAAAAAGGTTACTGTCAGTCACACAATAATTCTATGCGGAAAATATAGATCAGTTGTACCGAGTCCAGAAATTTGGAGTCGGAACACTCTTGCAATGCGCGTTTCCTTAGGTTCTCCTAAATTAAGGCCAAGAAAAAGGGAGTAATATTGCTAGGTCAGTTGATGGGAACAGATGGGGTGTCTCATTCTGGATTTCTCATGCCAGTCCGCAGTTGAGGACTTTAGCTTTCCCTCAGAACACTTCTTGCTTCATTGCTATTCAACCTTCATAGGCACGTGAAAAGCAGTCGGAGGAGTTGACGGCTGTCGCGTGCATTGAATACCAACCTTCATATGTGTGAAAAAGTGCCTCTAGGTAAAGATGCAGATCCACATCGCACATCTTCGCAACGCCAGATTTTTTGCTTTCGCTGTTGTTCCGCACATTTTTCGTTTACCTGAAACCGACGCCAAGTCAGCATCGCAGCTTGTTCAAGCAAATGGCCGGAATTCGCTCGGTGAAAACCTACAGATGTTAGTCAACGAAGTCTTGGTGTCACCCATCGCGCCAAGGACGAGGTCGGAACAGGGAACAGCTGCCTGGGGTGCAATTAAAGTTGTTGTTGGCCATAGAAGGCGCAAAAAATAGTCGCAACGTCGGTTAGGTCACAAAGGAACTAGTGCGGTGGGTTCATCAGTCAGGGCATGGGACCAACAGTTCTTATGTGGAGCACTTATTCAACTCGGACCGGTTCCTTTGTTCCTCAGATGAAGGATTCCTGGTCGAGCCATCCTCCGAGCTCTCTCCCGAAGGCTAGAGATAAATAGGAAGACAGTCACAATGTTTCAGAGATCAGATACCAACTGCGATCCGTCTAGGTAGTTTTTCCCATTTTAATGCAACAGGCTTATTACTACTAGGCCCGACCGAAATCTTCCGCCATTTTTTTTTCAGTGCTTGTAAAGCTCCTGCCTGTAAAGTATTTTTTTGGTTGATAGCAGTTTTTGGTACCGATACGAAGAGAAAAACATATAAATAGTTCTCAAATTATATAAAATATATGGGGGATTTGCAGAACTCATTGCAAAAACTAAGGAGTTGTTTCTATTTTGGTGAGACCAAAGAAACCTGCTTTTCGTGTGCTGGAGCTTCATGGCTTGAATCTCGGGAACGCTGCAACATAAATAAATCGAACTTGGGTGCTTAGAAATGATTTTTACAAAACTAAAATACAGACATAGATCCTGCTATGCGCAATGAAGTGCTCCCACTCGTCTTACAAGGAAATGAGCGTCCCGTGGCAGTTTTAAAATTGACCTATTGAGGGTTGTAGTGGACTGTAAAAGAAGCACCGTAGTTGTTTTCAAATTTCCTGCAAATACTTGTGTAGGTCAAAAGTTGCAAAAAACCGTATCACTTCAGTACGGGCCGATGAAACCAAACTGACGTCTGGAAGTGCCATGCCGTTGTTGGCTATTGTTCCAGTCCCAAACCTTTTGTCGGTTAGATTCTAACCACGACATGGCTTTGGCTTTATCGGCCCGTACTGAAGTGATACAGCTTTTTGCAATTTTTGACCTACCCAAGCGTCCGCAGGAAATTTGAAAACAACTACGGTGCTTCTCTTACAGTCCCCTACAATCCTCAATAGGTCCCCTACAATCCTCAATAAGTCACTTTTAAACTTGCCACGGAACGCTGAATGACCTTCCTTGTTAGACGCAACTCCTAGAACATAACACGTCGCTAGCTTCATCCGCAAAAATATGTAGGATATGGATTAAAATACTGTATTTTGTTTCACTCATTCACTTGGGCGCGTGTAGCGCAATCGGAGCAGGCGCCGACTGTCGCGCGCACCCGATACCAGGTTCCTGGTTCGGATTTCCCGCCTAGAGCAGCCAAGCCTTCCATCCTTCCGGGGTCGGTGAATTGGTACCAGACTTGTTCTGAGAAGTCTGGTACCAATTCACCGTTGACTTGTTCATCGGCCGGCCACCCCAACTCATTGTATGGCCAAATACGCATTCAAATCGCCTCCACGATATCCCATAGAAGTAAAATGCGTGACGCATGCCAAAAGGGATTGAATAACGCCATCCTTTATCTTTTGATTTTGTTTTACTTAATACAGAAACAGCTCGCTTTCACAGTTTTATTTTTTCTAGTCATAAACGGTCAGGCAATTAGAGCTCATGAAATGTTGGAAAATACCTTCTGCATCTTTGTCTTCGCGGCAAGACTTCTCCTCGGAGAATCTTTCTCAAAAATTCCTGGGAAGTGGTTCTGTTGGCAAATGGTATGCCAAATGGAGCTCTTTTACCTCAATTCAAAGGTTTTCACCCCAATTCAGGTCGAAATGATCATTTGAAATCAGAAGCCGAAGACATCGTAAACGTAATGTCCAACCTACATAGAGTAAGACTTGATGCTTTGGTCAGTGTGCTGCAGGTTGAACGTGGCTTATGCTACTCATGGACGCGCTTGCAAAAGTCAAGCGAGATTTCTTTGAAAGCCAAAAGAGGAGCGAGCTTCGAGAGCAAGATTGCGCTTGCTTACATATAATACAAATATATATAAAAGGAAGGAAAAAAGGAAGAAAAAAGGAACTCGCTTAGGTATATATAAAAATATATGCCTAAGCGAGTTCCTTCACTGACAGTACTGAACTTTCTGTGAGCGTGCTCCTGTTCACGCAAATCAGTCAGCCGCTCCTTCCCATCTCCAGTTCACGATGTTTATTTTCATTTTATTTTACTTATTGTTACATTTACAGATGACAAAGGTTTAAAGCAACTAGCCACGTAAGTTGTAATTTAGCAAGGAAACGCGCATGTACTACAAAACAGACAAAACTGAATGACTATAAAAGTATTCGGTTGTAAGGAAAGTTCTGTCAGTTCTCGCGCGCTAATGATATATTAGCGTACAAAATTTTAATCACTGATCACTCACTCAATGCTTTGTGTTAGTTAGATAGTGGATGACTCAATCTTTCCAATCACGCGTTTTTCCCAAAGATTCGTGACATCTTTAGATCGCTAGAACATCATTTTTTGAAGCGCGCGTACCTTTGAGTGATAGCTAACGAGCCGAACATCCATGAAGACAAATGCACATAGATCCGAAAAAAGAAAAATCGCTGAAAAAAACGTCTTGCTACTAGATTCATAGGATTTATAGAGGATTAGGGCGACTAGAAAGCAAATGTGGCCTCATAGATTCAAAATAAAGACAAAAGGATAATGCACGGCATTACACAATCCCTTCTGGATGCGCCACGCATTTTACTTCTACGGGATGTCGTAGCGACGATTGGAACGCTTATCTGATCATACAATGACTTGTGGTGGCCAGCCGATGAACAAGTCAGCGCTTTATTCTTCCCAGACAAGTCTGATACCAATGTACCGACCGCGGAGGCGTGGGGTTGGCCTGGGTAGGAAATCCAAACCGGGAACCTGGTATCGGGTGCACGTGACACCCGGCACCTCCTCCGACTGCGCTACACATGCACAAATTAGTTACGCACAACTTTTGTAAGAAAGACCATGTGAATGACGGGAAACACGTTGCTCTATTAGATTGCCAATGACGTTTGCTTTCAACATGTCGGTGTTGCTGGCCAGAAGCTTTCGACCAAAACTTTTTGAACCCTCTCAATTCCGTATAATTCTTTTATCTTATGTGAGTTTAAGAATGTGGCACCAGATTGTACAAACAATAGGTGGAACATAGGTGTTCCTTGAAATGTTATAGTTAGCCCTATTCGGCGTCTTCTTGCAGTTAGAACAAAGTTAACTGCCCTGGCTAACTGTTCGAAGGGACGTTTTGATTTCACCACAATATTGCTTCGCTGTGCAGCAGCTTTTTTCATCGCTGGTTCCAAGGGCTAGAATGAGTGGGTTAAGCTTGTTATCCATTAAAGTTGTTTGAATCCATTGGGCGCAAGGACAGGAAGCGTCTCTTGCGCGCAAACAATCCCTCTAGCCATGGGTTCGCGCCAAAGACCATCAAGTATTCCATTCCGATGAGCTTCGAGACATGCTAGGCTTCTCGAAAAAAAAGAAAGAGGGAAGAGCAGTCTTGTTCCGGAGTCTTGGTCATCACAAACCCCTTGCCCCTTCCACTCAACCCAGTCTTCTCACCAAGTACGCAGAACCGATTGAAAGCCATGAGTTTTCGTCGGTTACAAGCTACGCTCAGAGTTCATAAAAATATCCAACAGTAGGTACTACATAGGCTAATACGCCGTAAATACACGCAGGGTGTCTCAAGAAATGTCATAGAACACAGATTTTCTACCGCTTAAGCTACGTTAAAATTTGACGGCTAATTTTAGCGAGGAAGAAAGCAAGAGCCATGTGGTTGTTCAACATTGAGACGATCCAGGGCTCCTGTAGAATGCATAGTGATGGTGAAGCCTGATTGATATCGTGATGTGAATGAAATTTATACAAAGCTTTACGCACGATTCTTTTTACAACTCGCTCTTCCAATTCTTGGTCTTAACCGAGATTTATGGGTATTTGGGATTATCGTTACAACTTGAAACATGGGAGTAGCACAATGCAACCGTTCGTCTGAGAACAGTGGTGAGCATTTATATCTCTATTTATTTACTTGTTTTATACATGGATGGGCGCGTGTAGGGCAGTCGGAGGAGGCGCGATTGCCGCTTGCACCCGATACCAGGTTCCTGGTTCGGATTTCGCGCCCCGGCCAACCAAGCCTTCCATCCCTCCGGAGTCGCTGAATTGGTACCAGACTTGTCTGGGAAGGACAAAACGCTGACTTGTTCATCGGCTTGCCACCGCAAGTCATTGTATGGCCAAATACGCATTCAAATCGCCTCCACGACGTCCGTAGAAATAGAATGCGTGGAGCATCGCAAAAAGGATTGAGTAACGCCGTCTTTTATCCTTATCCTCATACATGTAAGCCCATGCAACAAAGCAATGAAACAATTAGGAGAACCTAGCGAAAGCAGGAATAAGTCTAAAAAACACGTGAAGAAGATAAAACGAAGAGAAAACTCCTGAGTCAAGCCCTGAAGGCACGCTTGACAAGTCTTCTGCTCTCATGCAGTGAATTTGGTAATGTGTGCTTTTTGGACGCTTTCAAAATTTTTGTGGCAGCTATACAAGTGAAGAATGCAGATCTTCCACTGCCCACTCCTTGTGTTTGAAGATGAGAACGAATAAAATTTCTCAATGAGAAGGCCAACCAAGCCATTTACCAACTTAAAAATCATAATTCAAATCAGTTTCTTCAAGCTTCAATTGGCTGGTATCGAGGTTGTAAGCTGTCACAACGATGTTTTGTTGCGACCAAAACTTACACCACGTGTAATGGCGTAGAGCATTCGCACCCGGTCAGAGGGAGGTGCGGGTTCGAGTCCCGCCAGAAGTTTTGATCGCAACAAAACATCGTTGTGACAGCTTAAAAATCATAATTAGATCCTTCCTTCCTCAACGCTACGCTGTAAGTGTTTTCAGACTGAATTTTTCATTTCGCAAGGATGGAGATGTATTAAGTAATTATGTTCTCTATTCATTTTCTATATACTTCTACTTTTTGAACAGTTTTGAACAGGAAGTTGGATTTTCCTTGGTCAAGATTGAAAGGTGCGCTCCAACCTTCAAGTGCTGCTCACGTTCGCAACATGTACCTTCGGTTAACATATAGGGACTCCGAATGTCTCAGAATTTTGGGTAGAATGTGAAAATAAGCCAGTATCGAGTAAATTTGCTCTTTATTATACGTAACATATCAGAAAAGTGCATGAAGATGTGAACTTTGCTCTCTATGCTCTCTATCTCGTGTCATTTTTTGAAGCGGGTCCCTAGAGTGTCATCGCCCGAACGGTGACCAGTTTGATTCATACCGAAGCGATCTATCACTGTCGGTACTGGGACGCGATGCAACAGTCTAGGATGGATGCGAAAGATGTTTAAGAGGGAAGTGGCCATTCGGAAAGAAAAAGTCGAGAAAGCTTCTCTCGCTACTGTGGATTGAGGGATATTCGATTCAAATATAGGGCGGTGGATTAGAATCCAATAGGCTAGGGCATAAAGATTAGTCGGGAAAAGTTTACCATTTGTTGCAGCTTCAAAAATAAAAATAAGCAAATAAAGAAAACCGTCTACCTCTTCTTCCATATGTACGCTCCGCTCCCGGGTTTCTGCTGTTCACCTTCCTAGCTGGGCTTTTCTTCTTGCACATTCATGACCGGACATGATGCTGATGTCTTGAACTGCTAGACGCTTCGCTCCTTTTCAATGCAATACTCTTTGAGCTTCGTCTGCTGCTAATCAACCTGTCACAACTCTTGCTGCTCCTGCTGCTTCTCCTGCTATACAGTTGGATTTATATCTTTTACTTCTACAATCTTGATTCGTGTCTTCCTATCTTCCTTCTTCGATTTTAAACTCTTGCCAGCAGCCATTGCTGCTCTCACTCCCCGACGACCTTCTTATCTTCTCTCGTTTTGCCTTCAGCACATGATGACCCGGAAGACTTGCAACAAATCTAAGAATCCACGGCGTTACCCAATATTTTTTGGATGCGCCACACATGCAGCTTCTACGGGATGTGGTGGAGGCCATTTGAATGCGTGTTTAGCCATACAATGACTTACGGTGGCCGGCCTATGAACAAGTCAGCGCTTCATCCCTCCCAGACAAGTCTGGCACCAATTCACCGACCCAGGAGGGATGGAAGGTTTGGTTGGCCTGGGCGGGAAATCCGGACCAGGAACCTGGAATCGGGTTCACGCTACAGCCCCCACCTCATCCGACTGTGCCCTGCTACAAAATTTGGCAAACTTATAAGTAGATCTTTCTCAATTTCAAGTACTAAACTATCAGTTTTTATTGTTTTAGGCACCTACAGATGCGGAAATAAATAAATAATCATTTTGCTCCGATCATAAGATCGAGTTCTTTCTTCTTTTACTTTCTGTTCACATGTGTAGGTTTTTCAATAATATGCAAGGCCCACGGTAATTTTAATCGCTCGTAATCTACAGGTCCATATTTCAGCAAAACCTTGGAGGCTCTAGAAAAATAATTTCACACCGAGAAACAATCTGGAGGCTATCCCCTTTTAATGTCCATCTTTTTGAGCAACAGCTCGGCCACGATGCTTTATAGGTAAACAATTTCGTTCCTCAGGATGATTATTGGGTTGTTGGGCGCAAGATATCTTTCCTATTCAGTTGCAAAGCGTGCCGATTCCAATGGGATTCAAGCTAGTGTCTGGGAGATGAAGACGACACCTCGGAGCAGCGCAAGGCGTCATCTCGACGTTCCGCTTTCATGCATTTTGAATTTACCATCAATTGTCATTGTCCCGATAAAATTGTACTACGTACATTACGCCTTGGGCGCGTGTAGCGCAGCTGGAGGAGGTGCCGCCTGTCGCATGCACCCGATACCAGGTTCCTGGTTCGGACTTCCCGCCCAGGACAACCAAACCTTCCATCCCTCCGGGGTCGGTGAATTGGTACCAATCTTGTCTGAGAAATATAAAGCGCTGGATTGTTCATCGGCTGGCCACCGCAAGTCATTGTTTGGCCAAATACGCATCCAATCGCCTACGGGACATCCCGCATCCTGAAATGGATTGAGTAACGTCGTCCTTTATTCTTTGTCCTCTATGTACAGGCAATACAAGCACGCCATGAGTTGTATCCCGCCCCTTCTGCACTACTGATGACAATGTTTTCCAGTTGGACATGGTGGTTTGTGTAAACACAAACGGCCGACTGCCTCGTAGCAGGCTTTTCTAGAAAACACTGCTTGTTCCATCTGCTCTGTTCCAAAATCTCTGCTGGCCTAAAGCAACACATCGTGTTCAAGATCTGCGGCTAGAATTCGGTCGTCAGAATTTCCATGTCCTCTGCTGAGCGGTAGAAGCTCCAGGAGAGGTTCAGAATTGAAGTCAGCGAACACAGATTTTCGAGATGTGATTATTCGTCAAAACAATGCAACAACAATGACCTTTTGGGCACGTGCTAGCGCAGTCTATAGGGGCGCCCTTTGTCGCGTGCTTCAAGGCCCTTGGTTGGCTTCCGCCTGCATAGGTCAGAAGAGCATTCCTTCCGGATTGGGCGATTTGTCAATCTGGCGGCCGAAAATCATTTTATAGGACTTTGGCTCCACGACATCTCCAGGAACTACAGTGCAATGCATGGCGCATCCCAAACATGGGTTGAATAACGATGTTCTCTACCTTTATTTATTCCTATTTTCGCTGGTTGTAACTCATACAGTACACAATATTTTAGCCCTGTCATATATGCTTATTCTTGTCTTGTATTTTTGCTCTTGTAGGCAGACTATGCATGCAATGAAAAAAAAACTCAGTAAATGAATAAATAATTAAAGCACAACTAATGAGCAAAACGGATCTATCGTAGAACACATAGACTATAAGCGTCGCTCTTTACATTTTTCTAGACTATTCCAAGCTACTGCATTAAAAAGAACATGAATCCGTTCCAAGTGCGCTCTGGCTAAGCTGTTCAACGCCGTTCTTACAAATGAATTCTCCAGCTGCTGCTCTTCTATGCGCCCTTCTATGATTTCTAAGCAAACAATAAAATAACGCACACACCTTACTAGAACGGATCATTCCACATGGGTAGTGCCTTGCATAAATTTCGAATAGCCAAACTTTAAGATCTATCCTGGTCGGAGGGGGCATCGCTTGGAAAGCGAAGCAGATGAAAACATTGTGGAATTTGTCCGCCGGGAATTTATAAAAGTCTTCCTTGTCGGCTGGTTGACGGTGTTGTCTGTGCAAACTGATCTGCTTGCGGTGTTGCAGTCATTGTCAATGAGTGAGAGAGAAGTGCCCCCCTTCCCCCCGCCCCTCCACCACTGGGATAGATCCTAGGCTTCATGCTCCTATGTATCTCGTTGTGCCCTGTCATAATCGTACTCGCCATTATATTTGGATCAGACTGCTTTGAATTGTGTCAGTACACATAGGGCATTTCGAAACGAAGTTGAAACTCAGGAAATCATAGGTAACTTAGGCAACTGTGGCGCTTTCAATATCGCATTTTTCAGATTACGAGATGTACAAAATCCATCGGGAAGGAGAAAAGGACAAGGAGAGCCACAAAAGTGAAAAGGTAGGCTTACGCTGTTTCTAACTGTTTAATTTTCCGAAGGGTGAAGAAGTGTTCTACTCCACTTACCGCAACATACATAGCTGTTATATTATTAGGCTGTCGCAAAATTAATCTCCGTTATATACAAAAAACTCCGTTATATAAAAGGTATGTATAAAAAGCAAGTTTTCAGCCTAAAACATTCCATGTTGGGGAAAGCACACATACTGTTCGCTACGTTTTTCCTGCTCTTTCAAGAAACATATGTGGATGTCGCTGTAATTTTTCCAGCCGACCTCTCCCAGGGCTCCGTAAAATCATGAACCGTCGCGAGTATCGAGTCATCGTGCTTTACGAATTTAAATTGAGGCATTCTGCGGCAGAGGCATCCCGCAACCTTAGCAGCGCTTTTGGGACGGACTGTCCTTGCGAACGAACGATGAGGTTCTGCTTTGAAAAATCCCCTTCTGGCGATTTTGATCTCGTAGAAAAATCGGGCGGCGCGCGCAGGTCTTCGCTTGACGATGAAGTTTTGAAGAAAACCAAATCCGGAGACGAATACACGTACGTTAGCAGAGAACATTGGCGTACATCATAGTTCGGTAGGATGATATTTGATGAGAATCGGAAGGCGAAGACGTCGAGCAGGTTGTTTTATGAGCCGACCGATGAGCGGCGTCTGGCACTTGCTGCAGCCTTAAAAATGAGTGTTTTGGAAGCCGTATTATAGCTTGTAGATAAAAAGATAAAAATTGGGCTCATGGAGCGCAGCTGGGGGAGGTGCCGCCTGTCGCCTGCACCCGATCCTTTAGATAAAAGTCGGTCTTTGACGATAACAGAAAGTGGGATTTGTCTAGGTAGATAAGAATGCTCCTCCAGCATTTTTTTCTAAGCCCGACATTCACTCTAAAAAGAGTTGTGATGGGTTGTAAAGGTATGACCCATTAACCTAGTCGGGCAGTCACAGCAGAGCGTTACTGCTGTTATTTAGTCCAAATGTATGGGAAGTTGCTGAAATTATGGCTGTCAGTGGTGAATAGAGGAGGGCCGCTCCTGTTGCAGGACAACGCAAGGCCACACACCTCAGAAATCACACGGCAAAAGTTGACCCTAGGTATCGAGGTTCTCCTCACCCACCATATTTTCCCGATCTTTCTCCCACTGGCTATCACCTTTTGCGAGCTCTTGATTCTCAGTTGCATCAGAAATAATTCACTAATTTGGCCGATGTTGAATGTGCCCTCCTCGATTTCGTTAATTTCTGTAAACTCAATTTTTATCATGAAGGATTAGATTCATTACCACTTTGTTGGCGAAAATATTTAGATTCTAGCGCTTTCCACTTTGATTAGAAAAGTTGTGTTTAAGCTAAGGTATAGCAAGTATGGGGAGCGTGTAGCGCAGTCAGAGGAGGAGCCGACTGTCGCTTGAACCCGACAGCAGGTTCCTGGTTCGGATTTCCCGCCCAGGCCAACCAAGCCTTCCATCCCTCCGGGGTTCGTGAATTGGTACCAGACTTGTCTGGGAAGGATAGAGCGCTGACTTGTTCATTGGCTGGCCACCGCAAGTTATGTATGGCCAGATACGCATTCAAATCAGGGGTGCACACTTAACGGTTAACGATTTAACGAATTTAACGAACTAACGGCATTCCTCGTTAAAATCTGGTTTAACGAAACTTTTAGAAATTTAACGGTATTTTTAACGCACTTTCTATTCAGTGATTTTACCACATTTACATTTAGTCTTCACGATTGTTGCAGGTCTTACCCTCCTGATTAGGATTGCTCCTGAAAAACTATTGAAATTGGCAAAAACATTTTGATGTTTCATGAATTGGTTTTGAATTGTTGGAAATGATGCATTTTGGGGCGCGGGTAGCGCAGCCGGAGGAGGTGTCGGCTGTCACCCAATATAGGTTCCTGGTTCGGATTTCCCGCCTCAGCCATCCAAGCCTTCCATCCAAACTTGTCTGGGAGGATAAAGCGCTGACTTGTTCATCGTCTCACCGCCGCAAGTAGGTACAGGCCAAACACGCATTCACGTCGCCTCCACGATATCCCGTAGAAGTAGAATGCGTGGCGCATCCCAAAAGGGATTGAGTAACGCCGTCCTTTACCCTTATCCTATAATGCCTTTTGGAGCTATAAATTTCTTCGCCGGGTCCCAAAGTACGTCAACGAATCGACAGAAATATACTGGTCTAACCTCGTAAGATATGCCTATCCTCGCCTGGCGCTGCTTTTCCCAGAATACTTTTGCCCGCCACCTGGAACAGCCGAGGCGGAGAGAGTATTTTTTAGGCCGCTGGACGTACTTTAAACGATTTTAAAAAAGCGCTAATAACAAAAATTTGGGAGGCTACTTCTCCTGAACGTTAACACATTAACGATGTGTCACACCTATTCAGCAGTGAGGGACGTGTGACACGATGCCGTGTCATGGTCACGGCGTTGCAAAAAAGGGATGGTCCCACGCACCGGGCACTCGAAAATCGTGCGTCCGATAACGTGGAAACATTCCACTGACTGGCTTTTAATTGCATCCTTATTTGATCTTTTTGTCCTTAGTGGCCTGCGCCCGCATCGAAATTGTATATGGTCGTCGAACAGTCAGACAAAACGGTTTCGCAAAGAACTAGGAAAGAAGGGAACTCCGGATTCTGCCTGATCGCACATTCTAAGATGCCTTGTCGGAGATCACTTCCATGATAATTCCATAGCAGTTCTTAATTGTCTCTGTAGATAATTTGTTACTTAAGGCTTGTTTATTTTTCTACATTTGTTGATCTTGAATTGTTTGTATTACATTGCAATGTTGCACTCCATTCCTTGAACTTTAGCTGTTAAACTCTTGATATGGAAACCTACACAATTTCCTTGATTTTTTTTCACTTGAGATGAGGGTTTGCATCTATTTTGTATTTTTAACGAAATGTAACGATTTACCGGAAATTTAACACAAATTTTCCGTTAAAAGATGTCGTTAAAAAAATTTAACGCACAGAATTTTGTGTGCACCCCTGATTCAAATCGCCTCCACGATATCCAGCAGAAATAGAATGCGCGGCGCATCCCAAAAAGAGATTGAATAACGCCGTCCTTTATCCTTTTTATCCTTATAGCAGTTTGAACTAAGTGGTCCGTTTCGGCGATTAATTTTGCGGCAGTGACTCCTACCAAAGAATGACTTATAAGATGTTATACATTGTGCTCCTTATATTTCCCAATTCAGAAGCGTTCTCCAAATCACGAAGAGGATAATGAGAAAGCCAAGGTAAGCTGAACTAAAATTATTTTGAACTCCATTTCATGGCCAGTCGCAGATATCTTCATTGATTATTTTCTTTTTTGATTTATTCATTGGTGGTTATCATAAGCAAGAACATAAACGCCATAAACGGCTACCACAGGTAAGCTCAGCTCCTCGACTTTCACCTTCTTCTAAGCTACTTGTAATTCCCTTTTTTCTAAAAATTCTGTGTGCTCTTATTCTTCGACTGCATTTCATCGATCATTCTTCAAGTGAGTTTTTTCTATTAGTTTTCTGGTTTTGACATTCTGCTAGTGAATCGCTATCGCTATGTTTGCTACTGTGTTTTGAAGGCGTCCTAGAACGTCTATAATAAATAAATGAATGAATTAATTAATAAGGTGGGTTGCGTGACGAAATATCGAGTAAAGTAACTTGCAGACATCCCGTTTAGGCTACAGCAGTTCAAATAGAGGACATGGCAGAGACGCGGCGATTGGAGCGAAAAAAGCGAACACAGGAAGATATGGTGGCGGATTTCGTGAAGATTCTCGAACAAATGAGTCAGTTCCGAGCATTTGTCTGCATTTCACTGGCATTGTTTTGAGGGCCATTTGGTAGCGCAGTCGGAGGAGGCGCCGGCGGTCGCTTTCTCCCGAATCGTGTTTTCTATTCTGGTCCCATCAAAGCCAACCAGGTTTTCCATTCCAACGAGGTTGGTACTTAGCAACGAAAGGTCTGGAGAGGCGAACACAGCGAGTTGTCAGCCGGCAGGTCTCTGTATAGGTAAAACAAGGAAAAAAGGATAAAGGATGGAGTTGATCAACTGCATAGGAATGCGTCACACGTTCTACTTCTACGGGATATCGTGGAGGCGATTTGAAATCGTATATATTTGGCTTCTACGATAACTTGCGGTTGCTAGCCGATGGACAGGTCAATGTTATATCCGAATGAAACGAGTCTGGTACCAATTCACCGAGTAGGATCGATGAAACTTGGTTGGATTGGGTGAGAATCCGAACCAGGAACGTGGAGTCGGTGCACGCGACAGTCGACACCTCCTCCGACTGCGCTCCATGCGCCCTCATCAATCCAGTATAATCGTAATTATGTAACTTGTGCTTGAAGCTGGAAGAAAGGTTTCCGAGAGGACTGAGTGGCGTACAATTACCCCAAAATTCCCCAGCTACAATGCTTGGACTTCAGTGAATCCTCGTCAAGCTGTCACATCGTTCGTGTCAGCGGCCACCGGTCTCGCTGCAGTCACCGTTGGAACCGTGTACGTGTATCGTCTTCCAGACACAGCTGTCAAAGCGCGGAAACTTGTGATCGTCTTAATCATTTACGGTGAGTGAATATGTCTCTGGGGTCAGATTTTGGTTGTTCCATTCGAAGTGAGTTTGTCTACCTTGTCACTTGGAGGGAAAGGTAACGACCTCCTCCTTTTTCACAAACTCGTTCATCGGGAAATCGACATCAAACGCGCGGATTCTGTTATGTCGGTACTGCTAGACTTAACTGTAGACTTTTTTACTCACAGAACACTTCCTTCGTTTGAGAAGCTTCGCAAAAAGTATGATTTACCACGGAGCTGCAATTTGAAATGCCTTAAATTATATCTCAGGCTATTTAGTGCCGTTAAAGCCTTAAATGTCGTCCGTCGTCGAATTGGTCGCTGATCTTTATTTTCTTTTCTTCAACAATGTCCAAGTTCGTCATTCTTCACACCTGGGCCTTTTGTAACTATCTCTTAATCTTCTTTGCCTGCAAGGTTCGGTACAAATTTCTTTATTGCGACCGACGTCTCGACGAACTCTTCTTTTTCAAGGTCTGAAAGTACCAAGTGAACTCTGCAGAAACGATCATTTCGAACTTTCTTCCAGACCTTGAAAAATACGAGTTTGTCTAAACGCCTTTCGCAGTAGGGTAATGTATACATGCCAATCCTGGAGTCTGATTCATCAACGACTTACGTAATTTTAACAGAGAATTCACAGCGGAAAACTCAGATAACGAGGCTTGATAAGCCGCGCTATCAAGGATTTCAGATGTGATTTTCCCTGTTAATTGCTGTTAGTCGTTGACGAATTAGGCAGGCAGGCAAAGAAGATCTCTTTTCTTCTTTTTAAAGATTCGTTTAGTATTTGTTTCTCCTATCGTTTGGTTTGCGTTTATCAATACATAGTTTATATTCATTCCTTTAATTTGTGCCTTTGCAATGCTTGGTCCACACAATATTTCTTGTGTAATAAATAAATAAATAAGTAAATAAGTAAATAAAACAATATATTCAAACACTTGAAGTTCTCGTTGAAGAACTGTGATCAGCATCAGAAGTGTGCGTAATTGCGATTAACAACTTACGATTTTACGATTTATGGTGACCTTTGGCTTTTTTTGCATTTCACGATTTACATCATCCAGGAGATCTACCTCGATCTCTTCTGTAGCCACGTTCACCTGTTCGTTCATCTTCCACGGGATGGATGCGTCATCCCCTCTGTCCTACCTTCCGAGATCCGACACGCCATCTCGCTGGCAAAGAAACTTACAGCACCGAGCCCGGAATGGTTCAGACCCGAACAGCTGAAGAACCTCACGCCAGTGCTCATTAACACCTTGGGATCGTTGGAGCTGAACCTTACGAAGACGATGTTCATGAGGAACGGAGGGGTTTCTATACCCCATTCTCGCTCAACGAAGCCAACATCTCCGAGTGCTCCAGCCTGGGCAGGAGGAAACGAGCGGCTTGGGAATGTTTCAAAAGTATCGAAAGGTCGTGAAAAAGACGAAGAACGTCCGGCTCTGTGCCCATCTATTCGAAAGCTTACGCTGAACATGACCCAATAAAAAACACTGAATGACTTTCTATTATCTTTAGTCAAAAAATCCTTAGATATTGCACCACATGTCAGGTACCTCTTAAGATTCACAGCAGTTATAGTAATCGCGATTTACGATTTACAAAATTTCAAATCTCATTTGCGCACACCTCTGATCGATATCCATCAAGTCATAAGCAAAATCCTAGGTGTTATTTGAAACCGATCTTCTTCTTCCACACCTGCTTTCAAATTTTTATTCAAAAATTCTACTAGATCCATGCTTTATCTGAGCGTTTTCAGGTGTTCTACAGGTGCTATTAGCGACAACATTCTTCGTGACTTGCATGCAGACGTCAATCGCCGTCTCCAAAGGAGTCAAGGTAGGCCTTACCAGCTGTTCTTGAAGCAGGGTCTACGGAACTTTCGACGGTTTAAGACGGGCAGATGTTGAGAGCTTACCACTCAAAATGCTCGGTTTCCTGAAAAAAATATAGGGATCAGTTCACGTATAAATGAACCCACTTTCAGGACGCTTTTCAAATCGTTTTGGGATTAATGGTGGCGCTTGTCTACGTAGCCATATCACTAGTTTCCATGGTTGTTGGTGTTTTTGGTAAGTTATCCATCTTATTCGTTTGTCTAGCATAGGCTGGTTTAGAGTCATTTAGGAAATGTGGCCCAACCACAGGTGATTCACAGATCACTATTTCTCTTTAGAGGCATGGAAGATAGGCTAATTTCCTGTCTCACTTCATCGAAAATCTTAAAAACGTGGCGATTTTCCAGCTTTTAATTTGCAATGAAAAGGAATTCGTTGTTATGGAGGTAACTTCCCTTAACAGCTCCTTCCGAATCGCAACAATTCTGCACGTAAAATTTGCACACAAAAATGAAATATGAAAGATTCCAGATGTGATCCGCTCACAGCACAATCCTTGAATTCAATTGCCTAATTTTCAGGCTTCTATAAAACGGTAGCCCTGGTGAGCTTCGTCGAATATTTCGACGTCACGTCAACGCTTTACTGTCCACAAGTCCTCTTCTACACGGCGCTCGTTGTTTTCGTTTTACACATAGTACTCATAGTGACGAAGTGTTGTTGTTGTAAATAAAGTATAAATATTATCATCACATCGATAGCTGTAGCGGATAGCTCTTCTACCTACATATGCAAGTGTTTCTAGACATCTGAAAGTCTCCTTCTTAACTACTAAACTTCTAAACTAAAATTCGGCAACTCGGTCTACGCTGATGTAATCATCTGCAAAGGAGAATTCGTTGAGTTTGACAAGATCATACTCCACGGGAAGCAAAGTCATCTAAGCGCTTACAAGTGCTTGCTTAGGGCTCTCCTTAGTTTTGAGGAAACTACGAACAAGTGTAGGCTGACAAAGTTAACAAGAACTTGAGGCGAGAGCCAAACTTTTCAGTGAAAAAAAAGCGGTCCAGAATTAGGGTGCTCCTCAAAATTCATTCGATTAATCTCTCTAATGTATTCATCAAAAATCTCCAATAAGGAAGCTATCGAGTCGCTAGAATAAGGAAAAAACATCAAAGGCCTAGGTGTCTGGCACAGCACGGTTGATAGAAAAATCTGCATTCAGTATTCAAAAAAGGTGACTGCAATATTTGGTCAAAGAGGGCTAGGAAAAAGATTTTTACAGGGTGCGGCAAAAGTTCTTCGACTTAAGTAGTTGGCCGCCCAAACGGCTGTTTTGGAGCAATTGGGGTGAAATCCATAATATTTTTCATTGTCGACAAAGGCACATATAAGGAAGCAGTTAGATTTCAAAATGCCCTCCTTTTACACGAATGCACGCCTTCAGCCTCCTGCGAAATCCACAGCACCACGCAGGACTTCTTCATTAATCCACCCAGAGTCTTTCTTAAGGGGTCGTTGAAGCAAAGCAGAGTCCTTGCGAGTTGTTGTGCCGACCTTATTCTTCAACATAGACCAGATTGAGTGGTCCATGGGATTGAGGTCCGGGCTGTGCGGTGGCCACTCCTCGGCTGATATGAAATCCGGAAATCTGTCGACGCACCCCATCTGTACCACCTTAGGCTTGTGAGCGAAGGCAGAATTCTGCTGGAAAGTCCAGTTGTCATCATTAAGGTTCAAAGACGCCCAGGGAAAAACTTCTTTTTTTTTTTAAGGATGTCCTCAAGGTAGTTCTGATCGTTGATATTGATTCTACTTCCCACAAAAATCAGCGGTGTTTTCCCATCAGCTACTATTCCTGCAAAAGGCATAGAAGACTTCGGGCTGTTGTTGCTACTCTTCCATTTCGATTGACTTCTTCTATGTCATCTGCTTGAATTTTGTCGTTTTGATGGTTGAAGAATCGGTCAATAGTGAAGACGGACTCGTCAGTGAACAGTCTCCTGCGTGCCGCTGTTGATGCGTTCCCCTACCATTACCACCGTACCACCATACCACCGTACCATTTTCCAGGACCGGGCGGACGTAGGCTTTACACGCTTGCAAAAGTACTTTATGTTTGCGAGTCGGTAGAGCTCTGAAGATGTCGTATGTCAATTGGGTTGCTTTAGTGGTAATATATTCGCCGTGGCTATCAAAACTCAGGTCATCGCTCTGAAGAGACTGAAGGCGTATATTCATGCGAAAAACGGCCATTTTGAAATCTTCTGCTTTTTTGTATGTGCCTGGTCAACGGTAATAAGTTATAACAGTAATAAGTGTTATAAAAATTATGAATTTCATTTCATAATGCTTTAAAACAGCCAATTGGGCAGCTAATTAGTTGTTGTGTTCAAGAACTTTCGCCGCATCCTATAGATAATGTCGTTAGTGATTCTCGAAAGCGAAGGAGTGATTGTCGTGATTAACGGTTCCATTTAACAAGTAACGTGTATTTGTGGCGACGCTGAAAAAGCGAAAGCTATGCGACTGTGTTCAAGTTCACAGCAATAATACCTGGATTTTCAGAAAGGGTTCACAGTCGGCTCAACTCAATGTTTAAGCTTCGGTTGTGTAGTTGTGAAGCTCGATTTAGTCAATGCTTTATTGACAACGTTTCGGGGTTTAAGCCCTTCTTCAGGTCTAAAAACCACAATGCTGCAGATTATATACAACATCATTCAGACGTACAACTCATTACAGACCTGGGAACTGTGAACTAGGAGGATGGGTGGGGGGGGGGGGCAAGGGGTTCTGTTGCGGTTGGCCGTCAATGAATAGCAGTGTTCTCTCTGGTACGTATATACATTGGCGAATAGTGGCCGCCCTCTCACATCTCCATGTCGCCATCATTGTCAGCCGGTCACTCCGCGTGCCCTTATAGGGTGATAAGCTTCATTGCGCACTTCATTTCCACCCTCCTGTTGATTGGTGGTTTCCAGTGTTTTAGCTCAAGCGCTTCCTTGATGTTCCACTGGATCTGTGAGATTCCTATGAAGAATCGAGACTCGCAGTTGCGGAATCGGATCACATGTGTGCCTTGAGGTGCGGTGCTTAGAGAATGGATTGTCTGGGTAGCTTTGAGGGCTACGCAGAGCTCTTAAACGATCATCCATTCTCTTTCCAAGTACCCTTCCTGTTTCGCCGATGTAAAGTTCATCGCAGTAAAATTAACCTTGTAAAATTCAAATTCGAATTCATCCATTTTGTCTCCCTCTATTCCATTGCCAGTACTGCGTGCGCCCGGACTTCTAACCTGTACAGTCGTGGTGTCATCGACGATCCGACCGTTGAGATAGTTTACTTCCTAGAGATAGACAGATAGATGCCGTTCCGACCTACCATTGAGGTAGTTTCTTGGCAAGTCCAGGAGTCCGATTCATCAACGATACCGCCGGATCATCTCACCATGGATTCACCATACCGGCCTACGTAGTAACCGATACTGAATCAGGCACCAGAAGCGCTTTCTAACGGTCACATATATCTTTCTTTTCACAAACACTTGATCTATAAAAAAGTTATTTAAAAAAGCCGCTTTGGAACGCTCAAAAGCGTTCCTTTCGGCAAATGACCAAATCACATGCGCGGTACTGTTCCATCTCAATCTGTCAACCTTTTAGCCTTTAAGAACCGAATAATAACGAAACCCCACCAAGGCTTTCAGGTCAAAACGAATCCACTGCACTTCTTTATTAAATAAGGGGTTGATTTCATTCAAATCAAAACATGGAGGATTCACCTCAGCGGTTTATTGGCAAACTCTCGCAGTATAACAGCTTATTCAAGTCTAAATCACTGCCTACAACTTGAAGCGTTAACAAACAAATCAGAACAACAAAATCTAAACAGCCCGAGAGTTGAAGAAAAAACCTGATATGGAATTAATTCACTAGGCAGGACATGGTGAAGCAAAATAAAGAAGACTCAAAAATGAGTGTTTCAACAGATCAGCTACTAGCCAACTAGACGACGACTAGAAGACGATGCACGACAATGTACATTGGAAGGGAAGCTTGGATTTGGACGTTTGGAAGGCTATGTAGTGCTAAATACACATCTAAAAAATAAGAATGACATTAATAAAAGTGTGAACATATGTTTCTTAGAATTTCACAGAAAATGCAGAAGGCCCGCAACGAGAATAAAAATTGTCCCGTAGAGAAGCGGTCCGAGTAGCCCCGAACCTAATTTTGAGCGAGCTGGAAAGATTGCAGTTGCTCACAAATTAGAGCCGTCAATCTCTGGAAAATTAGACGGCAGTGTATTTCCTTGAGGGCGCTTACCTGGGCAATTCTTGCGGTTTCCTGTGCTCGAGACATCTACTGATCTTCCCAGTGCGGTGCATTCGTCTTCGAGAAGTCTCATGACAGTGTTGTTTTCGATCTGCACTGGTTGGTCGCTGAACATAACAATCACATTGTTAGCATCCTTTGAAAAGCTGTTGCGTCGGAGCGCTGAACTCTATACGTCGAATTTTTGACGCCTTCTTGTTAAATGTCGTTGCAGCCAGCTGCTCATTTTGTACAGAAGGTTTCAAAAATACCTGAAAGCCTACGACGCTGCTGACACTTTAATTGCAGCTGAACTTCCTTCAACGGTTCTAAATGAAGAAAGTTCAGCTGCAATTAAAGCATATAGAAATGAAAACTGCGGGCGTGAGAATGCTAGAAATTGCACCACGCTCCTGTCCGATGCTTCAAATTTTCTTTTTTCCGACTTAGCTGACTGTGTGTGGGGTGGACGCTTATTTATCACAGTTTTGCCGCAAACTGACCACGACTATTAAGTTTTGAATTGAATGAGACCACGTCACAACTATACATTGGATCCGATCGAAAACCTTCGGGTAATTGGATCAATCGGATGACGCTAATGTAGGACTCCAAATTTTGGACGGGGATAGCGGCAATTTCGCGGTCCCCAGATTTTTGAACGACTTGAATCGTGATATCCGAGAATGATTCATTCGGATCAGATGTATATATAGTCACAACTTGTGGTAGAGTTGTCGCTGTCAGACCTACGAGGGCTGGTCGAAGACCGTTCATTTCGATGACAGTGAGTTTACCATCAAAACTGAGGACGAAGTGGTGGAGCAAAAAAATGAAAACGCTTGATGCCAGATGTCAAGGCACGATTCCAAATTTTGGATTGTAAACGCGGCTGCAGATGCATGGATGATGTGCACACGTCAATTTTCTTTTTTCAATTTAATTCCTTGAAATCTTACTAGTTAGGGAGAATGGTGTAGGGAAGTATTTGAATATGTAGTGGTCCTGGCGACTTTTCTTTCAACAATGGTAAATCATTCGTATGATCAGAGTTCTTATGGCAGATCTTATTCTGGAAGTTTAGCGCTATGAAATATGTATGTAACTTCCAAAAATTCAGAGCCAGATTATTCATCAGGGATGTGCGGAAATTTTTCTGGAAAAAGCGGAAGACGAAAGACGAAACGGAAGCGCTCAAAAATGGCCGGAGACCGGAATACGAAATGCGGAAACGGAAATGACACATGTTCGCCATTTTTTCAAAAGTGCATCTGAAACAGTGTCAGAAGCGGTTTCTATGGAACTTTTTTTTTATTAGAACCTTGCGAGCTTCCACCGTTTGATGCTCATCCTCATCATAACATAATATAACGGAACAAGAATTCATAATATTGTTATAATAAAATTTTAGCTGGGGTTAGAGCAATAGATGAAAACAAATGTCAAGGTCTTATATCGTTACTTCTCACCATTTCAGCATGCAGTCTTTCCATATCTGGTTCCTGCGACAGGTTTTTCGCTGACTTTTTTGATGCTGCTATTTTTTGAACGGTGAGCGCGTGTAGCGCAGTCGGAGGAGGTGGCGGCTGTCGCGTGAACCCGATATCAGGTTCCTGGTACGGTTTTCCCGCTCAGGCCAACCAAGCCTTCCATCCCTCCGGGGTCGGTGAATTGGTACCAGACGTGTCTGGGAAGGTTAGAGCGCTGACTTGTTGATCGGCTGGCCACCGCAAGTCATTGTATGGCCAAATACGCATTCATGTCGCCTCCACGACATCCCGTAGAGGTGGAATGCGCTGGCGCATCCCAGAAGGGATTGAGTAGCGCCGTCCTTTATCCTTATCCTTATCCTTATTTTTTGAACGGTAGACTTAACCGACTTAGCCACTTGAGATTACTTGCAAAGTCATATTTAAAAAAATTGGGTTGGGTGAAGTCTAAAATTGAAGTAGCCACCTAGATCATTTCCTGACCAGGAATGAGATTCCTCTCAACTCTTTCAGAAACCTGTGCCATGTGATGACTGCACAGACATCTGCACACTCAACATTAGCAGCTACATTGTAATCACAAAAACTAGTACTCAGAAATCATTCTGCGATCTAAGATGATAACTGGATGCCTAATTAGTCATGGTGGATCCACACTTCCACAGTAATGCTCAGTCTGTGCCAGCCTAGAAACCCTGCGGCCAAGGTGACATGCTGGGCAGTTCCTAGATGGTTCTCGAAGTAATAGTTCTAAGTCAATATTCAATAAGTCAGTCAAAATAACAGCTCATGGTAGATATTTGTGATGCTTCATTTAAAATGAATTACATAACCCCATATGGAGGAATACCGCACCTAACGAAATTAAAAGTTGAAACTGGCACTTTTGATCAGAAACACTAATGTAATCTTGGAGCAGACAATCGAATGCCACAACCTTCACTGAACGCTTTGTTTCATGATACTGTGCTATATGCTTACAATGTTTTTTTAGCCATTTGTGACTAATGGATCAAGAATTTTATGGTCATGTCAAATTCAAATGTTGAGTGCATTTTCATAGCATATAATGCATACGTAGCCTTGGCTGGCATATTAATTTTGCCCTGCACCCAGCCGCTGCCATTTTTGAGTGCTTTTTTTGTAGTTTAATCAGTTTCAAGAATATTAATACTAGAGTTGTCAAACAGTATTTCTCTCACAATTATATGAAGGAGGACTCCTTTTATTTGATATGCTGACTGTGTTCAATAGAAAACAGTGTGGAACCGTGCCCATTTCCGTTTCCGCCTTCCCACCCAAAAAAAGGCTGAACACGGAACAGAACGGAAGAGCCCAAAACGTCCGGAAACCGGAATTCGGAACACAGAAACGAAAATTCCGCACATCCCTGATATGGACGTATGCTTGACGCTCGTGAGAGTGAAGGATTGTATACCCAAATACACTTACAAATTACTTCCGCCACATCCCGTAGAAGTAGAGTGCATGACGCATCCCAAAAAGGATTGAATAACGTCGTTCTTCATCCCTTATCCTTATTTTTCCTCAATTTTAGCTCGTTTCGGTTTTCCCGCAAGATATTTTAGAAACCAGCCAACTCTAGTTGATCCTTGCAATTGCCCCTTTTTCTCGTTAAAAAAACTAAATCGTGTTTTATAAAGTTTCATAAATTCCTGTTCTATGTTACCGAATTTCTCTCAAAAGCTAGAATTTCTTGAGGGCGGAGATTTGAGGCAGGCATCAGCAGTGAGATTTTTCAGCAGTCCTAGTGAAATTCTAGCCCAATAATGAAGAAAACGATCATGGTTTAAGGATCCAAAAATTTAGAACAAGAACTACTCGTTTCCTTCCGTACTTTGCTCACAGATGTGAACTATCAGCTGCTGTCCATCTAGCACGCAATTAGCTTCGTTCAGGACGGGACACGGTACTTGGGAGGTATGTTCTTGCCAATAGGCGAAAGTAGATGAAGAACCACTCTGCTCGTCATCACTTTCCCAAGTTTTTTGAAGAGAAAATAATCGCAATTCTTGTGAGTCACGTGTAAAACGCTTACCTGAGAATGAGATCGATGTCCCTTATGAAGGCGGATCTCATGTGTATGTTCGACTCCACAATAAGTGCTGTTTCGTTTGCTGAAAGGTGTGTGTCACAGCTAGACAAACCAACCAAAATCTCTGAAAGAGCCGCTTCTGCTCCCTTCCGCGCTTCAGTTTGTGGATCCGATTCGTGCAATTTCTTTGACGCAATCTTCTGATTAAACTATCAAAGCTAAGCCGTCGTATCCTTCATGAGACGTTCTTTTCCTAGTTCAACGTTTGTAAGGCCGCATCACGTTGTCCGCTCTTTTGACGGCGAAAAACCACGTTTCCCGACCGTGCGCTAGATCAGGGTGGACGCCAGCTATTCCGAGGTTCATATTTACCGTGTGCTGCTTCGGATGCCTTCTAGGCTAAACAACAAGTTGCGCCCAAGCTTGACAGAAGTTAAAGCACCCTCTTATGGCTTGTCACGCAAATGTTCCTTACACATCCTCTGCAAGAAATAATTGAGTACCAAAGATCAAGAATCACATTGACGGCTATCCGTCTTTTCCCACATAGGTAAACCGTAAACATACATACATATTTCTACTGATTAGAGGTCAACAGGGAGTTTAACGATATGCCAGGGAAGCAGATGAACAAGAGAAACACTCACGTGCGAGGTTGACGATTTGCCTCAGTTGCCACAGCATCGATAATCCTTTGATCGATGCATTCCTAACTATCAACTGCCCAAATATCGCCGTGACGTTGTACAGTTTCCAGAAATCGAAAGGGCTGGAGTTATGGTCTATCGTCAGCTGTCCGATAAGCGAAAGACAGCCGCCGGGAATGCTACTTAAGTTGCCTTCGTTGCCGATACGACACTGCGTCGATGGTTCTGAGACTGCTGGGTCTGCTGAATGCGAACTCGTTGAAATGTTTGCAGATTGTAACCGTGCTAGCAACCATACTCCGGCTGCATTGAACTCAACCAGGGAAGCGTCTCAGGCGCATGTCTGGGAGACAGAAATGAACACCATTGCAATAATCTCCACATTTCATATTATAGTAGAAATGTGGACGCTATTTTTGCTGAATCCTTGAACCCAAGGAGCTGGGTGTACTTAAAGTCAGTGCGCAGTCCCCTGCTATGTGCCGTGTGTGTTGATTTAAGGGAGGCGGCAAAAACCAACAGTGCAACCGGATCGGTGGCTCAGAGATTAGTGGCGCTGATTCATAGGTGAGAAGACAACTGTTCGAATCCTCGCCGAGGTTTTGCCCAATTAGTGTTCCATCTCTTGTTTGGCATTTATCACCTTCCCAACCAACTTTTGCAGGTATATGCTGCACATGAGGCTCCCAAATGCGATTGAACAGCGGAAGCTTTCCATCAGTTTCACTGCCAAGATGCGACGCTTTGTGTTTTCGATTTTGTAATGGTGAAGCCCGACTTGGCTAACCATTTATTGACAGCGTATCGGCCTTCTAGCCCTTCTTCTAAAAACAGTAACATTGTACATCTTTTCAACAACACCATACCTACACAGATGTAGACACATACATAAACAATGCCTACACCATACCCAAATAATTGTATAGATAGTGGACATTGCAAACAGACACAGAAGAGGAGTAGGAGGGGCCAGGGATGTTCAGTTGGTAGAGAGGCTTCTGACGTCGAAGGAAATTTTAACCAAACCTCGCCCAGGGGAATATTTGATGTGCTGATCGCGAATATGGTATCCATTTTTAATGTTTTTTCCTATTACGATAGCAAGTGCGCACGCGCTGACAGTGAGATCTTATAGTAAACCTCGAGGACTTCCTTATGTTCAAGGTCTCAACGAAAAAAATGATATCTACCACTTAAAGGGAGGAGATTCGTATTCACCGCTCAGACATACATCTGAGACCCTTCCCTGGTAACAGCTTTCTGAAGGATGTCTAAAAAACTGTATATACTGTTTGAAAGGTGATAACGTTGCTCACAGAAAAGGTACTGAAGGCCTTAAAGGCTACTACGAAAGCTTAAGAAAATAGACATTTTCTGACATATGAGCGATAGCATGAGTAGGAATATGCAATGAAGTCGTATGATTGGAATCTTCTTGAAGATCCATCGGAAGACTACGACCTTCTCTCCAAAGGACTGTTGAAATGTGCTAGCAGCCCTTGCGAAGCCACATCACCGTCTGCCTCAGGACTTAACGCACACGCAATTAAACTCTTGGAGCAAAGAAGAGCTGTTAAACTGGATCCTAATGCTTCCCATCTGGAAAAGTCACCATCTCGAAGGCCTGTCGAATTGCAGTGAAGGAGTCCATTCAAGCCTACAGAAGATTGAAGCTGTTAGAAGCCGCTAGGAAAGGTTCAAGCATAAAGCGCTGCAAACGAGATCTCTGCGACCAAAAGGCAATAGTGCCAGCCCCCATGGGTAAGGATAGAACAACGCAATCGCCTCCAAGAGCGATGTAAGCCATCGTTCAAGAATTCTACACAGATCTGTTTCGTTCTTCCATCACTGTCCCGCCGAAATGCTCGATTCCACCACCTGAGGAAGCACCTCCCATTCTGGAATCAGAAGTTGCTCATGCCATCAGAAGGATGAAGCCGGGCACTGCTCCCGGGCCGGACGGTATTTCTGCTGATCTCCTTCGTGCGGGTGACAGTGCCCTCTGCTCACTTCTTGCCAAGTTCTTCAAACACTACCTTCGCCTTGGTTGGATTCCGGACTCATGGAAGGAGTCGAAAACAGTTTTAATCTTCAAAAAAGGTCAGCAGGAGGATATCAACAACTATCGACCCATCAGTCTTCTCTCGGTTGTGTACAAGATCTTCACCAAGATACTGCTTAACCGCATGGAGCGTTGCTTGGATGAATATCAGCCAGTGGAGCAAGCAGGGTTTCGCAAGGATTTCTCCTGCATGGACCATATTCAGACTGTCTCACAGCTCATCGAGAGGAGCCATCCCACTTGTGCTTGTCTTGGTGGATTATCGGAAAGCGTTCGACTCTGTGGAAATCAACGTCATTCTGAACGCGCCCTACATCCGACTTCTCGACGAATGCTTCTCGAACACATCGAGTACCATCCAGCTGTTCGATCAAAAGCTTAAAATTCCTATCGGGAAAGGAGTACGGCAAGGAGACACGATTTCTCCCAAGCTATTCACAGCGGCACTCCAGGATGCCATGGGACGACAAAGGCTACCTTGTCTACGGTAAACTGATCAGCAACCTTCGCTTCGCCGACGATATTGTTCTCATCTTTACCAGCAAGGCAGAAGTCGAGGAAATGCTGAGCGAACTCAATGTGGCAGGTATGAAGATTGGATTGGGCATGAATATGTCCAAAACACAATTTATGGTCAACCAGGGGTGTGACACGGGACTCGTAAGGTTAAATGGAGTCGCTCTGCAACAGGTCGACTACTACGTCTATCTGGGAAGAGAGCTGAACATGGATAACGACCTCGCTCCTGAAATTGCCCGCAGGAGACAAGCAGCATGGGCAGCCTTCAGTTCGATTCGCGAAGTCACCGATGAGGTCAAGGATGCCGGCCTCAGGGCCTCGAAATTCAACGCCTCTGTACAGCCTGCGATGCGTTACGCGACGGAAACCTGGCACGACAACAAGACAATCGCCAGAGCGATGCAAACTACGCATCGTGCACTGGAGAGATGTCTTCTAAGGATAAGCCTTCGTCAGCAATGGCAAGAAGGCCTTCGAAGCTCTGAGCTACGGGAGAAGTCGCAACTAGGAGACCCGCTGCAGTACATGAAGAAGTACAAATATCGCTGGGCCGAACACCTGCTTCGACGAAAGGACGATAGATGGAGTCTCCTTGTCACAGAATGGTTCCCAAGAGACTGTAAGAGACCACTGGGGCGACCGCCAACGCGCTGGGCCGACTCATACTCAAGATCGTTCAGAGAGCGGAATCTGCCTCAATGTATGCAAGCTGCCAGAGATTGAGCGGTCTGGAAAAATTGTGGTCACCGCTGAAAAAACCTCCCCCGACAAAAGGACCACCAAAGTAAGTAAGTAGGTATGACCGGTATGGAATTCGCCATGCACTCGTCTGAAATTTTACATTTCACATTGGATTGATTATGTTTCGCTTGAATACTTTTTGTAATCTCTTCACATAGTGGCGATATCAATTGATTTGTGCTTCTTTCAAATTTTACAACTTAAATCACACTAGTAGCATGCATGTAGTATGCATGTGCGCCTTGTGTTGATACCATCATCCATTGTAACGATGGATGTTCGCTTGAGTTACTGTAACTCTACCAAGACACGTATACTTCTTTCAGTCGGTCGGGTTGTACTGCGAGAGAAACAAAGTAAATCGACATCTCACTCCTTCCCACATCGAAGAGGGATTGAAATCGGTACTTCATATGTGCATTAGACTGCACTCATTAATTCCTATGAAATATGATTTACTGTTCTGGACCCTTGCACTCAGTGTTCTCTCTCACCTTTTCTCTTTCTCTACTCTTTCAAAACTTCACCGCCTTCCAAAAAAATGTTATCCATCCCGAACAATTTCAGGCACTCAGCATTCTTGCTTGGGCTAGCCCGAATAGCTATCACATATAGTCCTGTTCATTATCGATTTGCTCGAGCGGGCGCCAGCAGTGTCTCCATTCGTCTCAGTCGTGTGCCAAAGTGCTCCAATGGATCCTCCTTGCTCGAGACAAACGAAGAGCGTCAAATCGGTCGTTCAGGGCTTTCACGAAGAAGTCCGTCTAACGCGTTGGTGGGACTTCTCTTGACTCTTGTTCTCTTGACATCTCGCGGAACCCAGTCGGTAACGTCGTCCAGCGAGTGTCTGCGAAGCGCATTACGTAGCTGGCCCACTTAATTTCCGACAACTTGACCCACGCTACAATCTCTGTCACTTGCGTGAGGCGTGTCACTCCGGCACCGTCCTCTCGATTCCACGCTGCGCGACGCTGACCGCTGTTCATCCTGCTTTCACATAGCCCAGGTCTCTGAGGCGTATGTTAGGGCAGGAAGAACGGTGGAGTCGAATAAGAGGGCACGGAGTAGGAAGTTCTTCGTCTTCTTCGCGACTTCTTCGACGCTCTTGAAAGCTCCACAAGCCGCTCGTTCCCTCCTGCTCAGCTCTGGCGCTAAGTCGTTGGCCATATTGACTTCGCGACCCAGATAGACGTAGCTGGAGCATTCGGAGATGTTCGTTCCGTGAGCGAGAATGGGGCATCAGAAACTTGTCCGTTCCACATGAACATCGTCTTCGTAAGATTCAGCTGCAGTCCAACGTTCCCACATACACGATCGAAGTCGGCCAGCATTCGCTCCCCCTGACCGATGCTCGGTGCTGTGAGCACAATGTCGTCAGCGAAGCGAAGACGGTGCAGTTGCCGGCCGTCGACCTTCACTCCCGTGTCTTCTCATTCTAGCTTGTGCATGACGTTTTCGAGGGTGGCGCTGAAGAGCTTCGGGGATATGGTATCTCCTTGCCGAACCCCTCTCTTCACGTCGATGACGACGTCGTTATAGAGTGGTGAGATCTTGGTCGTGAATCCACTGTACACCTCTCGAAGGACTCTGATGTACTGAGTAGGAACCCCCTGAGTGAGCAGGGCGTCGATGACCCCTTCAGTCTCGACGGAGTCGAATGCCTTCTTCAGGTCGATGAACGTAAGGCACAGCGGCAGCTTGTACTCTCGCGACACTTCGATGAGCTTCGTAATAGTGTGTATGTGGTCGATCGTGCTGAATCCTCTCCGAAATCCTGCTTGCTCGCATGGCTGTCCTTCGTCCAGCGTTCTGCTGATCCTATTCGGGATCACTGGCGTGAAAAGGAACGTCCCGAATAGCTATAAAGGTCGAAACCCAAATAAAATAGGGTGTGCGCAATGTAGCTAGACAAGTGATTAACGAAAAAAAAACCGCAATCATGTTTCCTCGAGCTTCCAAACTAAAGTAGTCATCGGCAGAAAAGCTGGTTGCACTTGATCATGAATAGACCACTTCCGTAGTAAAGCGGAAGAATGATGCAAACAAAAAGTCTGCAGAAATCACGTCTATGTTTAACAACATAACTGAAAATAAATGCGGAACAAGTCGACGAAAAGAAATGCTTGTTACCTTCACATATCCTGCCTTGAATCGCATCCACATCTGCAGTTGTGAATAAGGCGCCAAGCTCGCTCATCAGATAACATAGTTTAGGATTGTTGGAAATGTTAACAGCCACGATGACGAGTTTCTAAGGAGCTCATTGAAACGACGCATGCATACTCTCTGACCGTACTAGCAAGGCTGGGCCGATTTAGCTGCTCAGAGGTCGATGGAGAGTTCCGCGTTAAAGGGAGGGCAATACACCGCCATGCTTCTAGTACTGCCACCCCTAGAGGAAAAACATTAGGATTCATGGATAACTGCTTAGATCTTTCCATCCTTCTGCTGCTTCTCCGGGTTTAAATTTTCATAACAAACGTGAATTTTCCCTGATGTTAGAATGAGGAGATTCACACATTAGAATTTAGATCTCAACCTGTTCTTCTTGAAAGAACTTGTGCTGATGATTATTTATTTTTCAGCAGTCAGTGTAAAGTTATTTCTATTAGTTTTACCCTGCTAATCAGAATGGAATTCGGTACCGGTCTCTAGGTAAATAAGAGCTTTGTGAGTGTTACTTAAGTATTTCTATTTGATTTCAGAGTGCCTAACTGAGATATTGAAAGCTGGGCTAGCCCGCAATGGTCTTAAAAAAGTTATTGCTAAAAACCTCCTTACTTCGCTGCGGGTGAGTCATTTATCTCGTTTATTCTGTAGTTTGTATTGCAAATGGTGAATGAATCCTAGAGCGCAAGCTTCTACAATGTAAGACTTCTTTATCCGACTTTTTCCTCGATGTCAAAAGTACACAAAATTCGTTAGCTTAGGGCAAAGCTCATCAGACCTCTCATATACCAGCGCAAAGACCCTTCTTAAAATCTACCTCATATGTATTGAATAAGAAACACCTGAAGTGCGTCATTTAGAAGCAGAATGCCTAGCAGATTTCATAGTGTTATAATCATGCCATCTTTCTCTAGGTTTGCCCCGAAACCATATTTCCAGCTCAAAGTTTAATGACTGAGCTGAGACAAATATGGGGCAGAAATAAGGAGCGTAGAGCATCTGAATTTCTTCAAGCGAAAAACTTCATGTAGTGCGTCTTCGCCATATGCAATTTGACCTCTTAGTTTATTCTTTTCTTGTTTTTCTTGGCTACGTCTCGCGGTTTTATTACGATCATTATTGGTGCATTTTCATGGGTGTATAAATAAATAAATAAATAAATAAATAAATAAATAAATAAATAAATAAATAAATAAATAAATAAATATCATCCACATGCTGCTAGCCTACAAAGCATATGTCATACCTGTGCTTGAATATGGTACCACTGTTTTTAGTCTTAAATACAAACGTGAAATCGCTAAGCTAGAGTCCGTGCAAAACAGTTTCACAAGAAAGCTCTGGATAAGAGTACACGGTTGTGATTACACCACCATTCCACCTGCCACTGTAAGGAACAAGATCTTCCATTTGCATTCTCTTGCTTGTCGTAGGAAGCGATACGATTTAATTGCAATTTACAAGTTGAAGAACGGCACATGGGGCCTTCCCCTCCGCGATTTCTATTCTGTATAACCTTCTAGCACTAGAGGCGGTCAAAGTAAGATACAAACACCAAGAGCTAGAACTAATGTTAGATCGGCATTTTTTACACATCGGGCTGGCTCTGAGTTCCTAAAGTTTTCTAAGAAAATCGTTGTGCCAAATTCACTGAGGCAGTGCAAAGGCTAATTGACCGGTATCTCCAAGAAGCTTCTTAATGGCTTACCTGGTTGTTCTTGTTTGTACTAGTTATCGCCATCTGTGCTTTCCTATTCAGTAATATGGTCGTTTTTGTTTGTTTGTTTGTCTGTTTTTGTTTTAACCCTGCGTGATTGTTCACGTACAAAATAAATAAATAAATAAATTCAGTTGGCATTCCCTTTACTGATCAATTAACGCGCCCTAGATTAGAATCAAAAATACCATATTATATTTATCTATTCTTCTTCAAAATGAAAAAAGGAAAGTGATTGTAGATAAGTGGAATGAATTGTCAGACCGTCGGATCACTAATGATATTAAATATATTTATATAAAACACGTGAGGATTTTGAATGCTTGTGTTACTGTCCGTAGAAGTTCCTGAAATACAAAAATTGATAGAGCAAGCATTGATATTCCCAATTTTCGGCGCTCATTCTATACCATTTTAGCCACTTTAGGGCTGAATGGCAAGAGTCTCACGTTAGAGGCAAAATTTGCCACAAAAAAGTTCTTCCTGGAAGGGCAAGAATTGATCGTTAATCGCAGCATTTGAACAGCATAGTGGCCCTTCGATCGTAACCACTTCTGAGGTGCTAACAAACAACGACAACGCTGCACGTCTTCGCAGCTCACAGATGTATTGACCTTTAAACAGATTTTGGATCAATTTCTGTTCAGGTCAGGTAAATGTGGATGGAGACCAGCAGGGGCCGGTTTCATCAACAATTAAACCCGTGGGTAAGCGGGGTATAAGGAGTAGAGACAAGGTAAGAGTCAGAGACGCAGGCTTTATTGTGGGTCTCTACCTCTATACGAGTTAGCTGTTGATGAATCCGGTCCAGCGTATCGCTTCCCAAGGGTTAGGTGCCGAGTAATTCGGAGAATCAATGTAGGGTGCGAATCAATTTAAGTAGTATTGCTGTCGATTCAACCATACCTGAAGCATATCCCAACCGAGTCGCTCAAGTTTGCCGTTGTTTTGTATTCTGATATACAGCAGTAGACTGCTATCTAAGCATAGGAATTGAGCTCTGGAAGTAGAAAACGCGGAAACAAATTTTACCTTTAACGCCGCTGTAATTCGGCATAATCTGCCTAAGGTTTCTAAGGAAACTCAAGTCGACGAAATCAGTTCCCACAACCATAAGTTCGCCAACAAGTTGGGTGGCGTTTCCAAATTTCCGCTCCAGCGCGTCTGGTGTCGGCTGATCTGTGAATGGAAGCACGAAATTCCCGTAGATACCGCTGCAGTTGTCCTCTAGCGTCTGTGTATAGGTTGCTGTGAGAGGCTCATCGAGTTCACATCCTGAATCATTCCATTTCCAACGCCCACTGCGAGAAGTAAAGCTTTTGTTCTAAGTGATAAAATCTGCATGCCAAACGACGCTTTAAAAGCGGTTGTCGGTTTAGGGGCAGTGTTTCGACGAAGTCGTTGTCTTCAGAAGTCTGGACGTGGTATGAGATCTACGATCATTCTACGCCGACTTGCTTGGTGGCTAGGAGAGAAACAACAAAATGTCGACAAGATACATTGACATCTAGTGCATTACCACTGTGAAAAAGAATTACTGCGAAGAATATTTTTTGCAGAGCGTGTTAGACGGGCGAAAAATGAGTTTATGAAAAGCTTTAGGATGTGCTATGCAGACCAGACCTTTCCAATGGTGCTGATAGGGCAAGACAACTAGGTTTACTCTATTTGTGCAGTAGTGGAAGATTTCGGACCTAATCATGCTATTTAAAGTCATAACCAGGAAGCTTTCAGTAGACCCTTGACAGTTTTCTGGTGTTCCACTGATCATAAATCGAACAGGAAGACCTAGGTCGTACCCCAGAGTTGATAGCTTTCTAAGTTATGGAACCTCCTCACGTATCGAAATCTTAGGGAGCTCAACAAACTTTTTGGAAAATTCACTAACATGTCCCGTTTTAGACACCTTGTTGCTTATGAAAACTTTTTGTAGGTGGTGTGTCTTTGTAATTCTCTGGAGTTTCTCCTAATGTTTTCGATCGTTTCCTTACGCGTCTGATGACTTTATAACCCACGCTCGAAATAAATAAATAAATAAGTGGGAAAACTTGGAAAACTTGGCTCGCCATCTGGCCTGCCTGGCGCAGCGTGAGTTGCATACATTGGATCCGAAGATTCGGATAATTCGTGTCCTTCGTTTTTTTCAAACGCTGGATAAACTGATCATGCGGAACATGAAATTTGTAAAAACCCCGGATCTTAGGACGATTTTTACCACAACGGATTGTCGGATAAACTGATGACAGTTTTTGATCTTCAGAAATCCGGCATCCGAGTCGAATAGATTATTTCTAATTAGACGATAATCGTTTGTCTGAGTCATGAGGATCAATACTCGCAAGGGAAGAGCATCTTCATTTGAACCGTCCTAAAACCCGGGCTTTTCAGAAATGCGAAAGAAGAAAAGTTCGCCTTGAAGTCGCTTTGAAAAGTATCATGAACTTCATGGTCGTTGTTCGCTCACAAAAATTCATTAGAGATAATGAAGAAAGACGCAAATCATCCCATCCCATGGGCCAAGCATTCTACGTCCATGTGACAGCCAGCACCTTCTCCGACTGGGCTACCACACGGCTCCAGAACATGACAACATAAGCAAACCGTACATGTCGGAAATGCGCACCGTCGTGGGGGGTAGGAACTCGCCAGCCAATCGAATGGGCGTACCATTCATAAGGGATATGTAAGGAAGGCACACTGATTGGGTGGCATGTGCTCGGTCGGTGCTTTGCTTGTTATGATTGGCTGGGGTTTTCTTGCACCCTTCTGCAGTGCGCGTTTACGACATGTGCCAAGCAAAATACTAACAAATCATTATATAAACTAACGCCTGCAAAAGCACAAGAAATCGAAATTTTTGTTTGACTTGGTTGGAGTTCTGCTGTGGGAAAATCTAAAATGTTCGCGAATGTGCTACTTCGCCACTCCTCGTTAAACGCACACAAGCAAAAAACTGCGGACGAGTTGTCGCGGTACAAGAGCGTCCTCTAACACGCCATTCGTGGGGGCCCATACGAAGCGCGAATTTCAAAATTCAAATACGAGACGTTTCCACGAAGGCATTTTCTCTTAGCTGTCTACTTTAGTCTCTGTTGTTGTTTCTTTTGCGTTTCATGCTGTCTTTGATGATTTTTTCCAGGCTCTTCGAAAACAGCGACTATTCCGAGGCGGTGCACTTGAGAACTCTCGAGAGGTGAGCATTTTTTACAACTAAGGCTTTTCTCTTGGTTTGATGTCTATTTTAGCGTCGGTTGTCATTTCTTTTGTGTTTATGCAGTTTTTAATCATCTTTTCAGGCGCTCCACAACGATTATTCCAAGGGAATACACTTGCCTTGAAGAACATCATATACGATTTCGACGAAATAGGATACTCTCGCCGCCACAGTCACCTGAGCAGATGTTTTTTATTTGTACTCACACTCCTTAATGTAAATGATTCTATGCCTAAGTGATCACGTTTCTACACTTTATCGCATGCATACATATTTTATCACAAAAACCTTCGTCGTGACTAAAAAACGGTCCTAGTAGGCCCAAAAATTCTGTCTCGCAGACCTAAATTGTTGCTTACTCTTCCGAAAACTCGTCCGCAGTTTTTTGCTTGTGTGCGTTTAACGGCGAGTCTACTTCGCCTTATGTCTGAGATGAGTGTTTTCTAAACATCGCTGATCTTCTTCTGATAACGCACGGACTATGCACTGAAGTTCAATTGAACACCTCACTCACCACAGTTAAGCCGATTTCCACGAATTCTCCTCTCTAAATAATAGTAATATATAACATGAGAGCAGTTGGGGTCGAGCAGTGGGTTATTGAGGATACGCACGCGAGTGCCGAAGGAAAGAAGAGCGCCTTCCATTGATTCCAGTTTAGCGTTGTCCGCTATCAGCAGGTCGTACTCTGAAACGATTTCATTAAGGTTTTACCGCACTGCGGGCCTACCAATTCATTCAGCCCAAGACACTTGTGAGCATGAAGGTAAAGTGTGTTTTGGCACGGTGTTACAAAAAAGTTGTAAGATTAAAACACCACACAACACAACAAACTTTGACTTCCTATAATAACTTTGTTTTAATAAATGGCTCTGAAGGCGAAAAATTTTTCAGTTAAGCGGCTTTGGTACTAAGGAAAGCGTAGCTTACACGGAAAGGCGGGAACGAGCGAGCCAATCAGAGTACTGACGGTAGTCCTTCTTTCCGAGTTTGGTGGGGGTGGGGCTGAGAAGTACATACAGGAGGTACTCGGTGAAGCATCAATCGAAGCAAATTTCAGCTGGGAGAGTAGATTTTTGGGTAGTTGCATCACGTGTCAAAATGTCTACCCATGTCAAAGATTTCTTTCTCCGGTACGGCCCACTGAACGGTCGCCTTTCGCCTGGCTCCGACTGCTATCCCGTACCGGCTTATTCACCCGTGACAATGTCTAGTCATAAACTTTGAAGAGATTTCTATAGTGGCACAAACAAACAATTGTCGACTGTTTATTCGAAGTTGCAACCAGAAGAGAATAGCTTAGATCAAGTTTTCCTTTCATAACCGTGTCGTGTCTGCCTCGTGTAATTGATTGGATCCGTCTTGATCACCAAAAATATTGCCGCTGCCTCTGTTGCGCTTATTGAAGGTGTGGACTTGTTTACGAGCATCATTATAGTACACAGCCTGCAAGTGATCGAGCGATGTCTGCGCCCTCTCTGCTTAGAGATCACGCTTGGCGATGTAGCGCGGAAACTTTCGAGCACCGTAGCTCCTCACACCTCCTCACTTGTCGGAGAAGAACTACATGGTGGAGCATCACACATCAATTGTTTGCCTAACCAGGCAAGGGAAAAGACTCCAGGTTGGACACACATGCGAGATCAGAGTCTACGCTGGCAAGGACTGCACAAGAACCGGAATTTTTGCCAACTGTCGTCATAGCCTTAATGGAAGGATACTGGAAGGAAGGAAGGAAGGATGCACCAGGGCAGTGATTTTCTCATGGACAATTCGTGTGCTGGAATTCCTCTCGAGCAAACACTTACTAGAAAGAGTACGAATTTTGCAGCAGCATGCACGCAAAACAGGAAAGGCCTATCGCTCGATGTCTTTCAAAGGGAACTCGAGAAAGACCACACAATCGCCAGATAGAATGCAGGCGACATCGTGTAAGAAGCGGAAAGATAGGCGCGACGTCATCATGCTTTCTACTATAATATAGTACAGACGATAAAACAGGATCATTGTCAAAATCCCAGATGGTCAAAGACTGCAACAGCGCTGAGCTGTTCGTGGATACTAGCGACTAAATGGCCTCCTACTGTCCGTTTGTCAGAAAAAAATAGGTGGTACATCCGATTCTTCTTCCACATCGCGACCCAAATTCTTATGATGAATGCATGGGAGCTGTACCAAGGCAAGATTGGAAGGACGCGATTCAACGATTTCAAGAGGGAAATCTTCGTATCTCTTCTATCACAGGATAACGTACACCAAGTCGCAGTCATCAACTGGAGCATGTCGCAAACTGGAGGATTGCCTCGTTACTTTTGCAAGCAAATATAACGAGGCAATGTTGGCTGTTCTTAACAGCTGGCAAGAACATTGACTCGATCGCATCTAAGAGGGCTCGACAATTAATTACAGGCTGCAACAGATGTCAAATCTATTTTTGTTCAGAATGTTTCAACGCCGTGCACACGAGATGTGCTGTCTAGAGAAGTAATCGAAATGTTGGTAATGTTTGCTGGAAATGTTTTTTCGAAGTTGTAGAAAATTTTTGTTTTCAGTCTATCCCTTTGTTATATTGGATCTGACATACTTTCAAGATCAATAAACTCTACCCATCATACAGTCTAAAAAGGTGCGTAGTAGCGCGAGTGTATCGTTTCCTGTATTGTTGTTTAAGCTTCCTCGTTTCCTCCTTCCTTTGACAAACCATCCCTTTGCCCATGATTGCTGGAGCTTTGTGTTGTTATAGTGAATAAGAGCACTAAAAAACCCTCTTCGAAAAAGCTTCAATTTGAAGAAAATCGAGTTACTGGGTTGCGCAACAAAAATTCTGCGTATTTTGTCGCCAATGTGTTGTAGGGCTTTGTACTGCGAATAAGTCAGTTTTGCTGCTGGCAAATAAGACGTTTGTTAGTCCAGTAGTCGAAAGAAGGACGGCCTTTTCATCACATAAGAAGGAGGATTAAGAGATTGAACGCGTTTAAAACAATTATAATACCAGGAAAACTACGATAAGGTACAACGAAATATTATATATCAGAACTGCTGGAGCGAAAATACGAAGTAAACTTCTCGGCCTCACTTTTTCATGCTCACTAGAATTGTTAGCGGATGAGTGCATGGGAAAAAATTGAAAATTCAGAACTCTTTCTGGAAAAGAAGAGCAAGCCTCACGAAATTTTACAAGCTCATCGCCTCCGACACTATAGGAACTCACTATAAAATTTGATAGGGAGTTAGGGGGCGCTTTTTTACTATTAGGGACGGGTCTTCTCTTATATATTGAAAAATAGTTTTCACCCCTCTCCGAAGAATCTTGAACCTTCGAGATGTGTTGCTAAGGAGGCCCTCCTGAAGGTGTAATTGCATGTTTATTGTTTTTGCTGCTTTGAAGTGTTATTTGTAGGGTAGTGCAAATTCCAGTTGTCACACAACTGTCTTAAATAGCTGTAACAAATAAACAGCATCAAAATAAACAAACAGCCGAAAGCTGTGTTTTAGCCTTGAGAACAGGTCTGGGCCAACTCTTCGTCTTTCGAGGCTTCAGAATACCAAAGCGCGAATCGACTTAGAATCTATACAGGATTAAGGTAATGCTCTCGCCGACCGCGCTACAAAAGCGCCTCCGCACATTTGCGGCAAGCGGTAGCGGCAAAACTCGTGAAGCGAACCGTTCACGCACGTAACGCACACTCGTCTTGCTGGCGCTTTGGTGCTTGGTGCCCATGACCTTACCATCCTCATCCTCGCTTCAAGCCTTGAGCCTAGGTCGAAGTTGGAAGTCATTGTCGATCATGGGTGGTGACTTAAGTGCGAAGCCATTCAGGGTGGAAAGAAATTGAGTATGTTACGCGGTGGATAGGCCACACGACAGATCAAAATACGAATGTTTTTACGTTCTGTTTTTCAAACAGTTGAGAAAAGCATATGTAATCAGTTTACAAGCACTACATATATTTCGCTTATGCATAGCTTTTATTGTCGAAGAAGCTTGGAACATGGGTAGGTGCTTCTACAAGTTGGACGCTGTCTCCGTTTATATGAAGATTAAAATTTGGTATCTAAAACTTAACCGGGCGCGTGTAGCGCAGTCGGAGGAGGCGCGACTGTCGCGTGCACCTGATACCAGGTTCCTGGTTCGGACCAGGCCAACCAAGCCTTCCATTCCTCCGGGGTAGGTGAATTGGTACCAGATTTGTCTGGGAAAGATAAAGCGCTGACTTGTTCATCGGCTGGCCACCGCAAGTCATTGTATGGCCAAATACGCATTCATGTCGCCTCCACGATATCCTGTAGAAGTAGAATGCGCTGGCCTTTCCCAGAAGGGATTCACTAACGCCGTCCTTCATCCTTTGTCCTTATCCTATCTAAAACTTTCACCTTGAAACGGCAGTTGGGTGTTCGAAAATCAAAGGACACATGTATTGTACGTCTACCCAGGTCGTGCTAACGGTGTTATTTGGGCTCTTTCACGAATCCAGCATTCGAATTTGACTTAGCTCACGTGAGAATTTAAATTTGTTACCGTTCCATTTTCAAGAAGCTCAAAAAAAGGTATATGACGGCTGTTACCAAGCGTTTGTTCAAAAATGGGTTGGAAATTAGGGTGAAGGGTGTTATTGACGACAGGATGTAAGAACACCATCATAGATGAAGCCTAACCCGTGTTCGCCTTTCCGCACAGCGAGAACACTACCATTACGCTGCCGCTGCGACTGGTGGAGCAGCCAATGGCTGCGCTGATTACGCAGCGTGCCGCCCAACGTTTCATCAACACATCCAGTACGCAGACGACAACGCTAAATTTCGCCAGTCAGTACTCGCCTAGGCCATCTAATTAGCAACTTTGATGTGCATGTTTGTAATCAGCGCTTCGACCTTTTTCACACGGCATAAGTCTCTGTCAGAAGTTCTATAGGATGCTGAAGGCATTCTCTGGTAAGAGTGCTGGTAAGAGTGCTCTCCCAAAGTTATAATTGTACGTTTGTTTATGTTGTTTTGAAGTTAAAGAAATTAGCTTTGTTGTTCTGTAGTGCATGTCTCATGAGCTTTGTCACTAACTGTTCTAAACTGCCGCAATAAAAAAAAATAATGTCACAGTTGTCCAAACACCGGATTCATCAGTCACTAAGCCCAGGATTATGTGCATAAAAGGTAGAAGCAAACTTGTTTGTGAGGGGTCCTCGTGGATATCTCCGCATATCCATGAAGATTTCTTTGCCGTTATTAGAGATTGAAACTCCGGAAGTAGAACTTTGGAGTTCCTTTCCTCACCCATCCTGCCTGGATTGTGCTTTGTCGTATATAGGACTTATCAGTGGTGGCCGCACGCTTCAACGCCTTGCTTATTTCAGAAGGAAGGCGCACTGTTGTTACTCTGACTAGCTGGTGCACTTCCGCTCCTCCATGTAGGCTACACCGCCGACTATTAACCAAAACAAAACCGAACAATAGTTTAAAAAAAACAGGATTTGTGCAAAAGCTACCGTAATCCTCCAAATCAGTATCCAGGCGACTTAGAGGCCCGAAGAAACTGAGATTAGTGAATGAGGTGTTCACTACCTCTAATATGCCTATAATGTTTTCAATATTCTTGAATGCTTCGGTGAGCTGCGCATGAGTCACATCCGAGGATGCATCTGAAATCAACAGTGAATTTGAGAGATAGCGTCGAATACCGTGAAATGCGTAGGTGGAAAGGATAAAAACGAAGCATTCGCACCTAATCGCACCGATCCGTTGCACGAGACACAAGTGTTGTTGTCAAAAAATGATATTGTCGCGGAATTGATGATCATCGAAGTGAACACAGGACACTCTGAAAATATTAAGATGGATTTTGGAGAACCCTTTTTGTGATGTGCATTATACACGGGATCCGAATGAATCATTTTCGGATATCCGATTCGGATATCCCGGTCCGAATCATCCAAAATTCCAAGGACCGCATACCTGGATTATATGCGAAAGGTTTGAGTTTCACAATATTAAAGTTCAGTGCTGTACACTCTTGCTCTTTTTAACTTTTCAAGCTTGATCCCTACCCCAATGACGAAACTTCTCTTCCTGACGGGTTTCCCCTACCTTTGAATATCTAATTTGCTAGCTCAACTCCTTGCATTTGATGCTCTTGCTCGAAGATTCACTTGAGACCTCATTGACCAGAAAAAAAGTAACCTTGGTTGAGATTTTTTTGTATAGTATAATAAGGTCTTCATTCTTAGAAACTTCATTCTTCTGGTAGCTAAAATAGGTTAGGTTTGTGCTAGGCTGAAATTCCGAGGCTTATGCGTGGAAGACCTATTGAATGGAATGGTACTTACTGACTTGTTGTCCTGCGATAACTAAGGCAAGCACGAAATAAATTGAGCACATCATATCACCTATAATATAATATAATAGAACAGTGCAATCAGAAGCAGCTTATTCAGGAGATTTTCTTATTCGAGAGGAAGGAAAGAATGCAAATCTAAACGAGATGAAAACGACTTCTCTGAGAGAAGCAGGATAAGATGCAGCGAGAAGGGTGAAGTTATTGTAGTTCACGTGAAAAAGTTCTCGTTAAATAGTTTCAACTCTTAAAGTAAATAAAACTGATGAAGGATATAGGATAAAGAACAGGCCAATCAATCTCCTTGCGGGATGGACCAGGCATTCTACTTCTGCGGGATGTCGTGGAGGCAGTTGCCCTAGTCATCCAATGACTTGCGACGGCCAGCCGATCAGCAAGTGTTTTATTTTTCATATCACACCAAATCACATATCCCCGAGGGATGCAAGGCTCGGTTAGACCAGGCGGGACCAGAGCCACGGACATGGAAATGGAATCGGGGTGCCTCTTCCGACTGCGCTAACACACACCCTCCAAAACAGAAGCTGTCGAACAACGAAAACTGCGTTTAGTTCTAAAACCGCGAAAATTGCAAAACAAACAACACATTTAAAGCTGTTTCTCGTTTTAAAGGAGCAATCCACCGGTACGGAAACAAACATTAGATGCACAAGTTGTTAACATAGAAGCGCCTGCGCAACAATCAAACTACAGCTGCTAATCACTCACAGCTATAATTCTAAATACTAATCCAACTAGAGCCAGCTGGAAAAATAAACTAAGGGTGAGAGCACAGCAACAAACCATGAGGAATGATAGACTGAGAAGTGTGCTTTCAGAAGTGGCTTGAACTAAAGCACACAACCGGCAGACCGGAGTGCCCTCATTCGAGTACTACTATTATTATTGCCGCGTACGCTCTAATTAGTTTACCTCATAATCGAAAGTGATCTCAGAGAACGAGAGAGCGATGCAAGGCTCCTACCTCGCAGCCACTTATTCGACTCCACTGTTTTCCTTGATATATGTGAACCTCTACAGCCTTCAGCCTACGAGAGCAGGATGAAAGCACGATCAGGGCGGCAAACCGACGAATAGGAGTATGGTCGGGTTAACACGATTTACGCTGGTAAGAGACACTTTCGGAGCAGAGAGGTTCTTTGACGTTCGAAGATCAGAGACGTTGTCACAACAGCAAGACACCCAATTGCACGTTTGTCGGACTTCTCGAACTTCATGGGCTACAGATACAACGCTTCTGTTCACCAAGGGAGTGACACCTTCTAAACATCTTTATCACTTGAGAGCCACAAACATCAGTATTCATGTATCGCATCGGCGTCATTTGATCGATGCGCATGATTGCGCTGATTCTCTTGCCTCTCGCCCGCCCGCGAAGGCAGTCCTGGCAAGCGGATTGTAGGGCAGTAAATAGTGGCGTTGCTTCGTGAGGGGAGGTCGGGTTTCTGCTCTCCTACACTGCGAAGGGATTCCATTTCAACTGATTATTTGAGATTTGTGGGATTTTGACGTCTACATAATTTGCTGGCGTTTTCTTCAATTTTTCCAACTGTATGCGCTCCAGCAGCTGTATGCGTTTTCTGCGCTGTTTGAGCGCAAAATCCAGTTGCAGACTCCCCCTAAGCGACGAAGGCAGTGTCCACACGAGCAGCTTGAATGTACCACACCACGGAGTCCCCCGCGCACTCAATGACAAAAACCAGCTCCAGTGACAACGGCTCGGATGGTGTGCAGGTTCGGGGGACCGTAGCAGGCGCTGGCACATTCACGGTAGCAGGTGGTTAGTTCTAATGGCTATCGTGATCATTACCTTCATTCGCAGCACTAAGCATTTTGACGTTCTTCACTTCCCATACGTTGCACACGAGATCATAGTCGATTTCTTTTTTTCAATCCAGGAGTGCTGCTCTGTCGTGTCCAACGTGCGACTGCTCTTTTCTGAAAGAACATGTTCGCAAGAAAAACGTTCTCTTTGCAGAATTCACTCCTCCTCCGTGGAGTTCGCTCTTTGCAGTATTCACAAATGTACACCGTCCCAAATGTGGGCGCGATCATGGAGTGAAATTGAATAATTACCAGGTGTGTGCTTTTCCATAAGCCGATAATTTTACATAGATCGTCTAGAAAGTTTTCGAACCCCTCATCGTTATGAATGAAATGAGATGTTGAATGGTATGTATAGATTTCTTACCTTTCATTCTTATATCATTTCGATAAAGCGTTCATTATGGAGGAAATAATTCGGTACAATGATGACCGGATGTAAATTCCTATTCTGCTATTTGTTCTATTGCGGCTTTTTGGCAGTAAAGATAGTATACACTCTGGAGTCTTAGTTCTCATCTTCCAGACATTTTGCGTTCTGACATGCTGACCACGTCCAATTTCACCTCCTCTGCTGCTTCAATATTTGCACGTCGCTCCGTAGTTGTTACAAGCGCACTTGAAAGGCGGTAACAAAGCCTTTCTTCCCTAAAAAGTTGAACTCTTCAATCAGTTCCATGTTCCTCTTGTTGACTTCCTGCATTTCCTTTCTCGTCACCATCAGCTCGAGCACTTGTTTGACATATATAGAGATCTTCACCCTGGCTGCAAGTGGCTGCTGTTAGTGCGTCTCTGGTCTAGTTTTCATACACTGGGAGCGGTGCGCTGCTAGTCAAAATGATGTCATTTGACGTAATGAGCGCTGTGGTAAGGTTCCAGTTTGGGAAGGAGCGGCTAACTAATGGTCCAACGTCACTCGCGATATAATGCGTGAGCAATTGGTGAAGTTCGCGTAATTTCAATCAACAGGAGATGTAACCGAACTCGTTCGGACGTCACCGTTGCCTCACGTGCAACAGTGACCGCAGCAGAGGCTGCTGCCACGGTCAAGATTGTGTTTCTATCAATTTACAAGCATGTCACATTGGCGCAATCCCACATTATATCATTCCTCACCATATCCTATCATTGTGGTGGAGAATGAACATTATGTTAGTCTATTCACCATATGAAGTGTTTTGAAGGAAATCTACCATCAGTCACCCAATCAATATTCAGTTCCAGTGGCTCTCTGTACGATTGCCTTCTTTTTGGGAATATGTGGTGCATTACTGCATGATTATAGCACTACGACCGTATATGGGGATCGTTTAGAAGTCACACTGGTGCATCGCAGCCGCAGCGCTTGCCGCACTGGTCGCCGATTGTGCGACGAGAATGCATACATAACGCAATCCATCGCCAACATTGGAGACTACTTCGTTTGCCTCATCTTGGGTTTCTCATTTAGCAAGTTTCATTGCGCATCACTAACGCGTTGTTCGTTTCCTCGTTTGGAGAATCGACCCTGCGAAAACTGGAGTTGTCTAGGCAGGCAAAGATTTTGTCGTCACTACACAGTTTTTATTTAGATCGCTCTTATCCGTTATACGCGTTGAGGTCATTGTGATCAAAACGTATCTTCCACCTAAATTACAACGCCTTCAGCCAAGTACCCTAGTTTTCCGCACTATCTGCTTTCAGGGAGTCTAGGCGTTTAGTGGCTAGGAAGGGTGTTACCATCTAACGCAGTCCATATCGTATTAGTAGTAAGGTCTTGCAACGTGTTACCTTTACTCCATGTTCTCCTCAAGATTTGATCTCATCCCTGGAACAATGAGCGTATCGCAAAGCAGCGATTAGAGATCCTTTGTGGCAAGACAATCTCTAATTACATGAAACAGGTATTACGTGAGTTCCCCATCAAAGCACCCTCAGTCGCAAGTTTAGGGCCACTTCATCCATCCTGCCATCCTTCATATAGCTGGTACAAACGATTATGAGTAGCCTCTAAGCAGCTGTTAAAATGTTTTTTCATGCTGTGACTCATGTGTTTGATTCCTCATGGAAAATGCTGATAATAAGAAGTGAAGCAGCAATGTGAGTTTTCAGTTGATTTAGGACGGAAGTAAAACTATGATGGGATTGTAACGGTTAGATGCATGCAGTAACTAGTTGACTGTTGTGAGGAAAGTTTCTCCGGATATCCATTTTACTATTACCAATTCCTGTCCTATTTCAGGAATTCTCTAGATGTGAAATAGATTTACCAGCACAAACAACCGATGACATGGATTAACAACAAAAATAGGAAGCATGACCAAACAATATCACACTAAAATTACAAACCTTCCATACTCGATGAGGCAGCACGCACCTGTAACTCGGAAGTATTACGCTACGAGTGACATGGTTGGTCGACTTCCGGAAGAAGCAGATGTGCTTTCAATGATTCTCATTTCTTGGAGTCTACTAACTGATAAGGATGCGGATAGTCGTTCACTTGATTACCGATGTCCTCGAAAGGTTCTCTGACGGAGAAATCTTTTATCGCAACATTAATGCTGTTCGCATTGCTGTTGTATAAGAAAAGCGGCATCGATCCACACGATGTGTGCCGTCAATTTCGGTTCTCCGTACAGAACGCTCTGTTGTGAAGACCTTGGACGCTTCCAGTACATCTTCGAAGATTGAACCTTGCCTCGTTATGCAGTCCAGTCTCAGACTGAACAGATGAAACTGTAATCACGAAGGAGTTATAAGTGTCTACAGAATGGAATGCCACCGTGTCGCAGATGAAAGAAACCTGTGCGTCCATTCATCAGCTCCCGTATGCTGTATGTTCGGCGAGTTACATCTGCTCATTTATGCAGAAGTGTATCGGGAGGTTGGGAAAAGGAAAATCAAAAATGGAATTGAAAACGTGATCGCGGCATGAAAAACTACCTGGATGCATGGCGATAATCATTTATCATTTGTTGCACATTTTCGTTGCCCTCTTTACATCGACTAGGCAGAAGCGAGCGCAATGTTTTGAACAGTAGATATGTGAACTCCTTTCTCGTCGAGAGGTAGGAATGGTGTTATATGTCCCTATTTGCAGTTGTTATATAATAAACAATCACAAACTAGTTATTTAGCTTAACGATAAAATTAACATACTCGATAATCACAATACTACTGTTTAGCATAATTCGATTAATTGACTTGTAAACAACGATGGTGGCTTTCGAAAACGCTGCATTGTGCCGCACATTTCGAGCTCCCCTCGCATCCTATGATCAAAGAACCTAATTGTTAAGATAACTTAATAAATTCTAGATGTTATTTAACATGCTCCTACTACAATAACTTATGAGTATTTTCTTCCTTGATTAACTGAATGAGTATTTTCTTCCTTGATTAACTGACTTATGTGACATTTCATCGTAGGGATTGTGGGAGTTATAGATATTCTACGTTTTTAGTGATTTCGGATAATCTTTCAGAAGCCTGGATCCTATACAATATTAACCATGCGGGTGTGCAATTATCCTCAAACGAAGCAGTACCCTAGGAATGCGACTGCTGCTATTGGTCTTGGTATAGGATTAACAGTTGCCAGCACGGGAAAAGTAGCAAATTATATTTTTATTTGTCTGGGTTAAATACGATCCTACAATACCACAAAAAGGGAACAAAGGAAGAACCAACTTTTAGATCCACTGCAACTAGCAAAGGAGAAAATTACGCTCTTTGTGTGAGGGTGATGCAATGCCTTCAAGAGACTTGCCTTCACACGTTCCATAGCTTTCGCGCTTATCCTTATATCAGGAAACTTGCTGCCGGAATTGAAAACATCTTAAGAAAGTTGATTACTATGCATTTCTAGCATGCAGGTAAATCATAAGTTATTATATCATGGAGTCTCCTTCGTGATTCTTTCCGAGTATATGTGTAGGCTTCTGACGAGAACATACATGGAGCCATCATTTTCACAGAAGTAGTTCCTAATAGGTGTGGTGAAAATTGTTCTTTTCTTTAGAAACAGTTAAGCCTTATAGATAGGACTCCATTCAGTTACAGTTGTTCATGACTCAAATAGGAGGCTTCTCAAATGAATTTCCGCGCCCTCTTCATCAAGCCACATATGGGTTTCTTCTATTGCCTTACCACTCACGTAACATTTGCAGCACCTATATTGAACATCGCCTGCTGTCAAATGAAGAAGTGGTTGAGACCACGGTCGGATCTAACATCTGTTTTTAAGATGAACAGAAGGTTCGAGAAAATGCGGTGGTAGAAAATGCGAACAAGTTCACATAATTAGATATCCTGATTGCCAGTGTTGTAGCTGTAGAAGGCAGGCGGATGAGTAAACTTCTTGAAGAGTGGAATAAGAGGCGAAGAGATTATGAAGGAAATGAGCCGATTTATATACTGTGAGTTAGTGGGTTGGCGGGTTGGCTCTACCTGTGTCCACGTGAACGAACGGGTGAGATCACGGTCACGGTCGAGCAATTATTTACAGCGTAGTGGCGTTCTAACCCCCCCCCCCCCCGATATTTAAGTAGTGGCGTTGTAAAGGGACGATGAGCGTCCGCTGGGGACACGTCGGTGCCTGTCATGGAGGTGGAGCGCGGAATGTTAAGATAACCAAGATGCACAGCACCCGCTGACGCAGCTCTTCTAATTGTAATGCGTCTTGTCAAATCAAGTTCAATTACGTTCCATCGATCACATCTGAAATAAGCATACTTGAGGGAAGATCATATATTCTACATTTCTATGTAACAGTACAGATATTCAATACAACTGACACTTATTAAAGTGAAACAGCTCAGTAAACGAGTTTTAAAACATACCAAGCGTAAAAAGCAAGGTCAAATTGAGAGCATCAAGGGAAACTGACGGGATATTGAAAAGAAACTACAGGGGCGAAAACAGAGAGGGAACCCACTGTCGATCGAAGAAGGCGTTGGGCGCAATTGAAGTGAACGCGCCAGTGGCTGGGAAATCTTGATCTCTGTTAGTCACTAGTCGGTCACCCAATAGGCAGGTCAGTGATTTCCTTCTCCCAACACTGGAGCGGCCAATTTTGCCGGTCCTTTGTGCAACTGCAGTGGGAGTTACAAACTCACTGTTACGCACATTCACTTGACCAAATGTCTTATGCCGTATGTAGTAGTCCGCTGTGTAATTCCTGGAGTAAACACCAAATATGACGTCATCACATTCACCCCGCACGGTGGCTGTCGGGATGACCTCGCCGCCCTTCAAATGAAAGTGTCGAAAAATTGATGTGTTGTATTCCGCGAGCTTTGTATTGTTCGAAACTGATACTTTCGAAGCTGAGGCAACGAATTTGTTAACCAACGTTTTGAATGTTGTGTTTTTTCTTCACTAACAATGCCTTAAAAAGACTAAATAATTCATAACACTTAAACCTCGCGAAGCCAAGAGGCATCAACAGGCATTTTTGAAATGATGGCTATTTTCGCTAGCGCTGATGGGTCTACTCTTCAAGGGAATTACAAGGCATGATGCGTGTTAGAAACGTAGAGGTCCAAACAGAAATCTCCGATAATCGTTTTTCGCATACTCTTTTCAGTGCGGGCGCAGAAATGTATACACGGGTGATCCGCATGCTACCGCGCAATTCAACAGGGATCCATTTAGCATTTTTCTGTAACTGAGAGTGGAGACTACTGAAGATTGTTGGATGGGTGCACTCGACTCTCGAGAAGGATGGAGTTTTTCACTGTGTTGACGGCGTTGTGGCGCTGAAGCGAGGGCGTCCTTACCAAGGTCTGTCTTTGAAGTCCTTCCTGTCAAGCGACTGAACCGGAAACTGACAGTGTTGATAAAAGCGGTGTCCTCTCTCAACGCATTGTATATGTTTTGAACAGTTGCCGTTGCTCCAGTTCCTCAATGCCGTTCATATAATATAAGAATCGAAGTCTTGTACAATTGATATCGTGATTATCGTTATGGAAAGCAACGTGGCTGTATACTATCGCGGAAAAGTCTCGAGAATGATCTTGAAGTGGGGTATTAAGTCATGTGTACCGATCAATAATGGAGACTTAAGGATGTTTCAACAAATCATATTGAGATTTTCCTCCACTCTACTGCTATCGGTATGACGAAATTCTTATTACTGTGATTGGTTTACACTCCTTCATGACTTGGTGTAATCACGTACTTTTTGTTTTTACGTCTTATTTTTATGTCATCCTTTCACTTTAATGGTTTTTCCTTCCTTAACAAAATTCACACTAGTTTCTTGCTCTTTGACTGATTCCTTCGACTTTTACTTCTGACTATACACTAAAATTTAGTTTTGTTGTTAAACAAATACAGATGCTTACTATAAGTTTATTTCGACATCGTACAGTACAAGGCTCTTCCATTCCACAGACTAGTTTATACAAGCTTCACAGACCGTTCCTCCCTTACAGACAAGCACAGAGAACGGTTATTGGATTAGTGTTTCCGTCTAAGGGCACGTGCGAAACGGAAACCAAACAATTGCTTTGGTTTTTGTTGGGTTTGGTCTTTTTGGGTTTTTCATTCGTTTAACGCATTCTTCTGCTTTTAGTTTTTTCTCTTTTCGTGAACTTGAATGCTGATATCACGATGTATCACGCAGCCCTATCGCACCATAATCTTGCAGCACCTGTCAAGGTAGCGTCGGACTGTGGTGCCTAAGATCTTAGTTAGGTTCACACCGTAGTCAGAATCACTACAGCAGCACTAAGGTAATGAAGTTTGCGCATGAGGACTTGCGCTGGAGGGCGCAGAGGTGTTCCCTACACTGCCCTCAGAAAGGGCGGAGCAAAGGGCGCGCCGAGGACAAGATGATCGTGTCACCGCCATCACATGGATGCATCGCATTTATACATAATAACTTTCTTTGACCTGGCAGCTCTATTCTGAACAGATTTGGCTGTTGAGGAAAGAGTCAGAATTTTGTACATCACATTTGGAGAAAAGTAGTTTTCAGGTGCAGCGCCATGGCTTTTTTCAGGTCCCGTCACATTGCCAGGACAAAGCCGTCGTCCGCATTTTCCGACGAGTACAGCAACATCATAACGAGATATGTCTTGACAACAACGCATCATCCCCTAGAAGGTTCTTTAATGTAAGGTATTTGTTTGATCTTTTGAAATCAGAGGTCGGTGGGCCGGTTTTGCGCATAATTTCAATGTAGCTACCACCGACTCCTGGTCGGAATCACCCACAGTTTCTGATTGGGGTGAAAATTTGAAGAATCCAGAGAGAAGAGCGACGTTTTCCTTCCCCCAACTGTCTCCACAACCGAACTGACTAAAAATGAATTCGGAGTTTCCCACGAGATGCGTTCTCCAATCGCCTCCTATCAGGAGCCGTATCCTACCTCGAGTCCCCCCGGTGGTGGATTTGGGTGTGATAGGATATGCTGATATTAATTGGATTTTTCCCAACGAAGGAACATGAGCATACGGCCCCAGCTGTTAGGTTTTTGTACGACGTCACGCCACATAACGATGGTAACGCGCGCCGCAAACCTGTCCAAATAGAGCGGGTAGGGCGGAAAGTGGGCGGCGGCGGGGGGGGGACCGTGTAGCGAACGATCGCCTTACGTGTTGGACGTGTAGCAATGATGCCAGTCTTTATTTTGAACTTTGGTTAAATTTAGCCTGACTTAATCATTTGGTGCTCAGGTTAGCCAGGATTTAGCCTGGCTCCAGAGGCGATGCGAGATATGAAAAGAACGTGGTTCATCTATTGTACTTCAAAGATTTTTTGGATGTAATCGCAATCTGTTCGTTGATGCTGTTTGTAGAAACTTGTTATCACCTTGTTGAAGATCATGGTCATCAATTCTTGACGTTCTTCATTAAAGGTAATTTTTATAATTTGGTGCTGCCTACGGCTTTGTTCTGGACGAACAACAAGACTAACTTCATAAAATGTAACAACAACTTCGGTGAAATTGGCCTACAACCTCAAATTAATTTTTTAGAGCCTCCGGGCAAACTAAATAAGTCTACTGCAAAATCCTGCAACCTTACAAAGATTTTAATTTCTTCCAATACCTCGTTCGCGGAGACCAAGACAGTGACCACTCATCTAATCCAAGACTTTTACCTCCTGTCAATACATCGTGATTCGGTCATCTCCGTCTCAAAACAGTTTTGAATTTCCGCCAATCCACCGAACTCCGGCCATCTGCACGACTACGACTGCACCTCAAGACTTTTGTTTAAATTTCCGCTAATCAACCGTAATTTGGATTTTTGCTCGCTCAAATCTGTTCACCAGCAAGTACCTGCAATAAATTTTTCAGTGACAAGTTAGAGCATAGGTCTGCTGCTTACCCAACGATTTAAACAAGATGCTCTTGTCTAAATCGTTGGGTAAGCAGCAGACCCAGCGGAGTAGCCGAGAGTACGACTGAATTGCAGAATGAATACGAATATTCGTAGCCAACGAAAATGCAGCCATGCGTGGTTGACGCTGTTGAACAAATAGAATAAACGTTGGCTGTAAAAGTCTACTTACCGATTGAAATTTCAGTAAAAACTATTGTCACCACCGTTAAACTCGTTCGAAGACGTGCAGCCTTACAATGGTAGTGGTATAATTGTCATGTAGATAGAGGTAAATTGATAAAGAAAGGGATTCGGCTTTTTAAATACTAAACTGCTGCCGAACTGATAGCACCATAGGAAAACTTGGTTTAAGAAATACCGCAAAAATTTTCCGTTGTATAAAAGTCATTAAAATTTATCGACAAAAATTTAACGCACACCACCTCTTCGAATGCTCTTCAAGGAAAGAGGCATCACGTATAGTGTTCTCTATTGATTATTCCTCCAATAGCCTGCCGAAGCAGTGTCGACAGCATGCAGGAGCTCAATGTTGGGAAGTGGTTGAAGAAGTGCATTTATGGTACCCAATCCTGCATGGTCTGCTCATTTGGTAAGGAAGGGGATCGCACGGTCTCAGGAGTAGTATACTTCACAGATTGCTTAGATGACAAGGAGGAATATCTTTATGAGACGGGTCGTACTTTAGATGTAGGTAAAGGGGCTCCAGGTCGTAACCAAAAGCGAAGTCGCGGCGCTGAAACGCGGACGTGTGCTCGGTGACGCATGGCTAGCCGCGGAGCACGAAATTTCTCCAGTGTTTTGAATCCTTGACCAGATTTTTATGTGTTTTGCTTGTTTAAGATCCTCGATTAGTTTTTTTTAACGTGTTTTGCTGTTTTCTTATGCTAGAACTAGGAACGATACATGATGCATGATGTATGTCCATAAATGTGTCTATCTAAATGTCTGAATGGCATATGGACATCATGTGTCGTTCCTAGTTCTTTTGTCATAGCCGTTGACGCATATCAGTGCTCTTCACACGCTACTGTGCATGTTGCAATTGTAGGCATATTCCAGCTAGTGATGGATCGACTTTACGAAGAGACGGCGAATCTGCTCCTGGATGATGCGCAGCATTTCGCATGAGGACTGCGGAGATGGAGCACACCACTCGTGAAGCAGTAGCTCGTGAACTGTTTAGCACTATCACGGAACAGCTACAGTAAATAAAATCAATAAACGTTTAAGGAATTACTTTGTGAAGAGTATTGTGTAATTCTTCTAGAACCGTCGACCAAGACTTCATGGAAATGATCATACTGCTACGTCAGGAGGCCACTGCGCGAAGTCAACCAGCGAGTTTCCTATGTTTAGCATATAGCAGTTATGGTACCGAGCGAACTAGTCTAGATGTCTATCTCCTTTACGTTATTCATGTTCTAGGCCGACAGCGGAAATGCAGTTTTTAGGCAATTGTAAATAGTAAAGAACACCGATCAGATGTTATCTCCCGCAGCAAGGACGCGAGGACATGTAGGGTAAAGCCTATTGTTTCATACTATTTCTCTGCCAGGTTGTTGCACCAAGTACTAGGTGTCCAGCTGTTTGCAGATAGTCCTTCGATCTTCGACCTTTTACCTCGTGACCCGTTATTACCGGTCGCTATTTGATGTATCGTGCGCTTGCTGTTTTACTTTAAATATATTATTGTTAGCTTCCATAGTTTAAGTTATTTATATAGGTTTTGGCTGAGCTTCTCGTCGTCGTGTTGTTAGTTTCTTTGTGTATATAAATGAATTCTATGAGTAGAGATGCTAATTCTGTCGGTGTGGAGACATTTTTTCTATTGAAGCTCGCACTGGTATTTCTTTATGTTTTATAAAAGTTGATAAAGTAGCCTATTAATGCTGCAGTGTGATAGGGTGGTCGGAAAATACTGGTACAGAGGAAACATCTCAGTTAGTACCACTGAGATATAAAAAGTGGTTATTCCTATACGAAGGCGACTGCCTCTGCTTTTCCCATAAGGAGATGGAGGAGCCTCTTAAGCCGAAACCTTGAACCATGCGGTAATTATGAATATAGGCGTGCGACAAAGGTTTTTAAATCCTTCTCTGGGTGTAAACGATAAAGGACGGCGATAATCAATCTTACGCCTCTTTCCTTCTTCTGCGCGGTCGACGCCAGCACACACTTTCGCGCTCTAGCGCGAGTCACCAGCCGTACCTGTAGGAAACGTTACTAGCCGTCCCTGTCGGAAGCGGTCAGAACGCGACAACTCGTCCTATTTCGTCGCGCACCGTGCACGAAGATAGGGGGGGGGTTCGCGCGGCGTTGTAGTCATGTCTGCCCCGGATAAAAGACCAAGTAAACAGGCATAGCCGATGTGAAATAAAGTGAGCACACCGCCCAATATCCCACGAACGAAAGAAGAGATCGAGCTGTCTAGCCTAGGAGTAGAGCTGTCTTCCTTGGCTTATCTCTGTGAGCTCGACCCCGTAGGGGAGGCGGAACGTTTAATCATTTCGTCGCGCGCAGAGGCGCGCGCACGCCGCCTGCGCAATACTTTGCAGCCAGAAGCCCACTGATGGAACTCACGTGAGATTTACTCACATGAGTTCCATCAGTGGGCTTCTAGCTGCCTAATATTGGAAATTGCGAACGTTCCACTGCAAATTTTCGCTGACTATTACCGTAACTACTGTTGTGATAAAGTTCTTATTATTAATTGAAAATTAATGAAATATTAGGTTGTCCCATAAGTCCTTGCAGCTTTTTTTTTTCAACGATTCACTGCAGATTTCGCCGGCGGTCTCTTACATAGCGCTGCACAGCTTTCGAAAGAGAATGATTTGCTCTATCAGACGTTGTACTGCATTTCTTTTTTCATCGTGAATTTTGTCAATTTTCAGGTCGTTGAAGTGAAAAGTGAAAAAGTGTTGCGCACCTGTTCTCTCCGCATAGGTTTGTAATTTCTTGCGCAGTTTTTCATAGCACTTGGAAGACGATGTTCTGTACTACAAGAATATGTGTTAGCGCTATTTGCTCATTTGTCCTTTATTGATTTTTAGGTCATCAAATTGTGACGTCCGAAGGAGGACGGTTATTTTTGCCGACAGCTCCTGCTCTGTGGTTGGACTTTTTGGGATGGCTTTATATGTCATTCGAAAGAGAATTTCTTGCTGCATAAGAATATGTGTCGCGTTTATTGATTTCTTTTGAATATCAACAAAATGCCAAAAGGAGAAAAATCGTCTTCACCAACAACTCTTTCTCCTTCTTCAGTTGTCGATATTCGACAGAAATCAGCGTGAGCCAATAAACGCGACACAAATTCTTACTGAGCAAAAATCTTCTTCTAAACGACATATAACGTCAAGCAAAAAAGTCCAACCACAGAACCGGAGTTTTGGTAAAAACTCGGACGGAAAAGGCGGAATTCCCAATTTGATGGCCTAAAAGTCAATAAAGGACAAGTGAGAAAATAGGACCAACACATATTCTTGTAGCACATTGTCCAAGTGCTATAAAAAACTGCGCAAAAAAATACAAATCTAAGCGGAGAGAACAAGTGCGCAAATGGCTACCTTTTCACTCTCACTTTTCAGTCAACGACCTAAAAATTGACAAAATTCATGATGAAAAAAGAAATGCTATACATTTTATGATAGAGCAAATCCTTCGCTTTCGAAAGCTATGCAGCGCTTCGAAAGCTGCAAGAGACCGAGGGTGAAATCTGCAGTGAATCGTTGAAAAAGCTAGAAGATCCAAAGGAGAGATGAAACTTTTTGCTCAAGAAATTTTGGTATAATTTTCTTTGAAATTTTTTTAGTTGATATGCTGAGGGTAAAATTTTCTAAACATTTTTTTTGAAAAAAAAATAAATTTAATTTTGTTGTAAAGCGCAATAAGGCAGCAGTTACTTATTACACTAAATAGGGATCGCCCCATGCAGTCGGTTAGCTCGTCGCGTTTTTAGTTTATTGGTAATATGAATGACGCTCACATGAAGCATCAAAGTGAAAATATCTAAGTCCTTTACCTTGTTCTTTGTTTTTGCTGTATCGTTTAGGATAAGGATAAAGGACGGCGTTACTCAATCCCTTCTGGGATGCGCCAGCACATTCTACTTCTACGGGATGTCGTGGAGGCGACATGAATGCGTATTTGGCCATACAATGACTTGCGGTGGCCAGCCGATGAACAAGTCAGCGCTCTATCCTTCCCAGACAAGCCTGGTACCAATTCACCGACCCCGGAGGGATGGAAGGCTTGGTTGGCCTGGGCGGGAAATCCGAACCAGGAACCTGGTATCGGCTGCACGCGACAGTCGCACCTCCTCCGACTGCGCTACACGCGCCTGCTGTATCGTTTACAGGTGTGAAATTGCATGCAAGCAGAAATTGCTATCAAGCAACGAAACATCGCGACGTCTTAGACGAGGGCATGACGTAATCTCTTTTTGTGGAACGAAAAATGACTGCCTTTCTGCTCTTTAAGAGAAGCCTTAAACCATTATTTTCCCTCAAAGAATGAGAATTTTATAGAATTTCAAACAATGACTTCAGTTATTGAGTAAATTAATTCTTCAAAGAAATCATTCTGAAACGTTTCCATGAACAAAAACTATTCTGACCTTTTTGGAGTCTCCAGTTCAACGTGGCATGAGCTCGTTTCGATTTGGAAAATGCCCAGCTTGATTTCAATACCGTTAGGCCTGTTTAGAAGAATGTCCAATTTGGTATGAAAAGTTTTCAGTTTGACGTGAAAATGATACACATAGACTGAAACATGGTTCAACAGCAAACAATCAGCAAGGGCGGGACAATTTCTCAGCGGTCACTAATCGTTGCGGAGTACGCATTGGATTCGATCGAAAACCTTCGGATAACTACATGATTCGGATAAGTGCGATTTTGCGGACCGCGGAGTTTTGGATGATTCGGATAACGGCATTTTTGATGAACCCGTATTTTTGGATGACTCGGATAACGGTAATTTTAGTGACCCTTGAGTTTTGTATGATTCGAATGATTGCAATTTCGCGGACTCTGGATTTTCCAATGAGATATCCTGTATACTTGTTAACACAAGATGCAGTTTAACAGAACTCTACCGCGTTCCTTAAACAGGAACCCATCTTTTAACAACAACAATAATAGTGCATGTATCAAAACTCTCGCCTCTCGTCAAGGAGGAAAACATCAAAGAGCTGGACCATTCCAAACAGGGTAGTGCGGAATTTCCGTTTCCGTGTTCCGAATTTCGGCTTCTGGCCTTTTTGAGTCCTTCCGTTCCGTTCCGTGTTCCGCTCTCTTTTGGGACGAAAGGCGAAACGAAAATGGTGATTCACCACTTACTGATTGTTTTGCACTGCCATCATTCACGAATATAAACGAAAGGCTGAAGAAAGAGATTAACTGTGCACTTGTGACTGTGTTGCTTTCAAACCAGTGGTGCATCCTGATGTCAAACAGTAACCAAATTGGATTCTTTTTTCTTTTCTTGAAACGATGTACTATTGAATAGTGCAGATGAGTCAAGAATCAAATTCCTTATCCGGAGCATGCTTATCTTTTTCCCTACTAATCTTAGGTCTGTCCTGGAGTACCAATTCTAGATCGAAGTTCTATAAGCACTCTTAGGTTGCTAACATTTATCTCCATAGAGGACATTGGATCTAGTCGGAGAAGGGCATGCGGTGTCTTGCCTCTCCAACTCCCTCCTCTGAGTTTGCTTCAGAACTTCAGCTACTGCCAAGTGATATTATGGTACCCATGCGAATTCAGAGAGTCGTGTCGTGGGTGCTGAACACAACTGTAATCTCAACTCTGAACTCTCCTAATTATTGTAGGATAGATCTGGGACATTCTACAAGATTGGTTAATTGCTATAAGTGGCGAAATCTCTGGCATCTTACTCGTTAGCTGGATTTATGGCTTTCAAAATACTTTATTCCTATTTACGGAGAGATTTTGCACAAACTTCGACTTGTTACAATAGTAATGTTTGAAAATTCATCTTAGTAATAATACGAACACAAGGATTTTTTGTTGTTATATGATGCTGAAAAAAGAGTCGCATGCTGCCTCTCCCGCTAATTCGTTAACGGGAACTCAGTTATCACTACCATTATGGATATATACATTTTTTAAAAATTAAACAAAGTAGTGAGTTTTGAGTCATTTCCGTTTCCATGTTTCGTATTCCGATTTTCTCGCATTTTCGAGCTTTCCGTTCCGTATTCCGTCTTCCGATTTTCTCGAGAAATGTACGCATATTCCTGATTCCAAGATGAATTATTCTAAGGTCCGAGCTTTTCAAAAAGCCATTATCAATGGTGCAAACTGGGTCGGGGGGGGGGGAGGGTCATTATGTATTCAGTGATTTTTCTCATTCATAAGAAGGCAATTGAATGTCGAATTACATCAGAAATTGTCTAACACAGTTCATGAAATGGAAGGCACACAAGTATTTATCTAATTATTTATTGAATACGTCATACGACGTGCCACATAAGGGAAAAACAGAAACAACAGCAGAAAGCAGAAGAACGATCACAGCTAATCTAGGCGGATTTTCCATGGAAATAAGCGTCGTCCACCTATCAGTAGGTAAACACTGACAACAAGAACTCCAAAAAAAACGAGAAAGAGGGGAGGTGCTTGGTGCGGAAGAAAGGGTAGGAAGGTAATAATAAGCGCCTGATTTTTTAAAGACGTGAGCGGAGTTTAAGGCCTCCGTTAGAAGTTGGTACATAGGTAGCCGGTTCAAATAAATTAGATAAACCAGCCATTGACGGGCAGCGCGTATGTAAGTGTTGAAGAACAACATTTTTAATTTCGTGCAGCACAAAATGCAGTATGGGATACCTCTACATGGTGACACCCCCCCCCCCCCTCCCCTCCCCGACGCAATCAATGTGAAACAGCGAAGTGCCGATCATAGTACGGGCTTAACCCCTTCTCTCCCTCAATTCCTGTCCTTCCTGTCCACCGGCATCGCAACATGATATTTGAAGAAAGATATGCCAAAATCGACGAAACGCTCAGCAGCATGCTAAATATATTCAATGTCACTATTTCTACACTATTTCACAGTGGGACCCGAAAACGTATGACTCACAAGGGAACTGTCTGAACGGTAGGCCGGAACGGCAAGAACGAGTACTATAGGAGAATCCCGGTCCTCCAAATAGTAACAGAACATGTTTTGTTTTTGCCGAATCCTTGAAGCCAACGAGTAGGAGGGAGTAATGGTAAAGGGTCCGCAGAGCAAGCTCTTTACGGCAGCGCAAGATGCCGGTGTCGTGAACTGGGCGGCGCATTGGTAGAGGATACGCCTCATGTTCGTGAGGTCTAGGGTTCGGTTCCCATGCTACGTCGCATTCTTGCACTTTTACCTTTATCGGATTTCCATAGAGATTTCCATATCTGAGCTTGTGTTTGGCTTCACAGTTCCTGCCCAGTGGTACTCCGCTGCAGCCCAAGCCTGGAATCGCGATACAGTCTACTTTCCCCAGTTCTCAACTTGTATAGAATAATAATTCTAGTATAGCCAAACCTTTTCCTCCGAAACGATCTGTCCTCCCGAAAACGTGATAGTGCCTTAACTGGTTAGTGTGCCGTGACTCCGGCACAATCCTTACCTGGTTGAAACTCTTGGTCCTCTTCTTCCACTACCTCCAACTTCTCCACTTCGTCGATTCCCAGCTGTCGCAGTTCGAAATCCTGTAGGGTACTTGCTATCCTTTCCGCCATCTTCATCTCGTCTCTCGAAGGGATAGCATCCAGTGGAGATCTGCACTTCAGTGTCAGTAGGTGAATGACCACTCGAGGGTTAGCAGACATTGCAGAGTCAGTGTTGGCGGCAGCACCTTGTTATAACCGCGCGACTTTGTAAGCAACAGAGGCGACAATGTCGATGAGGTGGTAGGTCAAGTTGAGTTGAAGATCATGTGGTCCCTTCCTACACTGTGAGTACACTGGTGGAACTCACCTCACCGACATTAATAAATTGCATTTGAAGCATTTTTCTGGCTTTCTGCCGCTGTTTTTTGTTTTTCCTTCAAAATTTCTTACATTGACAATGAGAACAATTTGTTGGAGTAAAAGTTTCATACAAAATCGCATTTGGCATATTTCGGACATTGCTGGTGAATTACGAGATGTCGACAAATAATAACTAGTAAAAACATCTTACTCCAAAACAAGTTCAGATATGGAAATCTCTATGGAAATGCGATACTATGGTAAAAGTGCAAAAACACGATGCAGCATGGGAACCGAACCCTAGACCTCACGAACATGAGGCGTACCCTCTACCAATGCGCCGCCCAGTTCACGATACCGGCATCTTGCGCTGCCGTGAAGAGCTTGCTCTCCGGACTCTTAACCTTTACACCCTCGTGCTCGTTTGCCTCAAGGATTCGGCAAAAATGAAACATGTTGTGTTACTATTTGGAGGACGGGGATTCTCCCTATAGTACTCGTTCTTGCCGTTCCGGCGTACCGTTCAGACAGTTCCCTTGTCAGCAGCGGGTTCGCCTGCGAAATTCGTTTTGAATGTGATTTGACTTGACAAGGTGCGCGGTTTCATAATAAAGCGAGGAAACTGAACGCGTTACTCGATTTTAGCCGATTTTATACGAATCACTAAGGGTCTGGATAATTGGGTGATTTGGATAGTGGCAGTTTCGCGTACCACGGATTTTTGGATGATTGAGATAAGGGCAATTTCGCGCTGGCCGGATAATTAGATGATTCGGATCGGAATATCTGAAAATGATTCATTCGGATCCAATGTATAGTGCGGAGCCCACGCGCACGGAGCTTTGGAAGCCGTACGCGTTTTCGTCGCGCCATCGCGGGCTTGCCACGGTCGAGGCGCGCGGCCAAATTGAGTAAACGTTCCCGCAACCCCCTCCCCACCCCGTAGGGTGGTAAAAGCAGTGCCGTCAAGGTGAACCAAATAGAAATATTTCATTCGTCTAGCTACCTCACCTGCGAAGGTAGATGGTTGCTATAAATGTGTTTTATTTCGTTGTTTATTTGTGTGATGCATTCTAAGTGCGCTGAAAAAAATAGCAGCGCATATACAAAAAAGAATAACAACCGCGGACATAATAAAGACAATTAAATCTAGCAGCAGAGCTGTGGTAAAATTATCTAAAGAAGAAACGCATATAAATTTAATGTGGAAATGGAATGGAACAACATCTACTCTTTACAGTTGCTTTTGATCGTGAAAACTCAAATTTAGCATAACTGCTTACTCACCTTCCTTAAACTGCATTTATTTTCCACCTAACGTTATGGTATAGAAGTATCTTCAGCAGACAAAAAAGCATTTCTAACATTAGCTTTACCATCTTCATTATATTATATATAGCAGACAAATACCACACATTTAGGATATACCCATAATCACATATCGATGAGCGTTCTGGCCAAAAGACAAAGAAATGTGGGTGACGTTGGAGGATGCTATTGCTCACGAAGATAATGCCAAGCTCTGATGCCGGGCTTTTGGATGCTTCAAGGCACGTCAATGATCATGATATATGAAAATGTGGTCAAGAACTCATCTTTCAAGGGTGCTTTATTAACACTGCGACATCAAAGTATCGTTGGCAATGAAAACGGCCAACATCAGCATAACAAGGTGCGAAAATTGCTCGACTTCCACTGCTCTCGGTGACGAGTTTGATGAGGCTTAAAAGTGTCAGATGAAAAGCAAATCATAGAAATTGGAGCAATTCCTCCAAAGAATAGTTTGGCTAAAAACAACGTCGTGAATATGTTGGGTCTGACGATGAATTTTAAACGGAATTAAGACATGATTTTTCTTTACTCGGCTTACCACTACAGTGAGATGCATTATGAGGATCACGTGTGGAATGGAAGCACAGGAACTGGTTCGAAGTACCTAGTCAGTGACAGTTCTGTATTTATGTTGTGTATGTTTTTTTTTAAATTTTTTAGTGCGTGTGAGATAAAACAGTTGCTCTTTCCGTTTCGCCTTTATGGAGGGATGTGAGTACCTTGACAGTTACGAAGATTTCCTGAGCTGATTATTCCTGCTGACTTATTTAGAGCAGAGCAGTCTGCGTCGCTAAGTGACATAATCGTGTTGTTTAGAACACGAACCGGCTGCGTGCTGTAACAGGGTTTCATCAAGAACAAGTGTAAGAATGGGGAAAAAGGAAAGGCATGTGCACATGCTACTGGCTTGGAATAATCACTCTTATTAAGTGAATTGCTGTGCAACGTTTTTTTTTGTATTCAGCTTCCAGAGTTGCTCACCTAATGATCCTGTCGAAATCGTCGAAATAGATGGATTCAAAATGCAGGTTCGATTCAACTATGAGCGGCGTTTCATTCACTAAATCACAGAATTCGTCAATAGGTTATAAAAAAAATCAGACTGCATGTGACGTGTTTGAAGAGAAACTAGGTTTCGTCATCAATTTTAGACCGACCTCAGAACTTGTTTTCGAGCTTTCAGCCAGACCCTCGTTTTGCCGGAGCGAATGGAAATGCTACAATGTTTGTTAACAAGGGTGAAACGCTAGCGTTCATACCAGCTAACGAGCCGAATTCGTTGCAAGGTTCAGGTGTGCGTTCAGAGCACTAAATCCATTACATGTACTTGGCAGGCGAAGCATACCGCAACTCAGTTTCATTTTGTCTTCGCTTAAAATTAGTAAACTAAAATCGATACGAATCGGGTAGTCAATTTTCTTTTCCCACACGATTCTGTATTTTGATACAAGAGGTATGGATGGATAATGTGCAGCCGCGTCCCGGTTCAGAAGACGCTTCACATACGTCGTGCAGCGAGCTTCCGGATTTAGAAAGGATGCTTGGGTGGCCATTAAGTACTGTCGTCGAGAAAACGTCATATTTAATAATACGCGAGATTTTTTAATTTTATTATTGTTCGAAATGATCACCAACATGTAGGATGGATTTCACAGAATGCTTCGAAGTGACCTCACTTAGCTTTTACGCAGGCTCCAAATCTTGGTTTCACTGATTCCGCTGTGCGCAGCGTCGATGATGTGCTGTGGACAGATGAGAAATTTTTCACGATCGAAGCCGCACGCAATGGTAAGATAGATCGCCAGCTTCTCAGATCCAATCAAAGGCACACTCGGAAAAGGAAGATCGTCACAAAATTTGTTTGTGTTTGAAAAAAATGGTTTTCCAAAAGACTGATAGTGTGGGCTGCTATAACAGAAAACCAGAAGACGCCGCTGGCAAATTAAACTACTTCGAAGTGGGAATCGCACGATCCTAAAAAGTTAGGAAGCGGTTGCGCTTGTGTGCCGCATGGAGATCAAAACCCATTTTGGAGTACAAAACGCAAGAATGCGATAAAGGGTGAAAAGGCATGGTAACCGTTTTGAGAAGTTTAACCTACTATATCCATTTATCCAGTGCCACTATTCGTCTGATATGTGATATAAAGGTTGAGTTTTACAAGGAATTAAATTTTTTATATCATATAATTGGTATATGATACAAAAATTGATTTCTAACAAGGAACGGTTCCCAACCATAGCGAGTTTTTGCGATGCTATTTTAACAGGATGTAAGGCCGTGTGAGCAGACTCCAGAATTACAGTTAGTTTTTGCTGAACGCTTTTTTAAAGACAGGAAAAAGAGGTGTAAAAACGTTTAAGCAACAATCTTCAACCCCTATGACTCCCCGAGGTGTGCCACAGTGGCGCAGTCGGTGGGAGTGCCGTCTCATAGGGGCAGTGTCGAGGTTTTGAGTATGAGTCCGCGTACTGTCAATGTTTCTGCACATATTAGTTCGTTGTTATTACGCTTTCTACCTCCCGGAGCGGCAGCTTGTACTCTCGCGACACTTCGATGAGCTTCGTAATGGTGTGTATGTGGTCGATCGTGCTGAATCTTCTCCGAAATCCTGCTTGTTCGCATGGCTGTCCTTCGTCCAGCTTTCTACTAATCCAATTCAGGATGACTCGAGTGAACAGCTTGTAGACTACGGACAACAGGCAGATCGGGCGATAGTTGCCAATGTCGTGCACGTCTCCCTTCTTGTACAGCAAAACGGTCTTGCTGGTCTTCCACTGAGATGGAACCTTGCATTCGGACAGGTAGCGTGTGAAGAGCCGCGCCAAGGTGTTGATGAGCGCTGGCCGGAGGTTCTTCAGGTGTTCAGCTCTGATCCTGTCAGAACCGGGTGCTGTACGTTTCTTCACCGACGAGATGGCGTGTCGGATTTCGGAAGAGAGAACAGAGGGGACGACGTATCCATCCTGCGGAAGATGGCATGGGGGCAGGTGGACGTGGCTATCGAAGAGATCGGAGTAGAAGTCGTGGATGACTTTCTCCATGGTCCTTCTGGAAGAGGTGATGGTTCCGTCAGGACGTCGGAGAGCGGTCATCTTGGTCTTGAAGTTGGCGAAGTTCCGGCGGGCATTGCGGATGCTCAGCCCTGCCTCTGCTGCTTCAGCCAACACTTCCGCCCTTCTCTCTTTGAGATCTTCCTTTATCGCCGCTCTGCATAGCTTTGCAAGCTCGGACGTCAGTTGGTAGTTGCCTGACGCTCGTGCTGCTCCACGCTGGCGTATCAGCTCGAGAGTTTCCGGAGAGAGGCGTCTCTTGGTGGTCTTTAAGCTCTCGGCTCCCTTAGCACTATCGTGGAGATGGTGCAGAAGCGATCGTATTCCTCGTCGACGTTGTCCATGACGGCATCTTCCCAAAGGCCGACAAGAGAGGTGTAGAGATCCCAGTTGATGGTCGTTCTGGGATTCCTCTTCTTGAACTTCGCGGCCTTCTCTCCTTGACGCGAAAAGCGGAACCTCGCGCGAAGGAGGCGGTGGTCCGATCCCGTGTAGAACTTGGGGACAACGGAGACATCGGTCAGGCAATACTTGCGATTGAAGATGATGTGGTCGATCTCGTTGTGGAACTGGCCACCGGGGGATTCCCAGGTCCATCGTAGGGAGGGAGGCTTCTGGAACTGCGAGTTTCCATGGATGGTCTTGGTCGACATGATAAACTCAGACAGCCTTTCACCTTGCTCGCTCCACTCCAAACCGTGGGTTCCGATGTGAAGTTCTTCCGGCGACCATCGTGGCCCGATCTTGGCGTTGAAGTCGCCGACGATCACCTTGTAGAAGGTGTGATCTTCCTTATAGAACTTCTCCAGCTCCACGTAGAAGGCCTCGACGTCTTCGTCGTCGTAGTCGGATGTTGGGGCATACGCGACGAACACAGTCAAGGCTGGCACGGAGCCACATCGCTTCAGTCGCAGACGTCCGATTCGGCTTGTCAGAGACTCGTACGAATCGATGTTCATGGCCAAGTGCGTGTTGACGAGGACACCAACGCCTTACGTTCATCGACCTGAAGAAGGCATTCGACTCCGTCGAGACTGAAGCGGTCATGGAAGCCCTGCTCACCCAGAGCGTTCCTACTCAGTACATCAGGGTCCTTCGAGAGCTGTACAGTGGATTCACGACCAAGATCTCACCATTCTACAACGACGTCGTCATTGACGTGACTAGAGGGGTTCGACAAGGGGATACCATATCCCCGAAGCTCTTCAGCGCCACCCTCGAAAACGTCATGCGCGAACTAGAATGGGAAGACATGGGAGTGAAGGTCGACGGCCGGCAACTGCACCATCTTCGCTTCGCTGACGACATCGTGCTCATAACACCGAGCATCAGTCAGGCGGAACGAATGCTGGCCGACTTCGATCGTGTATGTGGAAGCGTTGGACTGCAGCTGAATCTTACGAAGACGATGTTCATGAAGAACGGATGGGTTTCTGATGCCCCATTCTCGCTCAACGGGACGAACATCTCCGAATGCTCCAGCAATGTGTATCTGGGTCGCGAATTCAACATGGCCAACGACCTAGCACCAGAGCTGAGCAGGAGGAAACGAGCGGCTTGGGGAGCTTTCAAGAGCGTCGAAGAAGTCGTGAAGAAGACGAAGAACGTCCGACTCCGTGCCCACCTATTCGACTCCACTGTTCTTCCTGCCCTAACATACGCCTCAGAGACCTGGGCTATACGAAAGCAGGATGAACACGCATCAGCGTCGCGCAGCGTGGAATCGAGAGGACGATGCTCCGAGTGACACGACTCACGCAAGTGAGAGAAGTGAGCTTCGCCGATGTTCGAAGATCATGTGGGCCAAGTCGTCGAAAATTAGGTGGGCCGGCCACGTAATGCGATTCGCAGACACCCGCTGGACGAGAGTCGTCATAGATTGGATTCCGCGGGATGTCAAAAGAACACCAGGACGCCCACCAACGCGTTGGTCGGACTTCTTCGTGAAAGCCCTGAACGACCGATATGACGCTCTTCGTGTCCCTCGAGCGAGGAGGATCCATTGGACCACTCTGGCACGCGACAGGGACGAATGGAGACGCTGCTGGCGCCCGCTCGAGCAAGTCGATGATCAACGGGACGACAGGTGATACAGGTGATACCTCCCGGAGAAGTGGAATCTGGTGTGAATTTGGAAAGTAGTCGGCCGACAACCCGATAAGGTGAGAACGACATTGTTAATGCACTGACGTGCCAATATGGCCTGGGTGCATAATATCCAACCGGTGTGCGTGTTTGTGAGCAGTTACGATATCATTGGTGATATGGTATGATACGGTGTTGGTACAGATACGCATCGTTGAACAACCAGCAAATAGGAAGACTCAAATAGACAGCCTTCGCTTGTTGTAAGCATTGATAAACTAAAACTGACTCCTGATCATGAGAACGCGTAATAACAACAAAAAGTGTTTGCAGTACGCGGTCTCGAGCTCAAAAGCCCACCGTTGTGCTCCTATGAGGCGGCACACCTACTGACTGTGCCACCGAGCACATCTCGTAGGCTGTCATAGTAGTTAACGATTGTTGCGCACCCGTTTTAACATCTTTTTCAGGTCTCTAAAAAAGCGTTCATCGAAAACTAACTGTGATCTGGACTCCGCTCTCCCTACATCCTGTCAAGATAGTATAGCAAAAACTGACCTTAACTTTAGAACCTTTCCTTTCCTGAGGTGATTAAGGAAAAGGAAAAACATTCCAGCCTTAGTCATTTTGATTCCTCGAAAAAAAAGCAATGTTCATTAGCTCATGCGTTAGCGAAAGGCATAAAACAAACAGAGAATTGTAGAAATGCAGCCAATTAGGTGAACAGATCGTTCTGGAACGCCATCTGCTCCTCTGAGCTTTTAAGTGACCATAACCCTTCAACACAGAAAGTATGGATTACTCTTTCCAATACAAAATGTTCTTTTGATTGACAATCAGAGTCAAATCATGAATGGGAACACGTCAAGCTTAAAATTGCGAACAGCGCCGAAATCCTGCGCCTGCAAAATCAAACTTGTTAAACGTGTTCATCGCTTTTGATTAAAATAATAGCAGCTAAAATTAGGTATGCTCACAGAAATGCTTACCTGATAGGTTCACAACGCACATAAGCTTCCACAGAGCAGATAGGCCAATAAACGAGGTATTTTTGATAGTGAGCTGTCCAAAAATTGTAGTTATATTGTATAGCTTCCACAATTCTACTGGGTTAGCGTTGTGGTCCAGTGTCAGCCGTCCGACAAGCTCGTCACAGCCACCGGGAACATCAGCCAGGTAGCTGTCGTTACCAATATGACACGAGAGCTCGCCATTCTCTCCTATCTCTGTAGGTTCATCTGAAGGGCGACATAAAGTGAAAGTTTTCGACAACTTTTTCGCAACAAATCAAACAAACAAAACCTTGGCAGAACACATGCAAGCACAAGGAACGGGGCAATAGCACGAGAAGGTTTTCTCCCGCCGACGTCACTGCAATGGGCCCCAATGCATATCTAATCGACATCAGTTATAGAGATGATTATTACTATATATTTGTACAATATCAAATATATACAATATCATAAAGAAAACACTTTCAAAAAGCCAACGAGTGTTCTGCGGTATGCCTGTTGTCAGACTGTATTACGTTAGTGTATTACACGGATAAAACTTGAGCCAAAATTGAAAAAAACGAGGTCTGGAGAAAATCCAATTACATACATCAAATTTTTTTACGTTCTGAAATTTTTCCCGGGTAATGACCGGCAAATAGGCTATGTGGAGACATACCCGTATTAGATGTACCTTTACATATTTTTAGGAAAGAGAAAAAACTACTGAAAGAGAAACAACACAAAGGATTTTACAAAGATACCATGATTTTTTGTGCTAACAAGTTGAAAAATCGTTAGGTCATTCTGTTGTGTTTAAAGAGAAGCTAGAATGCACAGGTTAATTGGTTGCCGTCCCATCTATTAAGGAAAACATTTTCAATTCCAAACTGCAAAAAACAACATAAACACGATATCCTAATCTGCTTATCCTTTGAAAGAAAAAAACAAGTAGGGCTGCTATAAGGATATTTCTCATTGTGAGATACTCTAGCACAAGGGTTATTCCGAGCACGCCCCCCATCTTGGGTAGGATTAAATGGCACAAAATAATTCGTTACATGACGTGTTGCTAGATTACTGCGCAGTTTTGTTATTCTTTATTTTTTATTTTTGGTCAATTTTTATTTCTTTATTGGTTTCGTTCTGTTTTTAATTTGCTTTTGTACTTTTACCCGCAAATGGCTCAGTAGTCCTATCCTGTTGTATTACGTATCAACTTTTGACAATTAAAAGTTTAAAAAAATTAAAGATGAACCTTATTAGAAACATGTACAGTAATGGTGACTCTAACAAGAAGAATTTGTAGATGTCGGCCCATAGGAATGGTAGCGCCAGAAATCGATTTCATTTCAGGCTTGCGTTCAGGCCAACCCGCCCTTCCGCTGTGGAAGAAGGACGCATTTGAACGTCCGTTGTTATCTGCAGCTTTCTAATTATAATGCGGAAGGTGAACGAACTGTATGGCCTCTACAATGTCTCGCGGCAGCACCCGGAGAACTCATCCATATGGCTCCCACCACAGTGAGGGCCCACGCTGTCATTGTGGTGGGAGCCGCGGCGCGGACGAGTTAACGCGGAGCCACTGGTCACAAAGGTCGCCTAGGGCTGCCGTAGTTCGCGGCGCCCGAATCTCATCCGCAGTGCCAGGAGCTGCTCATGAGACCCGCCGGGGGGCGTGATAGATGGGGTCGATTATAGCTCATCTATTTGGAAACATTTTTTTAAACGAATCTACATGCTAGGAATATAATAGGGTGGTGCATAATTTCTGTACATAAAGAGGCTTGACAACCAACAATATAATCACCGTAAGTGTCGACAAATGGAGGCGTATAGAATCCTGCAAAAAACGATATTACCACGCTGTCCAATAATTCTTGTCCGAAAATTTCACCATTTTTAATTTTTTTCAACTTTATTGAAAAACAAGTCTAATCAACAACATAATCACCACAGTTATCCACAACAGTGACCCATCAATTGGGCAGGTCGCCGATGCCCTTCACCCAGAACTCCGGGGGCTGCGACTCAAGGAAGTCCGCGATGCCGGATTTGAGGTTGTCGTAGTTGGTGAATTTTCTTCCGGCCAAATGGCGCTTCAGCGGGCGGAACAAGTGATAGTCGGAGGGGGCGAGGTCCGGGGAATACGGCGGATAGGCAACCGTCTCCCAGCCGAGCGTCGCCAACTTCTGCTGGATCTCCTTCGCCACGTGGGGGCGCGCGTTGTCGTGAAGCAGGTGGACCGAGGCCCGTCGGGGACGCTTTTCTCGGTTGGCGGCGGCTAGTTTCTCGAGCCGATCGGTGTAGATGGAGGCGGTGACCGTCCTGTCTTACGGGAGCAGCTCGAAGAACAGCATGCCTTTGGCGTCCCACCAGCAGCAGAGCATGATCTACAGCGGGTGTTCCCTGTTCTCGAGGCTCGTGTCGCCGCTCTCGAAACGATTGAACCAGCGCCTGACTGTGCGTTGGGACACTGCATCCTCCTTGCACGCCCTGCAGATGTTGGCGACCGCGGTGCCCGTGTCGTTGCCCAGCAGCCACTCGTAGTACACGAACGTACGAATTCGACCTTGGTCCATTTTAGCTTGTACTGGTAGCTAGACGCGGCGACTGCGCCTTATACCCCAAGCGTGGAACTCTGGAGAACCTTCTAGAAGGCTCTTACACTTGTCTGATATTATAACACTTCTAAGGAAAATTATAGAGTTTTGAAAATTTTCGGATAGGAATTATTTGACAGCCTGGTAAGTAACCTTAATTGCATTACAATACTTCGTGGTCTTCCAGCCAGCCACAAGTTAGCCGTGTGTGGTTTAGGGGTAATCTTTGAACAGAAATGCAACAACAAAGCAGATCGTTCTTTTTAGTATAACTGCATCGGACAGAGTCAACAAGGCATCGGAGGGAATGCCGTCATCACAAGTGCTACCACATTAACTTCCAGCTGCCTGTCAAACGAGGAACTTTTAGTGGAGGTAGAACGACAAAAGTGAGAGCAAGCGCAAAATGGTACACAGCTGTTGCGTTATAAGGAGTTTTCTATTAGATTTCGGGGCTTACACTCAAGATCTCTTAAGTTTGCTTATAAAACGCTTCTTACCAAAACAAAAATCGTTTTGCTTACTACATTCTGACACTCTTAGAGGTCGCAACTACCGACAAAAGTACGAAGTATTGCGTACAGTAACCCTCGCGGCGCCGCACCACCCTCCGTTGTTATGGCGGGTCCGCGGCACCCGCAAGCTCTGCTGCCGGCATATCACAAACAGGGCTGAAGCATTCAACAAAAGGTACATTAAAGTAAAAAAGCGATAGGAATTTGAAGGGCTATTATTCATGAGTTTAGTTAACTCACCATAGCAGATACGTCCGTGAAGCTTTTGCACATATCGTGAGGTGATCAGGCTCTTTATCTCCTTTGATGGAAAACACAGATAGGGATTGCCGGAAATGACGATTGTTGATAATATGACTACCTGAGAAGAATTGCTACATTAAAGGTTGTATTTAACTCGTGCTGATATACTGGTCTTGCTAAATATGACCAAATGCTTACATGTGTTGTATCTTGCGGGGCGGATACGTCCACTAGAACAACGTGGAACTGATAGTAATTTTGCACAAAAAGGTTTTGTGAAACGGTCCCTGAGTGCTCAGAAAACGTTTTTTTAACAAGTGGAATGAACTGAAATCAGGGAAACTAAGAAGTAGGCGCATAAAGCGCCCAACGTCACATGTGCTATTGTCGCGAGTTTTCCGAAGACCTCCTCTATAATTCACTATTGCGTGCACTGATGGGATTCCCACGTAGTAATGATGGACCTATACTGACGGATGCAGCATGATCCTTGAAACTTTTGAGTTTCAATCAATTAGTTGTCTTTTTTGTTCCAACTTGTTCGTCTAGCTTTGCACTTTCCTTTTCCATCTAGCTGAGCAGCTCTCTTCACAGCAATTTCTCTCAGTACTTCATTCAGAAGCGCTCTTCTGGATGTCACTCAAGAGAAAGAGAGAATCAGCTCAGACCTGAGTCTGAAAGATTTGATGCTATTTATGAATGCCTGTGGACTCCCTTCAAATGTAAAAAGTGGCTAAGACATTTCTAGCGCAACATCGTTTAGGACCTCCTCTCGGTATTTCCTTTTAAAAGGATAAAGGATAAAAAGGATAAAGGAAGGCGTTATCCAATCCTCGCCTCCACGACATCCTGCAGAAGTAGAATGCGTGGCGCATCCCAAAGGGGATTGAATAACGCCGTCCTTTATCCTTTGTCCTTTAAAAGGATAATCAAATTAATGAACTTTGGACGGATTATTTCATACAATGAGCTCTACGATAACATCTGATGTGAGCGAGATCAATTCATACCTCCAGACTGTCCCAGCCGAGCCGCTTCAGTTGTAAATTGTTTTCAATACGAAGGAATTTTTCCACGAACTTATCTGAATCAGTAAACTCCAGGAAGACATGCGCTAAATTCTCAAACGTATTGTGGTAAAATATGAAGTTTACCGTATACATTATAATAAACATGTATGTTGTTCAAACTGCGGAAAAAAGCCAAGTCGTCAAAATTCGAGTTCGTGATAGAAATTTCGCCGGAGTGTTCTTGTGCGTTGCCAAATTTTTGTACTAATGTGTTGTAGTCAGGAGGGTCATCTTCTGAGATCTCGAATTTTCCGTATATTGCACTGCAGTTGTCCTCCAGCTTCCGTGTGATGGCCTCAGTGAGCGGTCCATCGAGTTCGCAACCTGAAGAAACGTTTCTAAATCGCCGCAAATCAATAGCATCAACAGTCAAATTACTATCATGTCAGACAGAACTTTCCTATTCTTTCCTCACACATCGTCGTACTATTTGGCTAAGTACAATACCGCTCCTGCCTTGTCAAAAAAAGAAAAAATGTTTAAATATTAGGTTGTAACGAATTAAAGGCAGTGGCTCGCGCCATTTTTTGGCGCGTCATTACGCGTTTGATCAAGAACAAACCGTAACATGTGGCACATCATTTAGAAGCGCAAACTTTGCTCTACCGGAGAGTATCAAATTTTCTATGTAAAAGTGGTAAACTTTAGAGTTTTATTGACTTTTTTGCAGATGGACAAAAGGGTAATCCGAGGCATTTACTTGTATGAATTCAAGCTGGGCACTACATACTTGTATGAATTCAAGCTGGGCACTACAGCCTAAGGAGGCGGACGAGAAGATCAACGCCGCATTCGGTCAAGGATGTTCCACAATTCGGACGGCGTATCGTTGGTATCAGAAGTTCCGAAATGGAGATGAGAGCTTGGAAGAACATGAAGGTCGTGGGAGGCATAGTGATGTTGATGAGGACAAACTGAGAGATGTGGTAGAGGAGGATCCACACAAAGGTACCAGGGAGATAGCGAAGTTTCTTGGAGTCAGTCGCAACACAGCTGCCCGGCATCTGAAGGAAATTGGAAAGACCAAAAAGCTGGAAAGATGGGCGCCTCACGAGCTGTCTGAGGAGCAAAGAAACCGACGATATGAGATCTCGTCCGCGCTGCTTCTACGGAACGAAACGGACCCATTCCTTGATCGCATCGTAACCTGTGACGAGAAATGGATAATGTACGACAACAGGCGACGATCGGCACAGTGGGTGGACAGCGATGAGGGCCCCAAGGTTTTTGCGAAGCCGGAATTGCACCAAAAGAAAGTAATGGTGACAGTATGGTGGTGTTCGCTGGGAATTATTCACCACAGCTTCCTCCCTCCCGGTGAATCCATTACGGCAGAGAAGTACTGCATTGAAATTGAAGAAATGATGAAAAAGTTGAAGGATACCCGGCCGGCCTTGGTAAACCGAAGGCGAGTTCTCCTGCACGACAATGCTCGCCCCCATGTAGCACGAATGACGTTGCAGAAATTGAATGAGCTGAGCATTGAAACTCTACCACATCCTCCGTTTTCGCCCAACCTCTCCCCAACAGACTACCATTTCTTCAAGCATCTTGGCGACTTCTTGGTAGGGAAAATATTCAAATACCAACATGATGCCGAAAGTGCCTTCGAAGATTTCGTCAATTCCAGAACTTCTGATTTTTATGCTACTGGGATAAAAAAGCTTGTGTCACGTTGGCAAAGATGTCTAGAATCAGAAGGTTTTTATTTCGATTAATACACTTGCCTACAAGCCAATATATCAACTGTTTAAATTTACAGTGGTTCAGTGCCATTTATTTCGTTACAACCTAATAGGAGCAAAAAAACCGGCGTTTTCGCAGTGTATCCATAACTCCTTTCAGAGTGGCCTATTCAAAATATATACGTTGCCATCCAAATTTAAACTGAGCAATGTATCCAACGATGTGGATAATTTGCAGTGGTTTTAGAAGAAAAGATATGAGACCTATAAAATCTTGACTCTGTCGGTACAATTATCTCGAGCGGCAGTTGGGGTCACCACCGTCCAGGTTTTAGGAGCCACCGAATCTGTTTCTTTCCTAAGCTAGTGGATGACACCTAACTATTAGATAGACACTCAGATTGGATTTGGATGGTAACATTTTTTTTGGGTAGGCCACCTTGAACGGGGTTATGGGAAAGCGGCGGTTTTTTGTGTTTATTCCCCCAAAATCCAAAAATAGTCACCGGTATTGTACTAGTTACTTCACGTCTTAAGAAGCTTTTCATCCTGCGCCTTCAGAGCAACTACTAACTTATGGTTTTATTCTCTATGCATTTTCAGACATTGTGAAAAATGTTATTGCTCAAGTGGTGGAGTTATTGATTTGAATTATGTTTGTGCTAACAATGAAGCATTTCTGGAAAACTGAACTAAAAACACTTGAGAATATTGAAAAAAATGGACTGATAGCGCAAAAATCCGTTCAGCCTGATAATATGTGACGCTGTTTTGCTTGCTCGCCTAGTTTGCGGTAGGGCACCTTTACGGTCCATTCGCCAGCACCTTCATGGTCCATTTCTCATCACTTTTTGATGCCTTATCAGCTACCAAGTTTGAGAGCGCTAAGGAAATTTTTGGAAAAATGTTATCTCCACTACTCCAGCTCTGTTCCGCAAAATTTGCCAGAATTTCCATCGATAATGTACAAACAACTGCTTAGAAAATAACAGAAAACGAACTGCACAACGTTGGACGGAATCATAGAGAGAATTGGAGAACTAAGCACCGGTTCAAAACAAAGCAATTACTCCTTTTCTTTGTACAAAACGACAAGCACAAGAAGAAATTTGCTCACCACAGTTTTCTTTATTTCCGCGGATTCGTCGTTGGCTATAATCGTATCCTTCGAATTGAGAGCAGTCGAGCACCAGAAGTGGGTTATTTAAGATGTACGTTCGAGGTTTGAATGGAAACCATTGAATGCTCTTCAGTTTGGTATTATTCGAAAGCAGTATTTCATAATCTGGAATGTGCTAAGGTACATGAGGCAACTTGGAATACATTTTTTGATCAATGTTGGCTGTTCTTAAATTATTGGTGTGCATCCTGCTGTTGGAACAGTGTGATGACAAGCTTGGATTCTTTTTTAGGAAACACGGTTCAATATTCCACGCAAAGAAGCGTCGATTGTCAGCGGCAAGAGGTGCGCTACCTCGCTAGATGAGAGTATCTGTCCAGAGTGTTCGAATAAGCATCTAATTCCTCAGCCGTAGCATGCTTCTACTTAATTGCCCTAATAATCCTATGTCTGGGTTCTAGCTGAGAGTTCTATAATGAATCTTAGGTTGCTAACAGTGCTTTCCATACGGAACTTTCTATATGACCGTTTAAGTGCTAAAGTGGCGACATCTCTGGTATCTTACTAGTCCGCAAATGCTAGCTTCATTGCGTTTAAACTACTTTCTTCTTACTTACAGAATGATTTTTTATAAATTTTGATTTGTTGTACTCGTAATATTTGAAAAGTCATCCTAGTGCAAGATACGAATACAAGAATCTTTCATTGTTATGCGTTGTTGTGGAAGAGCCGCATGATGTTTTTCCTGTTGATTGGTTGTTAATGGCAATTTCCTTAATACCACCATTCTGACATGTCTATAAAAAGCAAATGAAGTAATGAATGTTGCGTGATTTCCGTTTCCGTGTCTGTGTTCCGTGTCGCTTATTCCCATTTCCGCCCATTTTTGAGCTCTTTCGTTCCGCTTTTCTCGAAAAAATTTCCGCACATCCCAGATCAGTTTGGAACAAGAGAGAGAGAGAGAGAGAGAGAGAGAGAGAGAGAGAGAGTGTGTGTGTGTGTGTGTGTGTGTGTGTGTGTGTGTGTGTGTGTGTGTGTGTGTGTGTGTGTGTGTGTGTGTGTGTGTGTGTGTGTGTGTGTGTGTGTGTGTGTGTGTGTGTGTGTGTGTGTGTGTGTGTGTGTGTGTGTGTGTGTGTGTGTGTGTGTGTGTGTGTGTGTGTGTGTTTCCCGTTACTCTATCGCAAAGATGGCACTTCTGTGGTGTATTCAGGACAATGGCTCGTTGTTGTGTATGTGGGGTAGTATCTTCTTTCAATTTACTATTATTCTGTACCGCTTAGCTTGATGAGTGTTGCCTCCCATTCTTTGCTAGAATTCAAGAAGAATAGGACGTCGCCCTCAAAACGAAAATTTGAAAGACGGCGGACAGATAAAAAATGTCGACCTCAAATTAAACTCAAATTAGACGAATTGTGAGCATGCAACGGTTTTCGGTGGTTCGCGACCGACAACTTGTCCGCGATCGCCCTTCGAAATGGAGCGCAAAATTTCAATTTCGAACATTTTCATTGCTCCATACGAAATATGTATATCAAACGATAGAACTCGAGTTTCTTAGCTCAAATATATCCTTGGTTTTTGAAATGAACAAAATTTAGGCGAGTTATGTCCAAGAGACGCAAAAGCCGGAAAAATGCGGCTTTTGGGGATTTGATAGAAGGACACGGCTGTAACTCTACGCGTCATTCCTGGGGCCGGATTCATCAACGACTTACATAACTTTAACGGCGAATTGTAAGCTTATCAAGCGATATGGTGACCGATAACACGCTTAAAAGTTTAGATAACGCGGCTTATCGCTCACCACATCGCTCGATAAGCTTACAATTCTCCGTTAAAGTTACGTAAGTCGTTGATGAATCCGGCCCCTGAAGGCCCAGAACTCATCATGGAACGATGGTGAAAAAATAGCGATGCTGTTACCTACAAGAGTGAATAAAGCCCCCGAAGTATCTGGATAAGTGAATAACATGTGAAGTCCCCTGATGGAGCTTTAAAAAACGATGGATGGAAAATTCTACACACAGCTTCATTGAGCCAGAGGTGATCCATGTAGTGTACAAATAAGTGGCTGACTTCTAAGGAGCTACGAGTTGGTCTGGCAGTGTCTGAATAGATTTGTGTGTTTCCTTATGACAGTTTAAAAAGCACACTTGTAGATGATACATTTGTTGTGATGAGTGCACCTCAGAATGGCTTGAAGGGCACTAAGCGGGCTGGCGCCCGCTATACACCGTAAAGGTGGCTCAAAACGGGTGAGTTAGATCAACCACACCCCGGAGTTCCCTGCCTTGCCTAGTTTTGTGCTCTCCTCCGTGTCAACGGAGGAAAGCACAGAAACCATGTTTATTTGAGCGTTCCACAATCATGGTCTCATCATGGAACGGGCACCAGCCCGCTTAGTACCGCTTGAAGAATTTCCTATTGTTGTTCAGTTCATTAAGGAAACTATAAATTGTTGGTCTGCCTAAAAATCATGTTTTTGCTGCAATTGTGAGATGCAAATGCTAAGGGCTTTAGTAGAAACAGCTGCCTGAACCAAATAAATCATAAAATGCACATAAAAAATAACCTGTCACCTGTCGCCTGTCGTCCCGTTGATCATCGAATTGCTCGAGCGAGTGCCAGCAGCGTCTCCATTCGTCCCTGTCGCGTGCCAGAGTGCTCCAATGGATCCTCCTCGCTCGAGGGACACGAAGAGCGTCATATCGGTCGTTCAGAGCTATAACGAAGAAGTCCGACCAACGCGTTGGTGGGCGTCCCGGTGTTCTTTTGACATCCCGCGGAATCCAGTCGGTGATGGCTCTCGTCCAGCGGGTGTCTGTGAAGCGCATTATGTGGCCGGCCCACCTAATTTTCGTCAACTTGGCCCACGCGACAGCGTCTCTGATCTTCGAACGTCGGCGAAGCTCGGAACTCCGGAGGCCTTCTCTCACTTACGTGAGTCGTGTCACTCCGAGCATCGTCCTCTCAATTCCACGCTGCGCGACGCTGATCGCGTGTTCATCCTGCTTTCGTATAGCCCAGGTCTCTGAGGCGTATGTTAGGGCAGGAAGAACAGTGGAGTCAAATAGGTGGGCACGGAGTCGGACGTTCTTCGTCTTCTTCGCGACTTCTTCGACGCTCTTGAAAGCTCCCCAAGCCGCTCTTTTCCTCCTGCTCAGCTCTGGTGCTAGGTCGTTGGCCATGTTGACTTCGCGACCCAGATACACATAGCTGGAGCATTCGGAGATGTTCGTTCCGTTGAGCGAGAATGGGGCATCAGAAACCCATCCGTTCCTTATGAACATCGTCTTCGTAAGATTCAGCTGCAGTCCAACGTTCCCACATACACGATCGAAGTCGGCCAGCATTCGCTCCGCCTGGCCGATGCCAACACTTCCGCCCTTCTCTCCTTAAGATCATCCTTTATCGCCGCTCTGCATAGCTTCGCATGCTCGGACGTCAGTTGGTAGTTGCCTGACGCAGGTTCTGCTCCACGCTGGCGTATCAGCTCAAGAGTTTCCGGAGACAGACGTCTCTTGGTGGTCTTCAAGCTCTCAGCTTCCTTAGCACTATCGTGGAGGCAGTGCACGAAGCGGTCGTATTCCTCGTCGACGTTGTCCATGACGGCATCTTCCCAAAGGCCGGCAAGAGAGGTGTAGATGTCCCAGTTGATGGTCGTTCTGGGACTCCTCTTCTTGAACTTCGCGGCCCTCTCTCCTTGACGCGAAAAGCGGAATCTTGCGCGAAGGAGGCGGTGGTCCGATCCCGTGTAGAACTTGGGGACATCGGAGACGTCGGTCAGGCAATACTTGCGATTGAAGATGATGTGGTCGATCTCGTTGTGAAACTGGCCACCGGGAGATTCCCAGGTCCATCGTAGGGAGGGAGGCTTCTGGAACTGCGAGTTTCCATGGATGGTCTTGGTCGACATGATAAACTCAGACAGCTTTTCACCTTGCTCGTTCCACTCCAAACCGTGGGTTCCGATGTGAAGTTCTTCCGGCGACCTTCGCGGTCCGATCTTGGCGTTGAAGTCACCGACGATCATCTTGTAGAAGGTGTGATCTTCCTTATAGAACTTCTCCAGCTTCCCGTAGAAGGCTTCGACCTCTTCGTCGTCGTAGTCGGATGTTGAGGCATACGCGACGTACACAGTCAAAGCTGGCACGGAACCACATCGCTTCAGTCGCAGACGTCCGATTCGGCTTGTCAGAGACTCGTACGAATCGATGTTCATGGCCAAGTGCGTGTTGACGAGGACACCAACGCCGCCTACTCCCCTGCTGTCGCATGTTCCGAGGAACTGTTCTTCTCCGGAGTCGTAGGCGGCGTGTAGGGGGTGGTGTCTTCTCGTCTCGGTCAGTCCGATGACGTCGTACTTGATCTTCCTGGCTTGCATCATCAGGTCCTCGACGGATGCTTCCGATGCAAGCGTGCGGGCGTTGTAAGTACAGATCGTCATCCTAGTCCTTCTCAGTTTGCGCAGCCTGGTTAGGCCCTGAGATTTTAGCAGCCTCTCCGTACTCGTCCTTCCCATCGCTGCAGAAATGGGGGCTCTTTCGGGGTCAAGGGAATGAGGCCCTTTAGTGCTGCTGTGTTTGACTGGAATACAACACGGGTAGCTAGTCAGGCTCTGTCGTGCGGGCGGGGTACTCCGGGCAGCCAGCCAGACTGCCCGAAGGGACGGGGCGAGACTTTTGAGGAGGCCTCGAATCGCCTTACGATGTACTCCCAGTCTACCGAGTGCAAGCTTTTGGCCGGGCCGACACAGTTACAATCCGCACAGTCACGGACACATCCACGCACACTGTGACGAACATGCCGCTCCCAGGCACAAGGAACGCGTCGAGCCTACACAGCAGGAGCAAGGAGTCCATCCCCTGCATCCCACCTGCGTCTCTGGGCAGTACACCGTCGCATTTGGTTCGCGTTTAGTTCCCCTATCCACCACCCGGGGACGCGCCAAGTGGCCCTGCGACAAGCGGCCCGAGATCCCTCTTAACAAGAGAGCCCGAAAGCTCTCTATCGAGGGAGATCCGTGGAAATTTTTTTAAAAATTCCTCGGTAGTATAGTGGTGTGTATCCGCGTCAAAAAATAACAAATAAAACAAATAAATCAGTGTGGCAGCCTTATTGCTATGAAACAAAAGCGAAGCAATATAGTTGATCATTCTACTTGAACCTGCGCTGCAGTCGGCTAATGTTCTGTCATCGTCGCCGAATGACTTCTCGAAGTCTAAGAAAGTGGGAAGAGGGTCAAACGGCACTCCCGACTATTCTCACTGATCCTGTTGGCGCTTATGACGAGCTAACAACAACTTAACCAACTCGTAGGCACAGTCAGCAGTCACATAAATGGTAGCTTCTACTTCTTCCTTCTTGTGAAGAAGGCAGTGCGTGAGTCGCTAATAAAGGTTAGCTCCTTCTAAAGGTAGGGTGTCATGCCTGACTCGAGAATGGCACGTAAACCCAGGGATCCTTGTAATTTTCATGGTCGGGCTTCAGGAATAATATGCGTTATATACGATATGCAAAGAATATACACATGCAGAAGCCGAAGCACAGAAATCAGAAGGAGAAAGATATCTTTCGGTTCTCGCATGAGACATTAGCGTTCCCCGCAAGAACTGCTATGCAAATAGGTTTTCTCTAATAAGAAAGATGTGTAATACTTACCGCTTTCATCCTTTGGAACAATAACCACCAAATAGTCATTTAGAAAACTGATATTGGGATACAAGGTGTTCGCAATTTCTATACCGTTTATTATCCCCATTCTGTATAATGCATTCGAGAGCTGCTCATATGTCACATCGCTTGTCTCGTCTGTAATCGAATAGGAAATTACCAATTCGGAAGTAAACATGTGATATTAGGTCGTTGCATATAAAGTGGCCAATATTGACTGAAAATTTTGACAGATGGTTGGAAGCAATTTTATTAATCGAAATAAGCACCACTACAATTAATACACTTTTTTCCAACGCGACAGTAGCTTAGACAATCCATCTTTATAAAAATCAGAACTATGAGAAACAGTAAAACATTAGGAAGTCATTTTCGAAATCATCTTGGTTATTGAGTTTTTTGTCCTTCACATGACGACCTAAATGCTTGAAAAAATGATAATCAGTAGGGAACAGATCTGGAACCGGATCCATCAACCGCCTAGCGAACTCTAGAGGTGAAAGTACCGCCAAATTTGATGCTGGATGAATGTCAAATCAGAGAGTTTAGCGGGATCTTCACCGTTAGAAGGCGGAAAGCGGTTCATGAACCTGGCCTCTGGTGAATATGCTGGATGGGGCAGAGTTTCTTATCCAAATTCATCAAGTTTCTGGATAACAATACGTTCGGACGCGCGTTGTCAAACTGCCGCAATGATATTCCCTACAGGGCGTGAAAATAAATTACCCGCCCAGAGTACGACGCCGTCCACAGCTACTAGCAGAACTGGATTCCGAGCTCCATGTGGGAACATGTTATACATTTATACAGTACGCAGATGCGTTCCAAGTTTGAGCTCATGAATGCTTACAGAGCGGTAAAGCGAAACCCCAAGCGATCGGCCATCATCAGCCTGCACCTTTCTGGTCGCAGCGCTGTTTTTATTGCCAATGTTTGCAATGTTCCTCAACGAACGGTGTATGATGCCGTAAAACGATAGAAGGAGCTTGGTACTTTATCAGACAGGACTGGACAAGGTAGAAGATTGACTGTTATCACTCCGGAAACGATAAAAAAGGTTCGCGAGCGGATTCGTCGTAATCCTCGCCGTTCGATGCGAAAAGTGGCTCAAGGACTCAATATTTCTGCAAGCAGTGTTAGAACCATCGCCCGGAACAAACATAAGATGTATCCATGTCGTATTCAACGTGTTTACATGCTAACTGAGAGAATGAAAGCTCAGCGCCTACGAAGATGCAAGACCTTGCTGAAGCGGTTCGGGAATGGTACGCACCGCGCGATCCTTTTTTCTGATGAGAAAGTCTTCACCCTGGAACCCACGGTGAGTCCCAAAACGATCGTATTCTCTCATAGAATGTTGGAGCTGCTATCCGCGACCGGAGACTGGTCGCTAGAGCGACACATCCAGCTTAAGTTATGGTTTGGAGTGTGATTACTTCAAACGGCAAGTCCCCATTAGTTTTTGTCGAATCAGGCTTCAAAATTAACAAGGACGAGTACCAGGAAACGATTTTGGAGAACGTGTTGAAACCCCGGGCCTATGCCCACTTTGGTAATGACAGATGGTGCTTCCAGCAGGACTCTGCGCCAGCACACAAGATGAGGATACCGCAGTAGTGGGGCAAGCGTGAGCTCCAGGATTTTATTGCGCACGAAGACTGGCCTTCGAATTCACCGGATCTGAATCCTCTCAATTTCTGTGTCTGGTAATTTATTGAGGGCAAGGTTTGCTCTACTCTTTAGCTTCTCTGAAAGCTTCCCTGGCTGGAGCATGGAACGAAATGAGCGAAGACTACCTCCGTACCACGAGTGATGCGTTCGTTACTCGTCTGCGTACTTGTGTTCGCAAGAAACTCGAATGACATTGATATGTTTTTATTAGTAAGGGAATAAGGAAGTAATGTGTTAAGTTTCGTTGTCAAATCCGCATTTGTGGTGAAGTTACACTGTGATATCTATGTGCGGGTAATTTTTGCGCATTCTGTAGATGTAGGACGCCTCGCGTATCCCGACATGGATTGAGTGAACCTAATAAATTTACGTAAAAGACTTAATAACGAATTCTCTCAACCAGCCCGAATCAGGCAGATCATAGCGAAAATCAAAGTGCCACCGAGAAAAGCCATCATTGCCCAGAAATTTCAACAAAATATAAGTACATAGTGCAGTTATATCACCCTTTAGAAAGAGAAAGTATCTAACAGCTAGTGATGGAGGTTTTTCGATACAGCTTTTAAGCGAGTTTGTTATTAAAAAGTCATGGCTGCGGTCGAATCATGTACCACTCTCTAGTGCTGCACTCCATGCATGGCTGCTCACCGTACAAACTCCGCAACCATACCTATCCGTATTGGACTGGAGATGACGTAGCAGGTCGAGTTCAGCAGCGGAAGTATAGTGACAGAGTTAATGACGAGTTTCGTTGTGTAACCGCAATCTGAATTGTGCTTTACGGACTTACGTCTCGGCAAAACCAACCTACGAAGATTGGGAAAAGGGTTTTTCTTTTCGTAAATCCATGTTCTTTGTTGGATTAGAGCACAAACTTATGTCGTCTTGATCGCTGCTGTGGATACAGATCAGTAGGCATACTGTAGAAGCTATCACTTTCGAGCTGAAATAAGGTATGTGAGAACAGGAATGTCTTGATTCGTAGAGCATCATCAAAATAATTGAAAAAGTGGTAAGAAAATGCCATTTTAGCACGTCTACTACGACGTACCCGCACTGTACAGTGCGGAAGGAGATGAATAAATATAAATGCGCGCTGCAAATTCATTTTCTCATTCTATTAGGCTGTCCCATAAGTCCCCGCCGTTTTTTCAACGATTAACTGCAGATTTCCACGGCGGTCTCTTGCATAGCACTGCACAGCTTTCGAAAGGGAATGATTTGCTCTATCAGAAAATGTATTGCATTCCTTTTTTCATCATGAATTTGGCCAATTTTTAGGTCGTTGAAGTGAAAAGTTAAAAAGTGAAAAAGTAGCCATTTGCGCACTTGTTCTCTCCGCTTAGGCTTGTATTTTTTTGCGCAGTTTTTTATAGCATTTGGAAGACAATGCTCTGTACTACAAGAATGTGTGTTGGTCCTATTTTCTCACTTGTCCTTTATTGATTTTTAGGTCATCAAATTGGGACGTCCGAAGGAGGATGGTTGTTTTTGCCGACAGCTCCCGCTCTGTGGTTGGACTTTTTGGGTTGGCGTTATATGTCATTCGCAAGAAAATGTCTTGCTCTATAATAACATATGTCGTGTTTATTGATTTCTATTGAATATCAACAAAATGCCAAAAAGAGAAGAATCGTCTTCACCAACAACTCCTTCTCCTTCTTCAGTTGTTGATATTCGACAGAAATCAGTGGGAGCCAATAAACGCGACACAAATTCTTACTGAGCAAGACATCCTCTTCCAAACCACATATAACACCAAGCAAAAAAGTCCAACCACAGAACCGGAGTTTTGGTAAAAATTCGGACGGGAAAGTCGGAATTCTCAATTTGATGACCTAAAAATCAATAAAGGACAAATGAGAAAATAACACTAACACATATTCTTGTAGTACAGAACACTGTCTTCCAAATGCTATAAGAAACTGCGCAAAAAATTACAAACCTAAGCGGAGAGAACAAGTGCGCAAATGGCTACTTTTTCACTTTTTCACTTTCCACTTCAACGACCTAAAAATTGACAAAATACATGATGAAAAAAAATGCTACACATGGTATGATAGAGCAAATATTTCTCTTTCGAAAGCTATGCAGCGCTATGCAAGAGACCGCCGGCGAAATCTGCAGTGAATCGTTGAAAAAAACAGCGGGACTTATGGGACAACCTAATATTATGCTGTCGCAAATCGCCGTAAGTAACCGCTTACTTCAAACTGATATAACTCAGCTGAAACACAACATTAAAAATCGAAACAAAAATCGTCAGAATCTATAATCTTTGCCAACGAATAGTAATAAATTTATTCCTTTTCAATAAAAACTAATATTACAGGAATTAACGAAATCAAGGAGCGCACAGTCAACATCGGCCAAATTAGTGAATTGTTTCTGACGTACATGAGAGTCATGAGCTCGGAAGGAGTGAGAGACAGTGGCGTATGGTAGGGAAAATTATTAATTAATTTATTTATTTATAACTGCACCTTAATGCTATCATAAACAGGGAAATGGCAAACAAAGTGATCTTCCCCAACACCGGTACCCTAACGAGGAAAACAACAATGTAAAACGATCGTAATATCACTATGCCCTGAATTTCAGTTATTTTTAAGTGTTCTGCAGCATATGTTAGGAGGGAGAGAACTTCGATACCTAAATGGGTCAAATTTCGCCGAGTGATTTGTGAGGTGAGTTGTCTTGCGTTGTCCTGCAGCTGGAGCGGCCCTCATCTACTCAACACTGCCGGCCACAGTTTCTGCAGCTTCTCATATTTGGTCTAAATCACAGCAGTAAGACTCTGCTGAGACTGACTGAGCAGGTTGCAAAAAGATGTAATGGATTACGCCTTTACAACACCACCGCAAAGTGAGCATAACTTTTCCATGGTGAAAGCAGGGTTTAAGAAAGGATGTTGGAGGAGCATCCTTCTCCACCCAGGCAAACTTCGGCTTTCTGTTATCGTAAAGAACCCGCTTTTCTACAGTCATGACACGGCTTACAAAAGGCTCATTTTTAAAGCGAAGCAGCAGGTTGGAGCAAGGTCGAAAAGTGCCTGCTCATCGGTCAGCTCATGTGGCACCCACTTCGACGTCTTCTTCGCCTTACCGATTCTCGCCAAATGGCTTGCTACCGTACTATGATGTACGACAAAGACCTCCGGCAACGTATATTCGTGTGCAAATTCGCTTCGACGGTTCTTCTCAAAACTTCATCGTCAAGCGACGACTAGCGCGCGCGACCCGGTTTTCCTTCGAGATCAAAATCGCCAGAAGAGAATTTTTGAAGCAGAGCCTCACCATTCGTTCGCAAGGAAGGTACATTTCAAAAGCGCTGCTATGGTTACAAGATGCCTCTGTCGCAGAATGCCCGAGTTTAACTTCGTAAAGCATGATGACTCGATAGTCGCGTCAGCTCATGATTTTACGAAGGCCTGGAAGAGTTTGGCTAAAAAATTACAGCGACATCCATATATGTTTTTTGAAAGGGCAGAAACACCTACCGAACAGTATGTGTGGCTTTCTCTAAGAAGGGGTAGCTTAGGGTAAAAATCTTATTTAATTAAACTTAACTCGAAACTATTATATAACCAGCGTCGGCCGCCGGCTCCGCCGGCGCCGACGCTGGTTATATAATAGTTCAAATTTATGAAATGGAATCTATCAAAAATAAAAAGAAACAGTCGGAAATTCGGAACAAAAAAGCCAGAAATTCGGAATAACATATGGTGAACCCGGATGTTCCCCGTACAGGGCCACTTCTCTTCACTCCCAAATAAAACAAAGGAGGATAGAGGTTGTTGAGCTCTCGCGTACCTTTCATGGGACATCACGGCGATCTGCTATTCCCTCACGAGTTTTACCTCCAAACTTCGACCTGCCATTATGTTTCACCTTAAAGTCACTCAGATATTACTTATCTGTCATTGTCCATTCCTTCAGCTAACAGCGACAAAAAGAAGTCAATATTCAAAGTGTCTCTAAAAATGTACAAAAATATTGAGCGATAATAAAATTCTTGTCATAATAACTTTAAGCTGTGTAGATAATTTAAAAGAGCAGAATGAAGATTTCCTTTCAAGGCTGGAACCACTATGTAGTCCAACATTTTGAGCTGTCATGGAGTGTTTCGATAGAAGATTCTATGACATCTGGCTAATTTAGCCATGTGCTCTGCTTGAGCTAAAATTTTGACTGAGCAAGTTCATAAGTTTCTTCCGGTACTGGGCGTCCTAAAACTATCATAAAATTGTTAAGCTCATTTGCTTTGTTCCAGTAAGAAACAAACTCCAAATCAAAGACATGCATTTATTGTAAGTTCACAGTCGTCCCTTGTCACACTATCGCAGTAATTTAGAGTTGTTTTCGGCTAAAAAAGCTGAAACTTATACAACTTATTAGCAGAAAACTCTAAAATCAGTTAATTACCCACGTACGCACCCAGAACGCTAGACAAGCGCATTAGCAATCAAATTGTTTACACAACAGCTAATGCTGGCTCTTCTGCCTTCAAAAAAACCTTTTGAGAATTTGTTGCAGCTAAAAAAATTAAGAATGGCCTGACTATTCAAAGAGCTTACAGATTTTTGAAATGGCTTTTCTTAAGATCACTCTATGAAGAAGTGGAAAAACAATGTTTATTCTAGAAAACAAGGGTGACAGAAATATAGAAAAGCACGAACATATCTATGCTGGTTGGACAATATAAGTGTAGCAGAAAGTTCTAGGGAAAGCTAATAATTAGCGGACTTTCCAAGTAGTAGGTGCACCCAATCACGCGCTGTCATTAAAGTCATGTGAGTGCCAATCAAAGGGTGAATTACAAGGTTGCATCGGCTTTGATAGAAATGGGGTGAAAAGTCGGAACACGCGAGACAAGCATACAGGAAACAGCATAGATGCAAGACTCGCATTATAAAACTTTGTCATAATGAGAAACTGGCACTACTGTACTTTACACTTCACTGGACGAGGAGAGGTCGAAAAGAATATTTCGCCAAACTTCGCCTAGAGGGGTTATTGGGATGCTAATCACGAATCTGACATCCGTTTTTGAAGTTTTGGCCGATTACTGTAGGTTACGGTAGGTACCGGTGACTAAGGCTGTCGAAGTCATAATCACCAATTTCGCCCAAACATCTCCTAGAGGGGTTATTTAGGGTGCTGGTCACGAATCTGACATCCGTTTTTGGTTTTACGCTGGAGTACGGTAGGTTACGGAAGGTACGGGTGACTAAGGTAATGGCCACCGGTTTCGCCCAAACTCCAGCGTACAACGAAAAACTGATGTCAGATTCGTTATCAGCACCCCAGATAACACCCCTAGGCATAGCTTGGACAAAATTGGTGATTATGACCTCGACAGCCTTACTCACCGGTACCTACCGTAGCCTACCGTAGTTGGCCGAAATTTCATAAACGGATGTCAGATTCGTGATCAGCACCCCATATAACCCTCTAGGCGAAGTTTGGGCGAAAATTTTTTTTTCGACAATAGTGCCGATAAACTTTTGCAAAGAGAGGAAGTGAGTAGTTCATCGGGGAAGGTGTAAGAAGATTTCCTTGAGTGGAATAACCGTGCCTTGCTATGACGAAAACGAATGTAAAGGTAGGAGTCATTTATAATACGTGGATTTGCGGTGGTGATGACATAAGAAGAAATCGGGATTAACGCTACTTACGCTGGATCTATGCGTGAGTTACCGTCTCCTCCTATGTTTATAAACCATTACCTTCATACGGACTTTAAAGTTTCGTATAAAGGTAATGGTTTATAAGCGGCACGTGTTTTGGTCCGTACCTGTCCAACGATCATCTCTCGGCTCCAGTCCTTTTTGTCTGAAGGGCTTCCAGGTGCATGCGAACACTTCCATTTCTACACCTCGATGCGCTGTCAGCGGTGTTCCACAAGGTGGAGCCCTTTCTCCGGTTTTTTTCAACATCTATATGAACCTCCCGGCCTCCTTGTGGCTACGGGCATTGGCTGTTGCTCACTCTGATGTCAAACCGTACCACAGTGTTATCGATATGCAGTTACTTGATAAACTATAAGGGGATTTCGACATCGCCTGCACAATGACTGGGGTCTTCCGAGCTCCAACAAACCATGTATTTACGCATTGGACCGTCGAGACTTGAATGCAGATACGTTCTTGATGGATCTATGATTGATCACGTTGAAAGCGACTATGATCTGGGCTTTTTAGTGAACAAAAATCTTACGTTTGACATGCATCGTGAAATGGTAGTGCTGAAACCTCTAGATTGGTCTCCAATCTCTTCAGAGCCTTTTCAAGAAAGGATTTCCGTATATTAATTCGCGCTTCTAAGACCTATATCAGGCCATTGCTTGAACACAAAACAACTGTCTTTAACCCACGCTAGAAAAAAAAATGATCAGGAAGATTGAATCAGTCCAGAAGAGAAGTAATGATTTGTTGTCTTGGTTTCTCATTTGACCAAGTGTCCTCTTCTAAGGGTCGCAATATCAATCGGAGCTTGGAGACGCTGCAATCTAGAAGAAAGAAGTATGACCTTATACTGTTTCATGAAATCCTCTATGGCCAATGTGATCTGCCTTTTCCTCCCTTGGAGAGGAAAGGGATTCCACTACGCGCGGTAATTAGGTTTAATTACCCAAGTTTGAGGAGAAAATGACTGACGAGCATCATGACGATGATCACTTCGGTCGGCCGAGTCGGGTGTCGCTGCCACTTTCCCCCAAGCAGTGCTCGGCTCTTCGCAAGAATGAGCACGTCATGATAAAGGGTCTTCCGTGCAAGATTGTTGAGATGAGCACCTCGAAGACTGGTAAGCACGGCCACGCCAAAGTGCACCTTGTTGCTCTCGACTCTCTCTCTCTCCAACACCTCTTCACCAACAAGAAGCTCGAAGATATCTGTCCTTCCACTAACAACATGGATGTTCCTGTGGTGAAGCGCCATGAATTCATACTGGTGTCGATCGACGAGGGCTTCTGCAGCCTTATGGATCCTGAAACTTGTTATCTAAAGGACGACCTTAAGATGCCGGAAGGTGAACTTGGAGCTCAGATCAAGGAAGATCTGGACAAGGATGAAGGATCTGTCCTGGTGTCCGTCGTGTCTGCTTGTGGAGAGGAGGCTATTCTCGGATACAAGATCTTCACCAAGGAGTAAAGCATGCTGATTAAAGCGGGTGATTGTCCCTTGGGTGGCTTGTTCCCGCAAACAGTTCCGTTTCTTTGTTTCGACCTTACTTGCTTGAATGAATTATAAAAGTTCTACTACCGCTTTTGCCTTCCCCTCATTTTCTTCATTAGGGTTTCAATTGTGCTATGAAATATCCCGTCGCCGTTGAATGTGATTTATCGATCTTGAGTCTGTATTTGAAGAAAATAAAATTGTTCCCGACGGTAGTTCACGAACACTAATGCTTCCGAAAGCCAGAACTAGATTTCGATACAATTTTTTCTCGCACCGTGCGGATTCCGACTTTGTAATGATGAGCAGGAAATGAGGTGCTCCTTATGATTCCAAATGTCTCATGGCGTTGTTGGACAGTTGAAAAGAAAGAAAAAAGGTAATTGCAAAACGAGCGTTTTATTATTTCATTAGTTTAATAAACTAAAAAATCATAGTCTAAACAATTTCTCAATCATTGCTTCACTAAATTTTAAATTACGTTTACGTTCAACCGCAATTTTTATCAAAGTCGTGAGAGTGGCTATGGCGCGTGGTGGTGTAAATGACCTTATAAAAAACTTGCATACATTCAGTCCTCTGAAGACAACGGAGTAGTCGAAGGGTAGTTTCCTAGATATTCTATATATTACAAATATTGAATGCCATAGAAGAGGAAACTTCGGAAAATAGTGCATGCATCTATACTCTTTATGCTTTCCGCGATAAACTAGTAATGCGCTTTGATTGCACTGAACCTTGCATTCATCACAATGTTCAGTGAGGATGTTAGTGTTCGTGCTGACCTGGAGCACACGCAAGGAATGACATCGCAGAGAAAGTTTCATATCCGCAGAAGACTGACATGCAACATTTTTTCACATTTTCCCAACTCCTTCAAACGACGATATGGCCACAAAACGAAGAAGAAACAAAATGAAAAGATTCTCTGCATTACAAAGTTGCACTCCAACTGCAGGGAAGCCTCAACTCTCAAAGAACTACTTTTTTTTTAAACAATCACTTGAAAACCCTTCAGAGACAATGAACATTCAAGACATTCAAGAAGACTAATGTAATTCACAGATGCCTTATTGTGTTGAGGAGTCACTCATTGAGTTTCGCACCACTGCGTAGAGGCCGGTAGGCCATTCGAGCGACATTGGTAGGACGTGGGTCAGCACCAAAGCGGTGCTGCTCAGAAAGGATGAAAATATCGGTCAGTCCGAATCTAAGCACTTTTGATATCACTGGAAAGATTGAAAAAAAAACTTAAAAGGTGTGTTGCAGTAATTTGGAGGAGAAAGGATGGAAACAGGAAAAATCCCACGTTTCTATCGTAAGGGGACAGTTCATGGAGGTGTTCGAGATAGAAGAGAAGAAGGAGATCAATCACTTTTTCTATAAAATTCATCATTTAGTTTTACTTTCTGCAGGAGCGATTACATTACTGTGGTTCTCATTTGTTTCAGCTTGTTTCAATCTGATTACTCACACTTTTTACCTTTTTCTAAATTGTACGGATAAGGTTGTACTATATTTTGCTGGTTTTTCAATGTAAGGCTTACATGGCATTGCCACGTCTCCAATAAATGAATAGAAGTTCTTCCCTTGGACGTCAAAGTCAATTGGGCCTGCTCTGTAGCTGTATACTAGGCGAAGTTGAAGCAGCGGAGAAATTCCGACGCTTTAACTTCGCCCAATATACAGTTATAGTATAACAAATCATTCCCAACACAAAACAATTGAGGTGCGGCGTAGAATGTTCTGCGCAGTGAGTTGACGACAGAAAATTCTGGTTACCTCCTCAAGTTTCTAAAGGGAGTCTGACATCTTGAGGAGCTTTTTCTGCTTCAGACGCCTGATGAATTTTCGTTGTAGAGGACAAGCTGTGGAAGTGAGACCTTATTTCGAACGCATCTTGTCTGCAACAAAGGAAACGATACATGCGCATCCTTTAAATTTGGAATGGATCGCCATTAAGGAGGTGGCAGCAATGTATGCGAAATCTGCGGTGACGGACAAAAAAAGAAATTTTGATGTTTTTTGAACGTCGCTATCGAAATTACTTACATGTGTAGAGGATACTGGCGGTTTTGAAGGTATTGTAACACAATCAGAGACCCTTCAAGGGCTAAAGCTTTATAACTAGGTCACCTTTCAATAAAAATAAGATTACAGTGCATTTAAAAAAAAGTTTACTATAGAATAAGGATGATTTGGTACAAATTAGCCTTTATAAAAACTTTGAATGAAGTTTTAGAGTTGCGACGGAGAGATCTTTCGCAAAGCGTCGACTGTGCCCAAATTAGGGTTGTATTGTATATAGTTTTTAGAGTGCTCATCTACTCCTCTTTGGAGTGGGCTTGCTCTTTCGCCTATATAGAGTTCTTCACAAGCCACTCGATTTTGTAAATGAAACACTTCGTCCCGCATGCGTCGTTTCCTCCTTCGTAGATCTTGCAGTTTCTTTCTTCACACTGTCTCACGTATGAACAAGATGTTGTGCCGCCGTCGTGAAGAATTCAGCCTTCCACAGGCAAAGTTTATAGGAATCTCAGTCGCTCCGCAACCCGGTTAACTTTTATTTAAGAAGAAACTATTCAGCACAAACTTCGGCAAGTGAGAGAGAATGGAGACTTCAGAAACGTATGCTTCAACAGGTCAGTGGTAATCACTTGGGCGACCAGTAAAATGACCGCAAATAGTGATTGAACATGCGCAACAAAGTGAAGAGAACGAATCCGGTGGACTATGCTTGCGAAAATTTTGAGAATAACATGCACTGATATTGGTTAAAATGTGAATATACATTTTAATGAGTTCTACGGAGAGCACAGAAAGCGAGTGCACAAAGCCAAAGAAAGAAGCAGAGTTGTCCCATATTGAGAGACTTCGAACAATTCCGGACCCATTTTCGAGCGACCTTAAAGTGTTCCAGATATCTAGAAGCTGTAATCATTCGTTCTACGAAAAGTCGCCCACAATCCGCAGTGAAATGTTTTCTGTAGACACATACCTGGGCAATTTTTTCGGTTTCCTGCGCTAGATATGTCAACTGATCTGCCCAGCGCTGTACACTCTTCTTCGAGAAGTTTCATGACAGTGTTGTTAATGATCTGCACTGGCTCGTCGCTGAAAACGAGAAATTGGATCGTAAGCAAGCCTTTCCGGGCTTCTATCGGTGCACAATCGCATGCAAAGCAGACTGTGTTTAGAACGGCTTGGTCATGCTAAGTTAGGTCCTTTCACAGCTCAGCCTCATCAAATGCTACTTAGTGTTCCAGCGTTCTTTCAGTAAACTTCTTACGAAAGGCACTTTATAGTATTTAATGTAACCTGCTGTGTTAAAAACTAATTGTACAAAAACGATACAGACGATCATACGGTATTTTTATGGTGAACTTCGTATCTTTACACCTCTTGTAAGCTCTTATGGGAAGCGTCCCTTGTGTGAACGAGGAACTCCAGCATGCCCATGTGGGCGCAGTGCCATGCTAGGGAGGTGCAGTGTTGTCACGACGACTTTCTTTCAACATTTTTGTTTCTGTATTCGCATGTTTTAAAAAGGGGTGCGCGCAAAGTTCTTGGCGTCAAATCCTTTTACCCAATTTTTTATCGGAAAATTTTCGTTATGTTTCCGATAAATCATTAAATTTCGTTGAAACATGCAGTTAGCTGCGACCGAAAGGAAAGGAACGGGGGGGGGGTGGTCAGGAGGTACACCCGCCTGCTGCTGGGGGATGGGGCGTGTGTACCTCCTGACCGTCCTCCCATCCCCCCTGCTAGGCTTCACCGATAGTCTAACGGTTGCCTTACGAAACCTTTGACACGGAAAACAAAAGTTTCCGATCCGCAGAACAGTGGCTGTACCTCCTGACGCCACTTCACCTAGCAGGGGCTGGTGCACCTCTAGTCGCGCTGCCGAGGGAACCGTGTAAATATGCTACGGGGTCAGCTTGTACTTATGTAGCGAGTATTCGCTTTGGCAAGATGGCACATTCATGTCCAGTTACATCAGAAATAGCCTAGATCAGTTCCCCATTGGGGTAGGACACAACGGTGCTGCATAAAACTTAATTCCTTACAACACAAACGTTGTATAGGACTGCGCTACAGGGTTACCCTCTCCGAGAGAAGGAGACCCCCTCCGCGTCGAAGGAGCTAATAGAAATACAATTCAAAGCCTATCATTATTACAATGCTATCGTTCAGAAAAGTAGCTTTCCCAAATTTTCGTTGATAGCGTTGTTCGCGAATCATTTAAAATACGTCCAGCTGCCGAAAACATTGTTTCCGTCTCGGCTGTTCCATCGAAAACATTTTAAGATAAATAGCGTCAAGTGGTGGGGGTGTAGAAGATGAAAAAAGACACCAAACAGATTGGCATTGGAGCGTAATGTCTTCTCGCAATTTACGACTGTGCTAGAAAGGATTGTTTTTGTTTCTGTTTGCTGACTTCGATAGCTTTTCAGGAGCAGTCTTAATCGGGATGAGGACTAAAATATTAGTAGAGACTAAGAGACAATAAGATAAACTTATTGAGATAACAGTCCGTTAAAGATTTCATTAAACATTCCCGTTAAGTCTTCAAGACAGATTTTAAAGAAAAGTGCCGTAATTCATTAAGTTCGTTCAATGGTTAACCTTTACGTGTGCGCTCTTGGTTCCAACTAGGACCTGGGTGGATTGCGCCAAGGAATTCACAGCATTCCTCGACGAGACCACCAGCTTGTTCAACAATTGTTCTGAGCACCTTTCTTTCCTTTCCAATAACACCAGGGAGGAGCGGTTATAATTGTGCGGTCTAATATTCTGAAAAATCTCAACGTTGCCTTAGTCACTTGCGTTTCTAAACAAATAATAACATCTGCATCCAGTCGAACAGCATTAATTCGTGCGGGACGCTACGGGTATCGGTCCCCAATATGATCGCGTACGCTTGAAAACAGGCGAGCTTCTCTTTTGTTTTTTCACCCTTTTTAAGCAAGGCTATTGCCTTTGTATAACAAATAAATAAGTAAACAATCAACGCTTGTTCCAAGAAAAATAATGCTTATATCATCATGATACCACGTTGTTTACGTTTGTCTATTCCAGCGACAATTTACTCTCCTACGTAGTTAGGAAAACTAGGAAAGGAAAACTTGTCTTCATAAATTATTTTCCCTCATTTTCCAGAAACCTTTAAAAAGCACATTTAAGGAGCTCACCTGAGAACCAGTTCTATGCCACTCATGAAGGCTGACTTCATGTGTTTGTTCGACTCGACGATCAGTGCTGATTCGTTTGCTGAAGATTGCGTGTCACTGCTACATAGACAGAATATTTTAAAACAGTCGATTACTCCTCAAACTCAGTCAGGTTTTGTTCATCTATTGCACAAACCGCGATGCGATGAAATCAAACCGCTATCTGCGTTGGAGTAATGTCCTGTAGCCTTAAACATACCCGGGTAACGCAGTAGGAGGGTTATCGCGAGCACCCATTCCAGAGATCAGATTCGGTTTTCCCGCCCAGGCCAACCAAGATTTCCATCTCTCAGCTGTTAGAGATAACAAATTTGACTGCGAAGGATTAAACACTGACTTGTCCATTGGCTGGCCAGCGCAAGTCATTGAATAGGCCACATACACATTCAAATTGCCTTCACGATATCCCGTAGAAGTAGAATGTCTGGCGTATCGCAAAAAGGTTAGATCAATGCCGTTCTTTCTTTTATTCTAGTACGTTACACTTCTATCTGAAACCTTCGGAATCATCCTTATTTGGAGACAAATAAAATTCAATTAAGAGGAATAGATGAGAAGGAGGGGCACTTACGTGCTAGGTTCACGATTTGCGTCAGCTTCCATAGTGGAGACAATCCTTTGATCGACGCATTCCTGACCGTCAATTGCCCGTATATTGTCGTGATGTTGTAGAGCTTCCAGAAATCGTAAGGGCTGGAGCTCTGGTCGATCGTCAATCGTCCGATGAGCGACTGGCATTCACCAGGAATGCTGCTCAAGTTGCCTTCGTTACCGATTCGGCATTGCGTTGGAGGTTCGATGTCCGTTGGGCCAGCTGAACTTGGAAGCAATGAGATACAGTGTATAACGGCCGGAGAGAGCACTAACAGGGAGGGTTCCATGTTTGTTGGTCATGTATATGTGTAGCGTCACAGAGGGATTATCCTATCCATCTGCGTTTCCTTTGAATCCACCATCACATCAAATCTTGAAATGCGCTCGTCACCGCAACTCAATTCACGTGTTTCGGCCTTTGATGGATTATCTTCACTTTGTCATTGTTTGTCATTTCATGCAGAAGTAATGTCTTATGCTGGTTGTACGGTTCGTAGCGATTCACTGGGTGGAAATATTTCGCAATAAGTGATGGCTAAGCCACAGAAACAATTCTCTATGTAACCACAATTATATAACGTTTTCAAAATTAGCTGTCTAGGTCCAAATTCTTGTTCATATTAAAAAGAAGTACAGTCCAGTTGGTCAAGAAGTCTTGATAGAGTTCTCTTCAAAAGTTCTGCCTTTCTGTTTTCGATTAATCTCCATGGTCCGCTATATGTAGTGGTAGGCGAAGAACATTTCCGAGCTTCTATGCAAAAGGTATCCAGGGGCTCGTGCTCTTCCATAGATTTTAGAGCAACGTCAGCTCCACAAGAACATCTTCGAGCAGTCATCTTCCACGAGTGGCCCACGGTATTGGAGCAACGGAAGCAGTCCGCAACATCAACAGAACATTCGAGGAGGTCGCCGCTACCATCAACACCGTCAACAACTGAATCGCTCGGTTGGCAAAAGGAGACACTTATTTCGAAGACAGACCTCGGTCGGAACGCCGCCAAGCAGTGGAGGCACGCCTCACTCCAATACGGAGACCGAGACTGCCTTCAGTGACCATCTTCATGATGCCAGATCGCATATTGCTAAAGCGACCAAAGAAATCAAAAAAGCAGAAGGAGCTTGGCTGGAAGACCCACCCCGTCCGCCGTATTCTCCTGACATAACCCCCTCAGATTGCCACTTGTTCAGCTTCCTAAAGGTTTTCTTGAAAAAAGTTTCACGAAGTTTGAAGGCTTAAGAAGGGCTGGTCGACTCCTGTCTCCCCACGTATGAGATAAGGTGATCGCTGACCGACCCAGTAACTACTACGTTTGGTGACTAGCAATGGTGATTATATGGTTGATTGATTTGCATTTTATGCTGAATAAAGAAACAAGGAAGAGAAATGAAAACCCCATCAAGACTTACAGATCATCCTAATATGTAGAACAACTAGGCTATTTATTAACTTTAAAGAGTACCTCCTCTACCTCTTTCCCCGATTCTTTCTGAAAGATAGCTTCCTAAAGTAAGATACTCAGCGGTAAAAAAGTGGTAGAGCGGAACCGCAAACATTCTGTTTTTGTGGTTGGACAAATTTGCCATTTTGAGTAAAGAAAATCGAAAATAAATACAGAATGCACCGATGGAAAGTAGTGCTTTTCACCTTCACATATCCTTCCTTGAACTGTATCCAAGTCTCGAGTGGTGAACAAAGCGTCAAGCTCGGTCGTCAGATAGCATAACTTCGGATTATTGGAAATGTGAATAGCCACAATGAGGACTTCCTAAATAGTTCGATAAAGCAGACAATGCTAAAACTCTGGGCTTTATCAAAACGAAGTCAAGTTTTCTACTCAGAGCGCGTTGGAATAGAGTCTTCTGCTTGACAGAAATACGGGGCCAAATGGGACAAATGCTAATGAACGGAAGGATTTACACTTCAGCCGGTAGTCCATATACTCCCAAAGACTTTAAATTCAGCGGATTGAATCTCTTATCCCTTCTGCCGATTGTCTGACAGTTTCAAATCTTCATTGAACTAAATCAGCCGTCTTAAGGCTTGTTTGAGGTTGTATTGAACGGGAGTGCAGTGCTATACCGACACCAGAACTGTAAACTTTTGTTAAAACTTTAAAATGAAGCAAATTTAATGACTATAACACCTATTTTGTTTAAATTTTTCTTTATTAAACTTTCTTTTGAATGATCACTACGATTTTCTCACGAAACGTTTTGAGACACTTTGTATTGTAAGAATGCCAGTCGTTCAGAGGCCTATCCGTCGCCTGCTTCGCCCTCAAGCCCCGAGAATAGAGAACCCGGACCGTCCCCTTCTCTTTCTTAGGCTTTAGGCTCCGACAAATTTCGGCTAAAGCGTGTGAAATGTGCAAGCTTCAAAAGAATATGGTGCAAGGCTTTGTGTGCAGACCAGATGCCTCATTAGGCTTTAATCGTGAGAGTTTTGAAGTAAAAGTGTTAAACCCGTATTGGCTGTAGTCAACTTAATCGTACCTGAAGCATATCCCAGCCGAGGCGTTCCAGTTTGCTGTTGTTCTCGATTCTGATATACATCTTTGCCTCTCTATCTGAAGAAAGGAATGAATAGCACTAAAAATACAAAACCTAGGTAGGTAGTTTTACCTTTAACATTGAGGTAGCTCGGGATAATCTTTCCAACATTTCTGAGAAAGGATAGGTCGACTACATCGGTCCCCACAATCGTGATCTCGCCAACAAGTTGGGTAGCGTTTCCAAATTTTCGCAACAGTACGTCTGATGCAGGTCGATCTGTAGAGGGAAGCACGAATTTCCCATAGATGCCGCTGCAGTTGTCCTCTATGGTCTGTGTATAGGCCGTCGTCAGAGGCTCGTCGAGTTCACATCCTGAAACGTTGAGGACATACGCATGAGGACACCTGCTGCAGAAGGTGAAAGCTTCACCCTTCGAGCTGCACTCTACGTGCCAGGTGAGGTTCTAAAGAAGATTTTTCAAACAGCTAGCGCCTCGATGAAGCCGGTTTGGCATGAACTGTTGGTAGAAGGTCGTATCGAAAGCTTTCGCCATTTTAGTATTTTGAATGTTCACTCCTTTTCTACGCAAGTGCTTTTGTACCTTAACGTAGAGAAGAACATATAGTTTTAACGCATATAAATATCATTATCTCGTCAACTAGTACATTTTTGAATTGGACACTTAGACAAATACGACGTCTTCTTCGATCTGTTGGCTAAGATTGCTACACGGTTTATTTCGGCTTACGCTTCGGCGCATTCGCCTTCAACAGCCAGCACAGGAGCCAATCTTTGTTCTACACCCAAACCAATCACTTTCCTGTAATATTCCTCTACCCATTTGAGTACATTACACGTTAGGCACTCGTTCACCAATGTAACCACCGAGCTAAACTCAAGCCATAGAGGTTCACACTTTTTTCATGTTCTGCGAAGATCTCAAACATAGTATGCACGATACTGTCTTTCGAGACGTTGGTGTACGACGAAGTGACATCAAATGATTCCATAACATATCCTTCCTCCGCCCTAATCCCGCGGAGTTTTGGCACGAAAGTCGATCTACAATCAAGTGTGAGGGCACAAAACTGAGCAGTTGAACAGACACGAAGCTCAGCAACCAGGAGATGGGATCTGTTGGACCACCAACACCATTTGTGATAGGTCTAACCTTGAAAGCGGCAGAGTCTACGACGTCGGCACTCACCGGATGCAGCTTTTGGATTTTGGTGAGAACACTACACAGGACATACAGGGAGGTCACATTTTGACCGTGTTACTATGTTACTAAGGTCCATCGACTTTGCTACTCCGGTCGACTTTAGAGCGAGAAAGCGACATATCTGCTCGCACGACTTTGGAAACGCTTTAGATCGCAGCTAAGGGCCTCCGAACGTAACCAGGAAGAACCCAAAAAAGCGCAGATATAACCCAAGAATTGGCACAAAGTAACATTTCAAATCAGTTTCGTTAAGCCTCAAGTGGCTGGTATCGAGGTTGTGAGCGAGGACAGCTCACAACCTCGATACCAGCCACTTGAGGCTTAACGAAACTGATTTGAATCGTTTCTGTCAAGACCATCAGCTTAACTGGTTCCATGCTGATATCAGCGGCCAGCTCATCCCGGATACGGGTGTGTGCTGGTCGGTCCCACGAGGTGTGGATGTTGCGTTCGATCAAACGGCGCCGGTGGTGTAATGGCGTAGAGCATTCCCGCCCGGTTAGAGGGAGGTGCGGGTTCGAGTCCCGCCTGGCGCTAGAAGTTTTGATCGCAACAAAAGTAACATTTGTTAAGGTAGTTTTGGTAATCATAAGTGTAGGTAACCTTATCACTGGATAAGGGCTACAATTCGAACTGATCCTATCCATATCAAAGGACCAATGAAGATCTTGAATTATTTAAAAGAAATTTCGCTTTATATTTAATGTGTTTTGGTTGTTGTAACAGCTCCCAATTACTATTGTGCCCTTTCATGATCACCTTCATTGTCAAAAGAAGTGAGCGACCCTCCCCGGAGAGACGGGACGTTTAGGTCTTTGTGTAGTAGCCTTCCAATTTTCGCGCATACCTAATGCTGGTACTGCGAGGACGAGAAAAAGAAAGGTAGGGTAAGGTACACCATAAGCTGGTTTACCTCAATTCTAGGATTCCGCTAGGTTATGAATCTATATCGCGAAAAAGAAGTACGAGAAGGCGTCACCACGACAATGTACGTCCTCCTAACACGTTTTGTACCTGGGACTCTTCACTCTAATAAACCATATCTCGCATAATATGTACGACCTGTAGAAAGGTGTGCAGAGCCAAAGTCACGAAGAGCACAGAATTTGCAAACAGCCCTGCATTTCGAGGCGTTTCCTTCCCTCTGCTAGAAACTCCACAAAAGGCTTCCGATTGTAGCTCCGAAAGGCTGTTCGCTGATGAGACCCAGATGCGTTGTTGAGTAACCACATATTTAAACCGATGTCAGATTTTGGCAATATTTCGCTTTCAGACACAGTTTCGAGTATTTTCGTGATAAACTGTTGCTATAACGTGTCGGCGTTCCTAATCTGGTTAGTTTCTTTTTTTTTATGAAATTGAAAAGTAAGAAATCGAAATGAAATTCTAAATTCTAATCCCCCGCGTCGACTTCCGAGGATTTGCTTATCAATCTGTGCGGACGGTAATAATAGCGGGAAATTTCACCGCATATAAGAGGACTTCAAAGATGCATTCTGACAGTTCGCAAGTAGTAACTGCCAAATGGTTCCCAACTTGCGGACTTTTATATTATGTTTATTAGGTAAATGTATAGCAGGTGTGAAATATTTCACCTTACCTCCATGTTCGGTTTTCATAAAACCTGGGCATATTGCGAGAGTAGTCTTAATGTTTCTGTGCCACTAAACACCTTACGTCAAATGGTTACCACTGAAGGAAGTTGTAGACATTTCAAATTCGAAGGAAACTTTTGATGCGAGCAAAAAGCTGCTAGTATGCGATCAGCTAAATGGATTATTCTCCATCCTTTCCGAAAAGCTTCGAGTAGCTGACTTCAAATCCGACAATACAATGTGGGATGAATAATCCAATCCGTCTTTGGGACGCGCCACGCGTCAAACGTGTACGTCATGGAGGCGAACTGAATGCGAACAAACGGGGCATGCCTATACATACTATAACTTGCGAGACCCATTATTAGGATAAAGGGTAAAGGATGAAGTTCGGCGTCAGTCACTCCATTTGCGGATTGCGCCACACGTTCTACTAGGGCGCTTTTGGCTCACGTGCCGTGCCCAGTCAATGGAGATGTGAGTGATTTAACCTTTACATACAAGTCTGGAACCAAATCGCGGATCTCAGAACATCTCAGAAGGCTTGAATGACTTGCACCCAAAGGAAGAAATCTGAGATCCAGGAGCTCATGCCTCGTTCATCTTTACGTTGCTTCCAGTGGAGTTAGACTTAAAAGTACACAATTTCTTCATCATTCGTTCTTTCTACTCAACTACTATTCTGTTCACTATGAAAACGGTTTCTATGATAAAGACACAAGTAAAAAATCAAGAATTCAATTGATAGTCAATTGTTTGTAATCATCTGAACGGTAAGTTCTATTCGTCCAGCCTGGTGACAAATTGCCACAGTGCCGAGCAAAATGCGAAAGGACTGTACGGAGTAAGCCTAACGAGGACACTACTGATGGAACGTGCTTAATAGTCCCTCTGAGATGGCCGAACCAGATGCGGAGTATTTCGACTGAACCGGTTCCAGTTGATGGATTTTTCCTTCAACGCTCTATTAACAGATCAGAAATGAAGTACTTACATACCTTCTACCCGAGTTCGACTATCGATGCATCTTGGCATGGTGTTGTTAAACTGTTTGCAGATGTTTTCAACTATTTCAGACTCTGAAGAGAGCGAAGCACGCCGAAACATATTGCGAATAAACTAATAAAATTAAGTAGGTTCTGTTAAGATGGTCGACCCAAACCGCACGTGAAACGCACAAATCAGAGGTGACTGTGGTAGTCGCGTTGCATCAGTTCGTCACATAAAGTAAAGCCTGCTGCATTGAAGTTAAATGGAGCAGCTCACTCACCACAGTTGAGCCGATTTCCACGAATGATCCGCTCGGAGTAGTAGTAATCGGCCACGTGAGGGCAGTTGGGGTCGAGCAGCGGGTTGTTGAGGATGCGCACACGAGTGCCAAAGGTAATAAGAGCGCCGTCCATCGATACCAGTTTAGCGTTGTCCGCTATCATCAAGTCGTATTATGAAACACGATCATTAAGGGCGACGAATGCAAGATTCTGCAGGATGCATCGAAAACAAGCACAGCACAAGATTGCGCCATCGTGAAAGACCCAAAAATGAAAATGGGGTAGTGATTTTTGAAGAAACAATCTTTTGATACCTTAGTGTTACAAACTTCATAAGCGGTTTCCACAATACAAGCTGTTTTGATCGATTTTTGTTCTATTACTCGAAAATCGGAAATCGCCGTTGTTGGAGCGTTGCTAAAATTGAAAAAAAGAAAGAAAATTGCAGCAAAGTGATGTATATTCGAAAATTACTCGATTTAAATAACAGCTTGAGTATTCTTCGATTTATGAACCAATAGCATTTTCAAGCAATACCCTAGCTGCAGTGCAGAAATTCGTCTACACCAGCAAATTCTGTAGAGGCAAATTCTGTCAGGGTACACAATAATTGAATTCCGCTCGAAGCTGGTTCGTTCATTAGAAAATTCAAAAAATAATTTAATAGTTCGTTCAAAAAATGTCAAAAAGGCAGCTCTAATTTATACTGGCTCCTAGGGATGTGTGGGCATGCTGACATAATGTAATGTTTCTAAATGATATTTCAAAATATCCTGTTAAAAAATGCAATATCTACCTTAGTTTTTGCAATAACCTTACCTGGAAGCTCCCCCTCTCTAGTACTAAAACGAAGTTTCTTCACCTTGGAAGCGTAGAAGACGATTACGCTTATTACCTCCATAGAAATCAGATAAATAAAACCGCTAAACATCGTGACCTAGCCTTCATTTTAAACGCTAGACTTGCGTTTGATGAACATTGCGAAGTAATAGCGAGTAAGGCAGATAGAGTCATTCACAGTTTATTTAGAGACTTGTCCACAAACACAGTTAGTCACCTCAGATTGGCTTACATTTCCTATGTCCGCCCCATACTCGAATACGGGACCACTGTGTTCAATCCACCAACTAAGCGCAGCCAAGCCAGGCTAGAAGCGATGCAGAATAATTTCACTCGAAAGCTTTGGATACGGCTTTACGGTTATGACTACACGTTCATTACACCTTCAAATGTTCGGAACAAAATTTTCAATCTTTCTAGTTTGCTACTTCACAGGAAGAGAAATGATTTGCTCATGATTTACAAAATGATCACTGAAAGAGTAAGCTTGCGTCCCGACAAATTCTACACAACATCTTCTTCAAAGATGCGTGGTTGTAGGACAAAAATTCATTTTCCTAAGGCAAGGTCAGGACTGCGAGCTTCCTTTTTTACCCAAAGAGCTGGTTCGGAGTTTCTAAAATTTTCTAAAAAATATGGTCTACCGAGTTCCATTTCACAACTGAAAAAGCTCATTGACAGGTACATTAAAGGATGATTCATTAGGGTGGTGTATTTCTAATCATCTATCATGCATGCATGTTTTCTTCTTCTCGTTGTGTTTATCTTTTATTGCCTTTTCGGATAACTGGTTCTGTCTGCGTGAATATCCACGTACTATAAATAAAATAAATAAATAAATAAATAAATCATAACTTAGCATAGCATTTTTACTCTCTTTCAAAAGACCTCTGTGAGCACGATAAAACAGCTTTATAGTTATTAAGCGGCTTTTAACAAAAACTCAGAAAGCTGCGTAAACACAGCTATGAAGAAACGAACTTAAAAACGGTGGAAACGTCTTAATGCAGAACTACCACTGTCATCTGTACGATCAATCAGGCGAATTAAACTGCCGAAGAAACTGAGATTAGTGAATGCGGTATTCACTATCTCTAAGGTGCCTAGAATGTCTTCAATGTTCTTGAAAGCCTCGGTGAGCTGTGCATGAGTCACATCTGAGGATGCATCTGAAACCAGTGGTAATTTGGAAAGCATTTCAGTAGGAAGAATGGATAAAGGCAAAACTGCCGTACCTAACCGCACCGAGCCATTACACGAATCGCAGGTGTGGTTGTCAAAAAAGGATATCGTCGCTGAGTTGATGATTTTCGAAGTGAACTCGCGGCATTCTGAAAGCAGGTCGCTTGAAAAGCACTATTGTCATCCTATGTAAGACACACCCCATTTAAACACTGACGATTTCACTATAGGAAGCTTGAATAAGCTAGTTGAGCAGGGGAGACATTTTCACTGTATTGAGCGAAACCAGACAACGGTCGACTAAAGCTCATACCAATCCTCGAGGGTCGTTGAATAGATACCGGGCTTGTCTGGGAACAATAATAAAGGACAAGGATAAAGGACGGCGTTACTCAATCCCTTCTGGGATGCGCCAGCACATTCTACTTCTACGGGATGTCGTGGAGGCGACATGAATGCGTATATGGCCATACAATGACTTGCGGTGGCCAGCCGATGAACAAGTCAGCGCTCTATCCTTCCCAGACAAGCCTGGTACCAATTCACCGACCCCGGAGGGATGGAAGGCTTGGTTGGCCTGGGCGGGAAATCCGAACCAGGAACCTGGTATCGGGTGCACGCGACAGTCGCGCCTCCTCCGACTGCGCTGCACGCGCCCGGAAACGATAACAGGCTGACTTATTCGTCGGCTGGCCATCGAAACTCACTGTGTTTCCAAACACGCATTCAAATCCGCTCCACGGCATTCCGTAGAAGTAAAAGGCGTGGCGCATCCCAAAAGGGATTGAGTAAGCCGTTCTTTATCCTTGATCCCTACCGGAAGAGCTACCAGCGTTGATGTGCTCCCTTATACGTGCTTCTGCAAGGAAATCCACACACGGCTCTGATAGCCCAACGTGGAGTGCTTCGTCCGAGCGTTTGCTGCAAGCACTGCAACATTTCCAGCAACAACAGCAAGAGCTCGGAACCTTCTATGGAGCGCAAATGAATTTCTATGAGGAAAGCGGCACTCTTTGCAAGGGGATCGTCTACGACTTGTAGCTGTACTACACGCTGCGAATTGTTCTTTTTTTCTGATAGAGAACACCATTTCCAGTTTTCTCTTCCCTTTCCTCTGTCTTTTTTCTATCTTACCGTCACCGCTCCGAAGAAGGTCCAACTTCTTCGCCGGCTTTCATAAGACACATACAGGGTGCCGCAAAAAATGTGTGCACTGTATGAAAGGTGATAACTGTGCTGTCAGGAAAGGTGCTGAAGAAGTTAAGGCTCTAATGAAGCCTTAAGAAAATAGAAATTTTCCAACATGTGAACAGTATGGAGTGCGCCATGCACTCGTCTGGAACCTTGCATTTTACACACGAGTGATGCTTTTCGTTTGAATACTCGTCATAATTTGTCCGCAAAGGAGTTGTGTTGATGGTTTGTGTTTCTTTTAAGGTTTAAAACTCAAAAATGCAAGAAGAAAAATGCTTAAGAAAAATGCAGGGTTCCTAAAAGTGAGGGTTCTATTTGAAAGGTTCTAATATTGGGGTGGTAGTGAATCCTTTGAAGATGTTTGAGACTCATATGCAAGGGCAGGATAACGAGATTTTGTGACGTTCAAACAGCCAAGATTGCGCTATGCATCCGCTTGAAACGTCGCATTTCAGACTCGATTGGTTGTTAAACTTGTGTCGTGTCCGTATTATTGAGACTCGAATAGGTGGTGATTTCTAACCGTCTGCTTATTCCTCTTCATATTGCTGCCACAACATTCTTGTCATTCCTCTCTCCAATTGCTAACTATGAGTTTTCTACGACCTCAATTTTTGTGGAGGAAATTTCTCAATGTTTAGAATCAAACGATTGAAAAAACTCAAACTGTAGCATATGTTTTTTATTCTGAGTTTTCGTTCTATCAGAGATTCAAGGATTATTTAGTAATTTGCATTTGTGTCATCATTGTTCAAGACGCACATTTTGTGAATAAACGAAACGGAATGAAATTTTCAAGGCCTACTGCACAAAAATACTCACTCTCCTGTTGTCCTTTGCTAATTAAGACAAGTACAAAACAAACTGATCGCATCATATCATTTATCAGCAGCAGTGACTCATAGTGGAGTTTAAGATAGTATAGTTCGGAAGATTGTCGTATCTGAGAAAGTACCACTAGACGGACTGAAAATCAGGACAAGAGACTGGGACCACAACCGTTTGAGAACGATACGATAAGGCTTAGCGGAGAAGACGAAAATATCCAGCTCCACCTTGAATGTAGAAAGGTGAGGGCAAAAAAAGGGTGACTTTCAAGGTTTTTATTTATTTATTTACTTATTTATTTGACTGCTTCCAGAAGGTACTGAAGAGAAGGAGTCGGTAATGCCAAAAGGTTTGCGAAATAAAGGTTCAACATCAATGGTAGGTAACAGCTTCACGTGCTTCTGCGCCACTGTTAAACGCTACGCCAAAATTATAGGGCAGAAGAACCTAGAACATGTTCGTCCATATATACTTCTTACTTTCCCCTTGCTTTCTTCCTGCTTTGCTTCTTATACATTTATTTCTGCTGCAGATCTACTACACTAATCTAGGAATGTGTTCAGAAGCCTCTATGAATTTGAAATTGAGCCGTCTAGGATCTATTTTAGTCGGAAGGCGGCAACAAGTGCCAATTGCTCAGGTCATTTCATGCCTCACAACCATATCCGCTAAACAAACTTGAATCAAAATCCTCGCGTGATGGGACAGCAGCTGAATCTCTCGTAGAAACGCAAGGATGGGAATGGAGACGCAAATCACTGTGTGTCCCCTCCGATTAGGATAGATCCATCGACTAAAATAGGCTCCAACTCTTTGGATAACAGAAGCTACAAGCCCCCCAACATTGCAATCAAACATTGTAGCTAGAGCTTCAGGATAGGCTGCTGTTTGGAAAGGCAAATCCTTGTGGACCAAGGCGGTTTACGAGCTTAGTCTGAAATAATGCGTTCGGAAGTGGCTGAAGTGAGAGCAAAGTTTATAGCTATCAGACTAATGGTGAATGCTTTCAGTTGAGCACTGTTATTATGGCGTAGACCGTAATTAACTTGCCTCGTAATCGAAGTGATCTCAGAAATTGCACTCGAACATCGGAGCTTCTGCGCCATCATTCTGGTAGAACTACGAGCGCTGATGGAGGGCTCCGACGCCGCGTCTACATATCCGACTCCACCGTCCATCCTGTTCTAGCGCACATCTTCGAAATCCGGACCACGTGAAAGCAGAGTGAACGCGCGATATGTGTCGCACAGCGAGTAGTCGAAAGGACTATGCTGGAGTGGACTGGTTCAAACAACTGAGAGCAGGCCTCCGGAGTTCCGGCCTTTGTCGACGTTGTCAGAGATGCCGCGGCATGGGCTAAGTCGTCGAAAATTGGGGTGGCCCATAACGCAGTGCCGTTTGCTGACACCCTCTGGAAAAGGACGCTAGTCTTTTGAATTCCATGAGATAATAAAAGAAATCCAGAAGTCCTCCAAAGCGTTATTTGCACTTTATTTATTTATTTATTCAATTATTTATTTACGCCGCTTAAGGAGGTACCAGCATAATCATAAAACAAAATTGGAACAAACGAATGCTGAATACAAACCAACTGTAGTAGAAATGGTAAAGAACAAAAAAGATGAACTTAAAACAAAAAGAAACAGAAGGAGATGAAGGAAAGTATTAATACTCTATAGTCAATGAGAGAGAAAAACAAAACATGCACAACAGAACAGATAAAGGATGCCAGCTGCTTTCACGGCAGAAATCCCACTAGCAGTAAACCAAGACTTAGCCTGAGGACATTAGTTAAACGGCCGAGTCATACTCTACGTAGCAAATAATCAATATTAAGTGTAACTATCAAAGAAAGGAAAGATATTAAGGAATCACTACAATACTAGAACCAGCGAAGCCGAAGCAAGAATTAAAAGCGTAAACCCAACCAGCACCCATAGTTAAACACATAGTTTAATGTGTTTGAATCTATTGCTCCATGGGCACACACCATCAGGCGAGTTCCTTCTTCCTGGAATCTCATTATACAGGGTGCGTAAAAAGTATTGACGCAGTAAATGGCGGTTGTGGAAATAGGAATGCGCAGCAAATTTCGAAATATTCATTTGAGAAATATGGAAAATGATCTTACAAATACGATAGAATAACTCGCAGTCGACATTGGCTCCTTTACTGTGAATACAGGAGCGAAAACGGCGGAAAAATTCATGAGCGCGCGCCGCAAGTATTCGCTTGCATTATGTTCCGTGCTTCGAACAGAGTAGCCTTCTGGGACTGGTCACTTCTGTTGAAAGTAGCACAGACCTCATTCTTCAAAATCGCCTAGAAAGAGTAATCCAGCGGATTCATGTTCAAGCTGTGCTCTTCTGAGAAGCTGTTCACACCTGCGCGCGTTATCTGTTTGCCGTTATGGGACAGAGGTTGACAGTTTTTGATTCAACGTTATCGTGCTTGAACATCTTGTAATCATCATCTGTTATGACAGAGCCGCGGCCGACGTTTGGGTTGTTGACCTCTTTTCTCATCCACCATTTCAAACACAGCTTAATTCTTTTGTTAATGAAGTATTCATTTCCTTTGGTAACAGCCAGGAAAGGCTCACCGTAACCACGACGGTATCATGTTTCTTCAGTTTTTACGAGAATATTTTTTGAATACAATATAGACAACAAAAATAACACACAAAAACTTTGAAAAGTAGAAAGAGAAAGTTGGAGCTGAAACAAAAACTAGGTGCGTCAATACTTTTTACGCACCCTGTACTGATACGCACCTTGCGGTGGCCAGGGAGCAGTCGATCAAACCAATAATAATGGGAAAGTACAGCGCTGGCTGGTAATACGGAGATAGAAGAAATATAGCTCAGTGGGTCAAGTGCAGGTAGCTTGCGGCAACAACTGTCATTAATAAGACGAATAAGACTTGAACGGAACCTGAAGATGAAATATTTACATAAAGAGAAAGGTCACGACTCAGAACCGTTTATATAGAATTACACCACCCAATGCCAGATATGAATAACTGAGAGTAACGAGACATCTGCCCAGATGAAAGCAACTATCACAACTATCATCTGAGTAGAAGTAGCCAATCATACATAGCGATTCAAAAAAGTTGTTCAATGCTTGGAGAACATGAAGCAAAAAATGTATGTTGCAGGCGAGGTAAGGAATTGAAATCATCAGAGAGCACAGCAGGTACCAGTAGGTAAGCCCAAGACGAAAAACTAGGTAGAATGTAAGCCGGAGAACATCGTCAGTTGAACACTCGGCAATGACAGATGTCAACAAACGCATTAGGTTGACTGGAAAAGGTGAGTTAAGGTTAAGGTTGAGGTTGAGCTGCGTTATATGGAATATTCAAGCACTGAATAAGATCAAGCTTTAAAGTTTCTTTCGCACAGCAGGAAGGTCATCCAAAGTAACAAAATCATTAGGGAGTAAATACACCCATCTCGCAAAACAGCTAAAGATATTGTTAAACCTCACAGAATATCCACCAATCCAACAAGACGAAGGCTTGAGCGTCCAATGTTTTTTCATCTTTAGTTTCAACCTACCCCACAGAATGTGGAGGCAAAAAACAAGATCAGCAGCTAATCTTCTAGACTGCAACGAGGGTAGTGAAAACAACTTTAGGCGGTCGGACTAAGAAGGAGTAATCTCACATGGGTTCTGGTTTAAATACCTCTAGCCCAAAAGACGTGTGAACAGATTAAACTTTTTTCAGTTTTTGAGATGGATTTTGTGGTAGATGGGTTCCAAACCTGCCAGCCGTACTCAAGGTGTAGCAGTATATATGACAAGCACAAACAGATGAAGATCTTGGGGGTCAGACGAATTAATGTCACGAAAGATGAGAAACAACGCATAAGCTCGCATAGCTTTAGAGCATAACGATCAAGTAACTCAGAATGCGAAACTTTATCGAAGGCTTCCGGTAAGTCAATATAAAGATTTGCCATTGTTGAGAGCACAGGAAATATCGTAAAGGGTGTCAACAAAATTAGTTGTGGACAGGCTTAAGACAGCTCTTGCTTCTTAGGAATAACACCCGCTCTATCAAGAAAAGAAAAAATACGCTTGAAAACAATGCTTTCCATGGCTTTAATTGAAGTCTGCAAAATAGAAATAGGCCTGAAATTACTCAGAAGGCTGGTGTCATTTTTTTTTTGAGTATAGCAGTGACAGTAGCTTCTTTCTAGATTTGTGGACCTCACCATTCATAAACAAAAGATTAAAGATAGGCGAAAGAGGAATTGTTAAAGACGAGTGACATTTTTTATGGGATTCCATCATATGGTTTAGATGGAGATGTTTATTTGTCTGTTTATTTGAAACCAATCCAATCAGAACATAATCAAACAGGGGGAACAAAGTCAACAGTAACAGAGATTGGACATAATGAACTGAAAAATTAGAGTAGGAGCTCAAATTGCTGGAAGTGCTGCATAGGTGTATGTGAATGGCCCCTTTAAAATGACGAAAGATACCCTCGGCACTACCGTTAGGAGGTCCCAGGTCAAACAACATTACCATCGAAAATTACAACTGGCTATTTAATAGTACGCCAAGTAAATCGGTCCCACTAAAAATTGAAGAGGTCCAGCTGCTAGAAGTGAATGGATATAAATAGGAATTTAACGCGTTCAAGGGAGGAAACCCCAGACCTGACAGAAATGAACAATGGTAGATTCCGGATGAATTTTAAAAAACATCATTACATCAGAGTACAAAATTTAAAAAGAGCATTAATGCACAAGTTGGGCAAATATGCACGAAATCCATTCAAAGGAACACCGGTCGGTCGAGAACTGCGGCGGAGAAAATCGCACTGAAGATTAGCTAAAATTGCATCCATATTCTAGGTGGACGATAAGGAAGAAGACACTCTGAAAGAAAAAACCGCCCTCCACGGTCCAGGCAGCACAACGACGACACAACCGACAACAAAAAAACCGACTACGAACATGGACCAGAGCAAGCAGAGCAACCGGACCATAGGCGAAACAGGAAAACCCTGAAAATCAACTACCATGACCTACGACCCAACCAGAGCTAGCACAATCGGAAAATCTGAAAAAATCTTACTTGTCTTTTGGGGCAGCACACTGTATCTAGTGAGTTAACTCAGATTTCCAAAAAGCGTCATGAGAAGCAATCGGAACAACTGTGACTTCTTATATATATATATAAAGAAAGATGGGTCAAAATCATTGCAACGAGAAGCGACTCTACCAAGGAAGCTCCCTCCGAAAACCTTGGTACGGGGTTTAAAAGGTCTAACTTGGTACGCGTGTCCTCTACTGGTACCGATAGTAGCTGGTGGGTGAAGAGATCGGCTGAGTTTAGGGAAAGCTCATTCGTAGTGAGTTTATACATAAGCGTCAAGCCGTTTATCATTCGGCGGCATTGGAGAGACGCAATACGCAGTCTACGGAGACGCTCCCCATAAGGAATTGAGGAGGCACTTATAAGAGCAAAGCACATGTAGGTGAAGCCATCCTGAATCTTTTCTAGCCATCCTGAATCTTTTCTAAAGCATCAATATCAGACGGTTTGTATGGAGACCAAATAGGGGAACCGTATTCCAAAATTGGTCTTACGTAGAGTACGAACAAGCGGAAAAGAATCTTGACGTCTCGCGTCTTAAAAGCTCTAAGGATGTAGTTTGACACTGAACTGGCCCGTGCAATAATATTTTCAATATGACAGGAAAAGTCTAACTTGTTTGAGTAGGTAACACCTAGGTCTTTTACAAGGGAGACCTAAGTGAGAGGGGATCCATTTAATATGTAGGTAATTTAGGATGTCTGTCGCTAATTTTCATAACAGCAGACTTATTTAGGGCGATGTCAAGCTCCCAGTTGTCTTCCCAACTTGCAAGGCAATCTATTGCTTCTTGAAGCTTTGTGGAGTCATTTATGGTGTATATTTTGGAGTCACCGACGAACATGCTACAGAAGCATGCCTCAGGTAGGACACTAAAGATGTCGTTAACATACAAGAGGAACAGTAAGGTCCAAGGCAGGTCCCTTGAGGAACGCCGCTAGGGGTCTGGTAGGGGAGGAATATTCTACCATTGATAATGACAGACTGATATCTGCTAGTGAGGAAAGAATGAAAGAATTCAATTAACCGACCTTCAATATCGTACCAGGACAGCTTACCTAAGAGGAGTAGAATGGAAACAAAGTCAAAAGCTTTGGCGAAGTGATCGTAACAGACGGAAATAAACCTCCTGTTGTCGACCTCCTTTCGCCAACATGAAATTGTTGATAAAAGAGCACAGTGGACTTTTTGGCGAGGAAACCATACTGCTCTAGACTTAGTACGCCATTGCGGTCTATATAGGCTGTCAACTCTCGGCAGATAATTCGCTCCGTGACCTTACTAGTTGAGCACGTTAAGAAAATCGGTCTATAGTTTTGTATACAAATGTTGGAACCTTCTTTAAAAACAGGCCAAACGAGACCAAACCTCTATATCTCTGGCAAGTTACCTTGCAGTAGGATCTTGTTAAATAACAACGTTAGAGGAGTAACGAGTCTGAGCGTTGCTGCTTTTTTAAAGACAATATTTGGTATGCCATCTGGAGACGTTGAAACTCTATTGGGAAGTTTTCGTAGTACACTGTAAACAACATTGCTAGAGATGTCAATCCAGTCCATCTTGCTCCTGGTTATTATATCAGTGCTACTAGTAAGACTTATACCTGAAAAGGTCTTATAAACCGATCGAAAATACTTTGCAAATTCTTCAGATTTTTCTTGATCTTTCATGATAATTTGACCATCATCAGTACACAGGTTTGGGATAGAATCCCGCATTTTTAGTTTATCACTGCAGTAAGTAAAGAACTTTTTTGGGTTCCTACATAAGCTTGCTTTCCTTATTGATTTCATGGCGCAGAAGCGCTCGCTTGAGTTCACGAGATTACCTTTGAATACGACCAGGTGTGACATTGCGAGAAAGAATGGAGTCGACTTTTGATTTAAGCATTCGAATTTTTCTTGGATAAGCTTTAATGGGATCTTTATGGGAAGTAACAGGAACATATGTAGCAATTATCTGGTGGCAAAGCTCCATGAAGTACCCGTAAAACTGTTCAGTTGTGTTGGTTGTGTTATTCAGATAAAGCCAATCAATAAGGGAAAGCTCTGAAATAATGGCCTCAAAGTCAGCAGCCACATAGCTTCTATTTGGGGCCCTACCACCGCGTTTTTCTTTCAACTGAATAGATAGCCAAAAGGCAACGAACATGTGATCAGATGTACTAAATGGTGAGAAAACACGGATATCCTCCACGATGACCGTATTTGTTGTCAGAACGATATCTAAGATGTGAGTCCGTGAGTGGACTGTCTTACCAGCTACTTGAGGTTAAGCGAGTTTGCAAAGTCAAAAAAGAACCTCAAACAAAAAGTTGATGTTCCTCCTTTGTGTGATCGGCATTCCCAATCTAGTAAAGGACAACTGAAATCAAAAGTTACTACAACATGACCATCCCAGGTATTGCACAAGTTAAAAAAACGCGATAAAATCTTGGAAGGAGTGTCTGGAACACGATGGTGAGCGGTAGACGTAACAAGGAGAATTTTGTCTTCGTTTTTGTCAACCTGGAGAACCACTGTTTAGATCTCACCATCAAAATCATTGCAAGCAACTAAATATTGTCTTATGTCATTTCGAATCAGAACAAGAACATCCCCATGGACTGTCGCGGTCACAGGGTGAACATAGTAAGAAGAATTTAGACTAAGAACGACAGCACTGATTGAATTAGCTTTGCATCAGTTCTTGGTAATGACTAAGCCATCCGGTTTCTCGTAAATAAGGAAGTTTAAATCTGGAATTTTGTTGATTATAGAACGAGCATTTATTAGAATGAAGAATTTTCAATTTTGCTTTTTGCAAGTTTTCTGAATTCAAGAGGGCCCTTTAAGGATTCATGATTACCATTACAGAGCGCCTTAGCAGGACATAAATCCTGACAGCAGAGTTTTGCGAGAGGATGGGAGTGGGAGTATGACCAACGCCATTAACGGATGAGAATAGAGGAAAAGGAAAAGGCCAGCATGATAATTACCAGGGGCTCACGAGGAACCCTTTGTTTTTGTATGGCTAGGTCCCGTGCTACATAGGCAAGCTTGCCTTCGCTGCGGTTCATCTCACCAGCTTTAGTGCGCAACAACCGATCATATTCCATTTCCTCCCTGGTGCAATTTGGCCTGGCATTAGAGAGGACGAATTCACTAGTTAGTGTCTGACGCTCTGCTCGCATATATCGAAGGAGCTTGTCCCTAAGCTCTTGGTTTCTTAGATGAATTTTGATTATCCTAGGCCTGCGACTGTTAACGTTGTTGACTATTTTAGTGTGCCTGCGAAACTGGATTTCACCGGCTTCAAATTCGGCCATTAGATCCTTTTCACCCGAGGCTTCGATTACTTCTTTAACAGCTTCCCTATCAAAGACATAGGTCGCGGCCTCAGTGGCTTTTTCTCCAATGCCTACCCAAGTTATCCTGAAAGCTTTTTCGCCCTCTACCTTGGAGTCGCTTTTGATCTTCACCAAGGCACTGTACAAGGCCAAGTGAGGTTAAGAAGGCAGCACAAAGATTATTTATTATTTATTATTATTATTTATTACAATGCACATATTTGTGCGCCATAAAGAATATATATATATGCAATATAGAATTGCAATTAGGCTTTCGGACTGCTGAATAGACAAGAAAAGTTCAAAAAGTTCGTCAAAACGTTTGAAATATTCGTCCCACCTATCAAGCATAGGCTTCATCCGCATAGGTGCCTCATCACTGGATTGCTTTCTCGGCGCTATAGAGAGATAGAGAGAGTAGACGAGCAGACAGGATTAGGGTCAACCAGGTGAAATTTGATGGCAACGAACAAAACTGACAAGACCGGTGGGATCGACTAACAAGACCGGCGAGATCGACCAACAAGACCTGCGGGATCAACTAACAAAACCGACGGGATCAAGCGAGACCGGCGGGATCGACTCGCGCCAATCTTGAAAACTATGTCTTCATAGTTTTCAAGATTGACGCGATTTCATCAGGGTGAAAGTAGAGGGCATCAACGCGAGTGAAAATAGGAGCATGGGTCTGGAACCCCACATTGGCCTGTTTTTTCAGGAGAATGACTTTGCAAAGTGAGAGGCGAGAGCTGTAGCTTTTTCACTATAGCTGAGATATCTTACACTATCCTCATCAACTAATGTCGGTACAGTGCAGCCAACACTTAATTTAGTTCGAATGTGGTGATAAAGCCTTTTCAAGGACCAACAGCTAATCTGTGAACGCGGTATGCGAGGAATTTTTTCAAGTGAAGCTCAAGGTCAGTACACACTTTACTGTAGAGGAAATGACTAGTGACAAGAGCAGACATCGTTTTTAGGCGAAGAGAATGCGTATGTGTATAGGATAGTGTGGTTAACTAGGTACGTTCATTTTTAAGTAGCCGAAAGTCCCAAGAGCTCTATAAATGAAACAGAAAAACCTATAGCAGAAATCATCAACAGAAGAGTAATAACAAAACACTGACAGCCAGTCAATTAAAAAAAATGGTACTGAGTTCAAAATAATTTATGCGACTAAGGTCCGGTCGGGGTTGCTGGAAGGAACTTCGAGGCAAGAGCAAAGATAGAGGTGAAGAATCACTCAGGTAGTGTAAAGGACTATGAATATTAGAAAACACATGCACATCGATTTCAAAAGATGGAAAAGATGCGTTATGATCAGATGCTCCAAGCGGTGGGAGAATCTGGACGTCTTTGATCGAGAATTAGACGTTAGAATCAAATCAAGAACTGAGTTCTCTATTCTCCGTTACGAGTTGCTGTAGCGCACAGTTCTTGAAAACGTCGAGAAACTTCAGAGCAACTGTGTTATTAGGAGAGCAATGTTCCCAATCTACATGTTGAAATCACTCAATACTATCAAATGCTCGAAAGAATTGCAGTGATCTGCTAAACACTTAGTAAGTGAATCGTCATCCGAAACTGTAGAAGTGGGAGGCCTGTAAACGATAGCAAGCTTACAAGTAACATTAGAAAGCGAATCGGAGTAACACAAGCAAAAGAGATCGGGCTTAAGCCAAGAGCGCGTCTCGACGACAACCATATTGATGTATCCCAATGTCGACGACAACCATATTGATGTATAGCAATGCAGCACACATCTCTCCGTTACGGCCACAACCATCAAGGCAGACAATTCTGTAAGGATAGCCACTGAGTATTTCTGAATCAACAACATTAGAATTTAACCACGACTCAGTGATAAAACAAGATTTGGATGATAAGAACCCAAAAATAAATGCAAATGGGCAGCTTATTTTTTAGACTTCTGGCATTGATAAAGAAGCACTTGAGACCAGGTGACGTTTCGCGACAAACTAGTCGTTTTCCGACGCCCCACGTTTTGGAAGCTCGTCAGTGCGCCTAATCTCGAAACGGAAAACCACCCAGCTGCTTATTTCGTGGGCGACACTTTTGTCGACAAACTCCCTCCTTCGTTCAGACTCCGTGAGACTTTTCCTAGCGGACACGTTGGAAAAGCTAAGATTATGTGGAGACGGAAGGGATTCGATAACGCCAGCTTCCAATAAAAGATTGAAGACAAAACAAGTTTGACCAGCTGAGGCCAACAGTCATTGGGTTTCCCGCGCGAAAGACCTCAACTGGTCTGCACTCGACAACAAGACAATCGAGCACACTAGCAACTCGTTCCTCGAATTCTTGCTACCTAATAGCAGGCAACTGCTTCAGGTTGTATTCCTCTAGGACCGTGACCACAAAACCAAAAGCTATTTTGTTTGATTCAACCACATCATCAACACCTTGTGTGATCTTACTAATTAAACCATGAATAAGTTTGTCCACAACTGGTCCCTTATTACAATTCAACATGGCTTCTAGGTCAGTTATCGACATATTATCATATCCAGCCTTTCTAAAGCAACAGTCAGAGGCCTTAACACCGTGTCCTTCTTTTTCCCATTTTGACGGACACGCGCTTGCGACATGTAATGATAAAAGGTGACCTCAGAAAAAATCTATGAACAGGCCCAATCAAAAAACGGGCGAAAAGAGGACCAGCGCCAAAGCTAAAAATAGTTTTATCAGTAGATATTAGCTGAATAAAGACCAAAAGGTACACTGAACACAATAACAAGGAAGCAAAAAGACGAAAAATCGAAAATACTTAGCTCAGAGTGGCAGCAGCACAGGATCAACCGCTCACGGGCACGACGACGAGGAGCATCACTTATCAATTAAGCCCTGAGTGGAAGGCATAACGCTGACCGTGTTCCTAATGCGAAGAGCATCCCTCTGCACCACTTTTGAACAAAGCAGAGGAAAACGGAGACGTTGCCGGCGCCCGTACAAGCAGTTCGATGAACAACGGGATGACATATAGCACAGGTGAGGCAGAGCTATACAGTTTCAGTTTGCAACCCTTACACAGTAATCGAGCTGATCTTGCGCATGATCACGGCTATCAGTTCGTTTCTTATCCATCATTTACCTGCTTCACAGCTTCTTTCTCTCCTTCATTCTTTCTGTTAGGACTGTTTCCTACCATCGTACCTTGTGCTGTTCTGGTCCTTTAAGTCGCAATGACAGGAACGACAGAAAGTCGAGCGTTGCATTACAATATCTGCCTCCTTGTCTTTGAGAGTAAAAGCGGAAAAATCCGCTTCTCTTGTGCTTTTCTGAAACGTACTTTCAATTGAGAGCCGTGCGACATGAAATACATATCTGGAGTCAGCGCCGAGCTATTTTCATGATGAGCTGCAAGACGATCTGTAAGCGCTTGAAATTTAGTACGGTGACCTAATTTCTGCCTTGTGCAGCTAAACCTTCCCTCGCGGCAGATAAACATACCCACAGGATATTAGCTACTAACTAGCTATAGAGGGAGTTTGAGGGTCTAATTTAAGTCTATTGCCTACTTTATAAACAATACCATATAGTTCCCTGGATTTACCTATTTTTCCGCGATCACAATGATATTATTTTTGAACCCGATGATTTAAGTGCCATTAGATTCCTCAAACTTTACCACATTGGGAGTCTCCAATTTTTGAATACCAAGTTTACGTGTTTTTATATTTGTTCGTCCCGTTAAATGTAACAGTTGAAATCAAGCTGCAACGACGTAACCTTTAGGTTTGATATCGTTAGCAGTCATACGCTGGCAAAGTTGCCCGCATGACACTTCTTTGCAGTTACCCGCGCACATTTCCCATGATTAAATTGACTACAGCATCATATCCTAGAAGAAAAAACATAGGGATTTGGAGTTCTATGAAAACTCCTTATAGCCCTCCATAGGTGAGATTTTTGCTAGGCTATAGTCTACGAGTGTGCTCACCTGCTAAACTTAACTTGAACTGTGGTTAGATCTCAATTTTGCATTCATTTGCACCGACTTATTACGAGTCAAATGCCTAACAGCCCTGGTCAGAATGCGCGTTTGTTCCGTTCTGTTCCTCGCTTGCCCCTTCGACCTCTCGCGCCATCTCAGAGCGCCGTAAATAGCCCAACCAGAGTCTCCACACTTCCGGTGTCGCGCATATATAGAGGTAGTGTGGTCGGATTTGGCCATATCTGGACAGGCCTTTTCTCTTGTATTCGTTCTAACGCACATTTTTCTCAACGCTTTGTGCATTATTGGTTTTTTTATTTCTATTTTCCATTCAAATTTTTACGTCGATTAAAAATTATATTCTTAGTTTTGATTTGTATTTTTAGCGCATGGTGGTGCGCATTGAGGAACTAATAACGAGTAAATGAAGAGCGTGGCACATCCTAGAAAACTTTAAGCTCTAATACCGACCGTCGACCTTCTTGTAAGCACACACTAGAGCTTTATCCGACTTGTTCTTATTTTTCCTGTAATTCCCGCTGAAGTATAAAAGAAAGCGTAATCCCGAAAAGGCGTTTGATAACGCTGACGTTCAAGATCGTGTTGTCTACAAAGTTATCAAAATATCTACAAAACTCGTGATCTGGTGGTACTTTAGAATTGCATCTGCTATGCGTGATTAATTTGACTAGCTGCAAGTGCAATAAGATACCTGAATGATCGAACCTCTACATTTTTAGCTTTTTTTTCCTGGCGGATGACACATCTACTCATTCATTCTACTTTAAAATTGTACCCAAAAAAATTGTGCTAGGATGCCTTTGTCACTTTGAGTGGGGACAAGTGACTGATCCTCAACTTGATTGACCGCGATTCTGTTAGTGCTCATAGGTTCACGGCCATGTAGGCGCTGCTCACGTTTGCGCTGTCTGTTCTCCCAGGTGAATAAACGAGGCGACTTCCCTTTAAAACCTACTGGCTGGGAGGACAACCTTCACTAGTCTAGGTCTGCCTTGCTGTGGTTCTCCATTTGGTAATAGACCATAGAATGACATTCTTTTCCGAAAAATCACGTTAGAAACACATTGCGAGTCATGGACTACCATAGCTGAAGTATTATCTGTCAAAGACTCAGGAATATTAGCGAATAATTGATCTATTAAATTCCGAGTGCGCTTCATGCTCACCATCGAAGAAACTAGCCTCCTGGGATGATTTGACACCGTCCAGTGCTTCTGTACACTTTTGTATGCTTTCAAATTAGCCACCTTTTGGTCGAACTCAACGTCTTGCGTGTACCTCCGTATCCAATCACCTCGAAACTCAAACCCTCCTGGGAAGTCGAATTCGGGACAGAGGTGATGTGTGTAGCTCCGGTTCCGTTCATCTAGGTTCAGTTCGAAACTCAAACCCTCCTAGGAAGTCGAATTCTGGTCAGAAGTGATGTGTGTAGCTCCGTTTCCATTTATCTAGGTTCAGTTCGAAACTCAAACCCACTTAAGGAACTCGAATTCTGGACAGAAGTGATGCGTGTACCTTCGTATCCATTCATTTAGGTTCACCTCAAAACTCAAACCCTCCTAGGAAGAATTCTGGACAGAAGTGATGCGTGTACCTCCGTATCCAATCACTTAGGTTCACCTCAAAACTTAAACCTACTCTGAGACTGCTGATATCCTGCTGATATACAAGCTCTCCACTGCATCGATTCGTTTTCAAGACCTAGTTTCGCGTTTGCAGCAAAGAATTAATGACAAGTTTGGCGTGGATCAATGACAAGCTTGGCGTGGACCTCTCCGTAATCCACCACTTAGAGACGCTTCACATGAACTTCTGAAGTCGTTGATGCATTGATAGGACGCGAGCACTATTTTCCTCTGCAAAAGGAAGACCGCCAGCAAGAGATGATATCGATCTTGCCCAGCGAATAGAAGAGAATGAAAACAATATAATTTTTCGGACCACTTTAACAGGGCATCTAGTGCCTTTTGAAGAACACCGCAATTATTTAATGAGAAGATTTTAGAATCGTTTGCATAAATATAGCATTAAACTTCCAAAGGAAGACATGGTTTTATTAACATTTATTTGTGGCAAGTAATGAAGAAATTATCTTCTTGCCGCTAGAGATATTGGTTACAACCGCTGAGAACGTAGTAGTACACAAAGTTTCCATAGTAAAGACGTTATAGGAAATTGTAGAGACAAGGTACAAAATCCAGAAGAGAATCCGGAATCGTGTATAAATTTATAAATGTAAAGTGCATAAATGAACAACGCACCTGTGTATGCAGTTATAAGACGTCCCTTCTCGTTCTGCTGTAGTCGTGAACAATGCACAGTATACTTAAAACAGCAGAACGCATTAAATAAGAAAATCGAACAAATTACGCTAGACTAGAACGACTAAAATAGCAAAATGAAGTGAACAACAGAAAAATAAGAAAATGTAATAATGTGTACGCAGCTACTGATACAAAAATAACAATGGTGCAAGACAAGTTCGATTGGAGCGCATTGACACACTAGAGGATAAGGCCAATGCAGCAGCCGTGCCCCGAGTAGCGTACGTAAAGGAATAAAATACAGTAATAAAGTGCTACAGTATACCAAAACTGTATACTCTCGGACAATCGTACCGCGACCACCTGTCGATACGTTTTTTTTGTCGCTTGTCGCTTTCGAGATGTTCGGGCAAACTTCTGACGTCGGGTATGGGGGAGAGTTCCCGCTTGGATTCAGACCAAGCGCTTCCACAGCGATTGCTCCGCGTCACTTGACGCGTTGTACGAGGCATGTGGGAGGTAGCTTTCGGCGCCATCGTGCTCACCGTGGCACGTGCCAAAGACGGCGCTGACAGTGCTTTTCTTCTCATGAGTGGCTTGTTTCGATCTTCGTGATAAATCGCTGATGTTCGTTTATGAATCGTCTTTTGGACTTAGCGTTGCGCGCCGTGTGTGGAATTTCTATGCGAATGGAAAAGAAGCTCAAAATGGCACGCGGAAGGGTCGCCACGCCTGGATGCCTTATGAGTTTGATTGATTTGGTGAGTGTATTTACTAAAGGAGTAGAAGTTGCTCATAGTACCTTTTCGGAGTTATCGCCCAGACATTTTTATTCGCTTTGTAATCGTTGAACGTCTGATATTATTTTGTGCCCTCATTGCTGTTCGAGTGGATGCGGACAGAACGGCTCGTAGGAGTGGGGGAGTGGGACATTATGAAACGCTCCATCCTTGAACTCTTCCGTTGAGCAGCAGAAGTAGTACGCTCCAATGAGTCAAAACGCGCCCTAATCGCAATGTCAGAGTCCCACTAACTCCGGCGTTTGGTAAACGCTGTCGTTCCCGCTCGTTCGCATTATTCTTTAAGAGAAATAGATTTAGTTGAAAGTTTAGAAAGAGAGAACATGTAGAAGGTTACGAATGCTTAATAATAGGTGAAACAAAATTATAAGTAGATAGACTAAATGGCGTTGTTAATATTATTAATACAAGTTAACTTAAGGTAATTGAGGTATAAGTCCAAAACCTTACTACAGTAAATTTAAACCTAACGTGTTGTCGCTAATAAATCTGAATGTAAAAATTAGGCTAGTATTGATGCCATAACCGTTGTATTGTAAAACGCAAATATTGTAGCGCAGAAAAGGTTAATAACCTTTCTCATAGAATGAAGTTTTATGTTATTTAAGAACCCATCTTTAATACTAGTACTGATACCATATTTAAATTTTATGAGTTTATTCTTATGAATAAATGTGAATATGTAACCTACAATAATACTCTTATGAAGAAATTCTTCAAAGAACACACAATCTCTCTCTCTCTCTATATATATATATATATATATATGCATATTTATTTAATTATATTAGGCTGTCCCATAAGCCTCCGCCGTTTTTTCAACGATTCATTGCGGACTTTGCGGGCGGTCTCTTGAATAGCACTATGCAGCTTTTGAAAAATGATGTTCTCTATCAGAATTGTATTGCATTTCTTTTTTCATACTGAAATTTGTCAATTTTTAGGTCGGTAAAGTGAAAAGTGAAAATGGTCATCTGCGCAGTTGTTCTCTCCGCTTAGGTTTGAAATTTTTTGCACAGTTTTTTATAGCATTTAGAAGATAATGTTTTGTTTCACAAGAACACGTATTAATACTATTTGTTCATTTGTCTTTTATTGATTTTTAGGTCATCAAATTAGGACATCCAACTTTTCCGTCCAAATTTTTACCGACAGCTCTTTTCTGTGGTTGGCTTTCGCTTGGTGTTATATGTCGTTCGGAAGGGAATGTCTTGCTCAATAAGAGACTGTGTCGCGTTTATTGGCTCGTCCTGATTCCTATCGAATATCGACAACTCAACAAGAAGAAGAAATTGTTGGTGAAGATGATTTTTCTCTTTCTGGAATTTTGTTGATATTCGACAGAAATTAGCATGAACCAATAAACGCGACACAAATTCTTATAGAGCAGGACACTCCCTGTACACCGACGTATAACACTGAGTGAAAAAGTCCCACCTCAGAGCAGTTGTCGGTAAAAATAAATCTCTGAAAAAGATTTGTTTTTGCCGACAGCTCCAATATACACATCAGGGATGAGCGGGTAATGAAATTTTGAAACTCGAATAACGGATAACGGATAATTTTGTTCGAAAATGGCCGGATAACGAAAAGACGGATAGCGAACAAACAACAAAAATTAAAACTCGTTTTAAATTGCTCTAATTTCAGCGAAACATCGAGTGTTGACGCGCTTAATTTATAAGTCATTCCCAGACATTTTGATAGTATTTTTTATATCTAGTGCAGTCGCCAGATCAACGACACCCTGCGCGGTTTTCTGACAATGAGAAGAGAGGCAAACAAAGAGCAACATTCCTACCTTTCGCCTGTTTCGAGAGTGTTGCTTGAATTGTTCTATTTATTAGCCGTCTAGTTCTTTTTCTAGTTGAAGCTCCTGAAAAATAGAATGGTCCTCGGAAGAGCAATTCTCACGATGACTCTTGATTTTTCTGCTGTGAACAAGGCGGGAGACGTCCAGCCGAATAAAGCCCACTTAACAATCTTCATTCAACACCATTATAAGAAACGGTATTGTTGTTGCTGCCCTATAGCACCCCTAATTTAAGGTACTTGAATATTTGGCAGTAATGGCAAGCAATTATGTAGGCCAATCACACATTTAAGGACTCATGACATTCAGAAGGGCAGGATTATCCGACGCATTCCAAAAAGGGAGTGGTTCCCAGTGTAATAGAAAAGTTTCACTGGAGACTCACAGATAGAACGAATCTACATGTCTTGCAGCATTCTCGAGCTTATTTATTTAGTACAGTTTGTTGCACCGCTAAAATGTTTAATGGAGAAGTCGCTCCCTCAATGTACCCGAATTGAAACTGTTTCCCTTTCGCTCGTATTCACTTCTGTATTACGGTATATGTTTGGTGGTTCACAACAGCATATGACTAAAGCATACCTCTACCACATGCAAGCAAATCAAACACACTGCAGTCGTAAAGCCACATATGACACGACGCAAATGTCGGCGGCAAAAATTCATTCTAGGTTGAGCCAGGCCCTGCACTTTTAAATAGCAGTTCGTATGCCTTCTTGGTCTGCATGACTTAAGATGAATGAACTGTGCTATGCTTAGTAGGCCTCATGAATGTATGCTTAGCAACTCTGAAAGGATAGAACGGAGGTATCTTTAAAGCTGTGTAACCAGTTCTCAAGTGAGGAAATGCCTCAACTAACCCTCCTGGATTTGAACGATTTCCGTTGTTTTTAACGACCACTCTTACGATCCTTTTCATAGTCCACCCACCACCACGTTCAAACCTTGTAGTCATGTCATTTGTTGTTCGTTATCCGGCCCAAAATCGCTGGATAACAAACAACAAAACGGATAGGCCAAAACCTTGGAAACCGGATAACGGATAACGGTTAATCCGCTCATTCCTGATACACATACATAATGCTCTAAGCGATCAGTCATATAATAGGGCAGAAATTAATTATAAAATCGGGGGAGAAACCTATGGAAAATGGGGGGGGGGGAATTACGGAAAATACCTAGACCTTTTCTATGTGCCTTTGAACTTTAGCCCTGGGGTAGGCGAGGTCGCTGAACACGAATCTGAACTTCGTTCTCGAGGTATCGATTACAACCAATCGGTATTGATCAATTGTGAACTCTCGATAGATCGTATTGCCTCTGAAGGAGATATCTCATCGAAACGTCAGTTCTCACTGTAAAAACCTCGTTCGGCACCCAAAGAACTGATACGATATCGACTGCCTTTTACACTAGATCAAATAATTAGAGCGTTTCCTCGCTATCACAGCAATACTGCGAAAGCTGCTCCAAAAAATTCGTCCCAAGTGCATTTAATGAGGAAAATGCAAATTTTCAAGAACGATGGACAAAATGTCGTTAATATAATTTACAGAAAATCTTTGTTGTTTAGAATTTTAATGAAAATTACCTGCAAATTTGTTAAATCGTTAGTCGTTAAACGCACACACTAATTTCCATCACGCTGACTAGGTGATCTAGCTGTTACTACGTAGATGTCGCGTATCGATCGCGATCGCTGCTTGCCCTGACTGTGCCGGCCTGAAAAAGCTGCAGCCCTGAGGCCCTATCGATCTGCGCCAGGCGCGCTCTTGCGCTCACGGCGGTATAGCCATTTTTTCGTCTGCTCTACGCTGCCGCGGGCAACCGGGCCGGGAGCCAACGCGACAGGGTGCGCTGATCATTTAGTGCTTATTCCTCCTAATCGATCGTACCGAAGCTCTCACCGGGGGCCCCTGAGCCCTATTATCGCGGGCAATTCACTGATGGCTGGCCATGGGAGGCACTCTCACCGCGGGACCGCAGGGTTTTCTCCAAACAGGCTTGTCACCCGATTATGCATTCTAATGGTCGGGGCATGCCGGATAGAGCCATCTCATGTATATCTGCTACCAATTCATCAGTCTGTTATGGTATTCGGTATACTTTATAGTCTAATAAATCTATATCAATTATATTGTCTTGGCCAGCGGGACAATTGGTGAGTCACCTATATGCTGCTGGGGTTTCGGGGCAGTTCATGTTGTTCTGGTTTCTGTTACCGGCTAAACCACTCGGGTACCCTGACCACTACGAGCGTCCCACTAAGGGCGTTCCGTAGGCCCCTCTCAGATCCACAACGAGGCGACGAAGGCTGGGGCTTTCTCGCCGGGTCCCTAAGCACACAGTCGGACTCCCCTTCTGGCAGTGTGATTGAGCCGTGAAGCGGTCGGGACCCATGGCCATGCAAGTCATTTCGGGCACTGGGCTACCGGGTTCACGACAGCAGGTCTGCTCGCACGGAACAAGGCGGAGCTCCATCTTCAGGTCTTACCATTAGAAGGTATCCGTTGAACCGACCAATCTGACATGCTAATTTCATCAAGCCCGATTGTTTTGAATGGCAGAGGTGCCATTCTTGTAGTTCCAAACATGTTCCTAGTGACAACCAGCCTTGTTTTGACTGCCAATTCCACTGAAATTCATTTGAGCATTCTAGTGATAGCTTACGGTACCACCCGGTCCGCGGATCGCCGGACGACGAAAGGCTGTTATACTTCCCGTCCGCGGGACGGCAGTCGTCGGCGCGGGAAGCGCGCTTCAATGCTACGCTAGCCGTCCTGGGACGACGACGAGACCGTCCGCGGTGACTTGCGTCCGATGCTCCCGCGGGAGTACAACTTAGGCCTGAGGGATAGTGACAATCAGGGATGAGCAGATAACTCGGTAAACGGATGATTTGACAAAAAAAACTTGTAAACGGATGATATATAACGAACAAACAACAAAAACAAAAACAAATTTTGAACCATTCTTTCTCCAATAGTAGGTAGGGAGCTATAACACTGCTCTCTTCACATTCCAAATAAGCCACTTTTAACGTTCTTATTGGTGTTTTTCTTCGCGGCACCTGTCAGCGCAGTGGTAGGAGGCGCCAGCTGACGCACGTGCTCCGACTCAATCTTTTTGGTCCGCGAAGGAATTAACGAAAGTCGTTCTGTATCCTTTGTCCATGTTCTTCAGTTGCACTAGAGCCACCATTATAGATCTTACGAGTTTTATTGGTTTGGGTGAAGCAGTCGTGAGAAAGAGTCGCTTTTTGCATACACTTCAATCAATTTTAACACCAATTCTAGCCCAAATTGATTAAAACTACCATTACTAATGTCAGTGGAAAGAACATGAAAAGGTTTTAAAAAGGTTGACTCAAACTAGGAATAGGTTGCGATGCTGTTTTCTGAACCAGAAAGGAAACATAGCATAGCGAGCGCTCTTGAAGATGCAAGCGCGTTACAGTGGTAGCGAGTTTCCTGGGTAACTCCAAAAATACAGTGACGTCGGTGTGTCCATTTGCCGAGAGATTTCGGATGACTTTCAAACCTCGTTTTGCGTTGGACAAGTTGCCAAAGGAATGGTTCCTGGTGTTAGGTCGCATGTGTAAAGCGATGCGGTGAAGATACGAAACCAAATGTCCACAGGTGGATTCGTCCCATGGTGTTAAAAACGGAGAAGGAAATGACCCACAGGTATGCAGGATGGATCGAACCGAAGGATGTTGACCTCCACACTGCAATTCCAGTTTTGCGTTTAAACGTCGATTGTCATGAAGTTTTTATTTATTTATGTATTTCATTTATTATTTGTTCAAGGCATAGGTAGGCACAGACATTTGTCTAGCATGGAAATTGTAAAAAAACATCAAAACCACACATAGAAGGCAACTCGAACACTAGCCAAGTAAGGAATAAAACCAATCATCAAAAGATGTGTTTTCTCAATTGCGAGAGACAATTCCTATGTTTTTGGCCAGTGACTAATGTCATCATCTTCAAACATTTTACATGTTGCTAGTGTGCTAAATTAGTGAGAGAATTTGGAAGCTCATATGTGTACAGCAGGGACAACATTGGGGAGAGTTTGCAGATTCTCCGCGATGCTGTCCTATACCCTAGAACCCATTTTGATTGATTGAGTGAAAAGCTCGGACCCACCACCACTTGCTTCCATTCATAAGCCCGTTTGGCGACCGATAGGCCGCTGAACGTCTGGCACCACTTCAATTGTTCTGTAAAGTCGCGGAATCTTAAAGAAACCGATTCACTGCGCATCCAGTTTCTCATATTGTGGTTTCCAAAACTGTGATTGAATCCCAACGTTCTTTTGGATGCAGTCGGGATCATACACAACTGCTGGAAATCCAACACAAATGTACTACTCCATTAACAAAAAATGATTTATTGTACTTTGTTATGACACTGATCGTCCACGTATAAGGTTCCTCTCCGCTTCTGCTCCCTTTCAATAGCATCAAACAACGCTTTGAAATTGCCGGCGCCGAATCCCTGAAAATGTGAAGGTTACCTCGAATGGCAATAGAATGAAGATATATGTCCACTGTCACACGTTGAAAACCGATTTTGAGTTGCTTCACAGCTGCAAGGGAATAGCATGTCGATCGGACAGTTTGCTTTCATAACGACGTTTTGTTGCCATTAAGGCTCTAGCGGCAGGCGTGACTTGAACGCGCTATTCCTGTTGGCAGCTGGAATGCTCTACACCATTACACCACCGACGCCGTTTGGTCGAACGCAACATCCACACCTCGTGACACCCGTCCGCATTCACCCACATATCGGGTTGAGCCGCCCCTGATATCAGCATGGGGCCAGTTAAGCTGATTATCTTGTACTGGTGTAATGACGTAGAGCATTTCCGTTCGGTAAGCAGCAGGTGCTGGTTCAAGTCCCGTCTGGCGCTAGAGTTCCGGTCGCAACAAAACATTTCTATGAGAGCTTACAACCAAACAACAAACAAACATTACCAGCCACTTGAGGCTTAAAGAAAATCAATTGAGACAGCTTGCTGTTTTTTAGTGCACAAAATGATCCCTCCTGCTTTGACCTATTTAAAACAATGGGCGCATCGCCGACCCATCACACTCCAAACTGGTACTGATAACGATTTATTTATTTTAATCTATTTGTTTTAGGCAATGATAGCAGTCTAGCATACAACAGCATTAAAACACAGTGTGGTATAACATCTAATCATGCATGATACTTTGATATTATTAAAACATACATCCTAAAACATACCTCCTCATAGACAACTTACAAGCTTGCGCAGAGAACATAGCTAGGTTTTGATTCTCCCTAAGTAGCAAATTAAACTTCTTCAGAACCCTAGTTAGAAATTCCCTATACATTTTATCCGAGATTTAGCAACCGAGAGTCGGACCTTGAGATTTCCTCTTATGGACCTTGTCAGTACTCCCAAGTATCTTTGTGAAAAACAATTAACCAAGAAGCTGTTAACTACTAAATATTAACTGGTCAACGTATAGTGTAGAAGTGGAGCATGGTAGCGCAGTAAGGGAGTGCGCCAGCTGTTGGGTTTCCCCAAATTCAAGCTCCTTGTTTGGATCCTGGCCACGCTGACCAAGCCTTTCATCCCCTGGGATGGGTGGGTTAGTAACAGACTTGTCTAAGAAGGACTAAACATTGGGTCGAATGACGGCCGCAAGGCATTATAGGCCATATAAGGGTAAAGGATAAAGGACGGCGTTCATCAGACCCTTTTAGGACCATGCGTCATGCATTCCAACTCCACGAAATTTCCTTGATGCAAATTCTTGTGTATTTGCGTATTTGCGTAATGACTTGCGACAGCCAGCAGATGGACATGTCAGTGTTTTATCTTTTCCATACAGCTTTGCTGCTACTGTAATTTACCGACCCAGCTTCGAGGAAGAGGAGGCTTCCTTAGCCTGAGCAGGAAATTCGAGCCAAGGTTCTGCAACCGGGTACACGGGTGTGCAGTCGTTCCCTCCTCCGACTATGCTAGCTGAGCTCGGCAAAGTTCTGCTTTCGCAGTTGTGCCGTTTCTTGTTGCAATTGCACTTTTGCTGGTGTTGCTTGAAGGGTTTTTCTATTTCCGCGTACATTAGGTAGAGGTATTTTACTGTACATCCCTCGGAAGCTACGCCACGCTGGAGGCAAATGGTTTCGTGAATGAAAGTTAAATATGCATGCTTTAACCTACGTTGAAATTCCGCCGTTGAATGATTTCTATGAAAAGAGTTGGCCGATCCTGCACAGGCTTAGTAAACAACTGCAGTAAGTAGCCGTTGTCGTCGAAGTCCATCAAGATGCTTAGCCTGCGCAGCTAAATGCATTGATATTAGAAACGCTCGAAGGAAAGTTGCCGTCTGCACACAAGACTAGAACAAATCGAGTTGGTCATATATTCTGTACGTCGGGGCTGCATTTACTAATAGACGCTAGAGTGCTTTTTTAAGGTTAAAACAACAAAAAAGCGAGAACATGTTATAAATACAGTGACAACACAAATAATAATAATAATAACACATATAGTGATAACTAGGTGCTGCGTAGACAAAAACATATGATTTGGCAAGCTATCAAGAAGCTTCTGTGAGATGCCGGTCAATAAGCCTTCTGTAGGATGCCTGCTTTCGCGCTCTCCAAAAATAGGCAATTGACAGGATTCTGTCTAATCGCTAGTGCAGTAGACATATTTGAAGACTTTTAAAAACGGAATAGATGATCTTTTAAAAGAATAATCAATAATCATAAAAATATTTTTTAAAAAGATATTCTTCTTTACTAGAAATTTTGGATCTATCCTACTCCGTTGGGGCACATGACTAAAAAGTATTATATGTAACAAATTCACTTGAAACTTACTCAGCGGCTCCTACAGAACAACATAGGACCCTAAACAAGAAAAGGTCACAAAGAAAAAGACGAAAAATTACATTTGTTGCGGTTGTAAGCCGGCGAAATTTTCTGCCCTCCTCCCCGTGTCGGATCCTGGTTATAACATGTCAGCCGGCGGTCAGCACGCGGCATGCGTCCATTCGTCGATCTTTGCCGGTTGTAAACCGCAGCGATTTTTTATTTTTTGTTTGTTCGTTCGTTTTTGATTTCTTTTAGGTTTCAACTCGTTATCTAGACGCCGCACGGTAAGTCTCAATTCGTTTTTTTACCGACCTTTAATTTATATGGCCCCCCGGACCAGGATAGATCCGAAATTTTTAATAGTTTCAATAAATATTTATAGATGTCATTGAGTGAGCAAAGACAATCACATTAAGTATTACCACGTTCATATCTTCTTGTAACTCAACTTTGGAGCTCTTGAGTCGTTCTTCAAGAATGTCGTAATATGAGGAAGGCACTTCCAAGAATTCCACGGACCTTAACAATTTAAGTTTTTAGGTACCACATAAATAAAGATATTCCTAATGCTAAAATTTTACCTTCTCTTCATTTCTTCTACGGTTGCAGCGATGTCGTCTACAAGGAGTGCAATATGCTGAATACCAGGACCACCGTTATAGGATACAAACTCCTTAAACGATCTTGGTAAGCTTTTGAAATTGCATTCGATCTACTGGTGAAATTAGCGTGGTAGCGCTAATCTGTGGCGGAACTGAAATTTAAAAAAAGGTACGTGAGCAGGAAGTGTTTTGTGAACAGAAGTTGTGCTGTAATGCTGTTATGATATTTTAAATGGTAACGCAAAGCGGGTAATGAACAGAACAAGCGGGTCCTACACGTTTTGTTAGGCCTAGAGCGACTGCTATTGTAGTTGGACACAGCTAGATGGATGTGTAGTTGGAGCAAAAAGGTAGCGCAAGGCAGGACTCGAACTTACATCCTCAGCTGAAGCGTTTTAGATCCATACCTAGCCTATTAACATTTGGAATCAATGAACGCAAAAAATAGAATGGAGTGAACGTACATAGAAAATCAGTAACACAAGAACAAATGGTGCAGTATGAAATGCTGGCGAAGACGCTTAGCTCACCTCTATTTGGCTTCGCCCCTTTCGACCAGGAACGGCTTCTGCCAACGTCATCTGAACCTTCTGGTCCTCATTAGCAATCAACCATGCCTTCATCGCCGAAAATTCAGAAGTTGTGATTTTGTCGTCAATTGACCTAAGAGGCAATGCGATATAGGAGAAACAATCGAAACAAGTCAGAGTCAAAATCAAAAAATAAAAATAAACTTATTTTTTCGCTGACAAAGATAGCGTTTCCACAAGTAATCGAGTTAACATCACGTACTCAGCCTACTACAAAACAACTTCACCAAGAAGCTTCTTCTTAGAATAGGGAGTATCGTACATTCACATTTACCGAAGGCAACAATCAGAAATAAATATCTCGGATTACCATCCCTAGATTCTCGCCGCAGGATTTTTGACATCTGTCTTGTACACAAGCTGGTATACTTTACCACCGATTCTGGGCCTTGTAGATTCTTTAAGATGAAGACTTCGCACACAAGAGGGGGCTCCGCTAAGCTACAACTACCTCGGCCAAGAACCAATTTATGAGCAATGTCTTTCACTTATAGGGCAGCTGGTTTATACCTGAAATTCTCTAAGCGCTTTCAGTTTCCCCTAACACCGAGACAATTCAGAAACCGAGTTGAAAGTTTGTTGCTCAGATCTGAAATTATGTACGTATTGCCTTATGCAATCGTAATAAAACAATGACAATAATAAAAAAACTGTTATTGGGTGCACGCGACAGCCGGCATCTTCTCCGACTGCGCTACATGCGCCTCTAGACAAATAGGATGAGCTGAAATATGAACCGAACTTGAGCCGCCTGTGCACTACGCGGTCTTCACTGCCACGTTGCACCATAAGTGGCCGTTCTCATCAGCATTTAAACGCTGGATATAAGGGTAGAGATGAGAAGGGTAGAGAGGAATGGAGATTAATTCTTCTTCTTGGGTATATCTACCCTTTATACACCGCATACCCTCGGGTTAATCGTTGATGAATGCGGCCCAGATCATCTAAAAGAGGCGTAATGGAAAGTATGAAATAGAGGTGCGGTACGAGAGTTTGAAATCGAGCACATCGCTATAGATCACCATGGTACTGGACGCTTGCTTGTGGAAGATTAGAGATAACATTTACAAAAATTTATGATTTACAAACCAAAATCATGTAAATCGCAACTCGTAATTACGAATCCCTCTGATGGGAACTCACCAGAACCGCTGCAATCCTAGAGTACGCCTGTACCAATCAGCAACGTCTTCGATGGTGTTAACCGGGTAGTTCTGTACAACGTGATCCACCAACACCACAGGGATGTCCTTTCTGTAATGGCCAGTTATAGCGGTTCCATTTGAGGTGACTCCCAAAGAAAAATGGTGCACAAATTACTGAGGTTGAAGCACTCACATAAAATACTTACAGGCAGGTGCATAACCGGAAGTTTTCCAGAGGCGAATAACCGGGTAAGAAAATTCCAGAATAACTCACGACCTCTACTAGGGTGTGAGTGAGATCGCTGCCCTGAAACTGAATAAGTTCATTGAAAAATTACTGCCCTCGTGTATAGAGATATTCATAGTATTCGAGATGCAACTACAACTGCAGATGAGCTGCGAGTGAATGTGAGACAAGTGCAAAGCAAATGCCGCCTACACAATAGAACGCGATTCTCCTTGATGTCCGGTCTGAGCTTGGCTGCACAAGGCCGGGATGGTGACAAGCAAATGTTGCTGTGAACAGACGAAATCAAGGTAACGTTTCGACTGAAGAGACAGCTGTATCGCAAGTTCTCTGCATCAAAAACTCCCGAAAGTTGGACTACAAAGAAAGAGGCTAAATGTGCAGTGACAGCTCTGTAGAAAAGGCAGTGCGTCACATCAAAAGTCACAGGACATTGAAAATTCTGCGAAATCAATGACGAAAACGAATCGATGCCAGCGATTATGGTAAAGATTTATCGTGGTGGAAGACATACTTCGAAACAATTTCGAGTGAAGATTTTCCACTTCCACCGACAGTGTCGCGAATGCGATAGCTCGCTCCCTTTCATTTCATACTCCCGCGGGCTACCGTATCCGCTCGGGACCCCGATGAGGCGCACCCGAGACTCCGGCCTGCCCGCGCACGCTATCGATCGGCGGGCCGGCTATGCGCCGCCCCCCGCCGACTTCATTCCTGACTTACATCGACACGTCGAGCGGCTGCGCGGGCGCGGCTCTGGGGCGCCGCCATTGTGAGCCCACTTTCATCATCACCCCGGGGATCTTCTGAGCGGAGCCTTGCCGCTCTTCACATCGCAATACAGCCGGCTGCAGTACAGGGAGGACGGCGAGCCTGAAAGGGGCTCGCCTAGCCTCGGATAGCCATTACAGTTCTACTGGCCGGAGCGGTCCCTCCTATTCCATATGTCCTAGTATCTAGCTGCTATATTATTATGGTTGTGCGGTGCTGTTGTATGGAATAAACCGTGGTTATAATTCTGGTGTCCTGCACAAGACGAGGAAGGTGGTGAGTCCCTTACTATTGTGTTATTGGTATTGGTATTGTGTGTGGGGCATTGTTGCTGTTGTATTTGGGTATATCAGGTCGGGGCGTTATTGCCATTGTGGTGTATGGGGTTTTCCGTAGTTGTCTGGTAACTCAGGGGGCAAGGTGTGCTCAATACAGTCGGGATGCAGTACAGCACGCCCGAGAGGTGCGGGCGTGCGTCAGTCCAGGCGCTGTAAGCGCGAAGGGGTAGAAGTCACCACGCGGGGCCCCCCGTCTGCCAGGGAGGGGGCGTGGCCTGTTCACACCATGGGGTCCCCTTTATGTCCCCCTTGGGTCCTGGGTTCTTGGGTACCTCGTAGCACCACGGGGCGAGTGGGGGACTCCACTCAACAGGGCATGCTCCCTCGCGAGTGGGGCCACCGATTCGCAACAGACAGAACTGGTATCGCCAGTGCAAGGTACCATGATTCCAATTTCATGGTCAATTTAGAAAGTAAAAACAGATCATGGGAAGATGAAGACTGGAGAAGCAACTGGACAAGATGAGGTTGCTGCATAAGTTTGGAAGAGCAAACATTGGAATAGTACATACAACGTGGCTGGCAGGATCCTCCACCAAGATCGCTTATGGAGGCAAATTTTCGAAGGACTGGACAAAGAATGACGGCAACGGTTTTCACGGAAAAAAGAAGCACTGGTGAATACTCCGGCTAGTGATCTATTCTTCAGCTGTATCACGCTACGAAGATCTTTGAACCGCCAGGGTGAAGAGAATTCGAGACGTCGTCGAGATAAGGTTGTATTAGGTTGTCCCATAAGTCCCGCCTTTTTTTCAACGATTCATTGCGGATTTCGCCAGCAGTCTCTTGCATAGCGCTACACAGCGTTCGAAAGTGAATGATTTGCTCTATCAGAACATGTATTGTATTTCTTTTTTCATTCCGAATTTTGTCAATTTTTAGGTCGTTAATATGAAAGTGAAAATTTATTTTTACCGACAGCTCCTGCTCCGTTTTAAGACTTTTTCGCTCGGTGTTATATGTCGTCCGGAAGAGAATGTATTGCTCTATAAGAGTTTAGTCGCGTTCATTAGCTCATGCTGATTTCTGTCGAATATCAACAAAATTGCAAAAAGAGAAACTTCACGAACAACTCCTTCTCCTCGTTCAGTTGTTGGTATTCGACAGAAATCAGCAGCAATAAACGCGACACAAACTCTTATGGAGTAAGACATCCTCTTTCGAACGACATATAACACCAAGCAAAAAAGTCCAACCACAGAATAGAGCTGTCGGTAAAAATTCGGACGGAAAAGTCGGACGTCCCAATTTGATGACCTAAAAATCAATAAAGAACAAACGAGCAAATAGGACCAACACGTATTCTTGTCGGGAAGTGTGCAAAAATTCCAAGCCTTAGCGAGGGAAGCAACTGCGCAAATGCCTACTTTTTCACTTTTTCACTTTTCATTTTAACGACCTAAAAATTGGCAAAATTCAGAATGAAAAAATGCAATAAATGCTCTGATAGAGCAAATCGTTTTCTTTCGAACGCTGTATAGTGGTATGAAAGATACCGCCGGCGAAATCCACAATGAATCGTTGAGAAAAACGGCGGGACCTATGGGACAACCTAATAAATAGACAGCTTTTCCAATTGCGGAACCGTCGACGCAGTTCACTCCTCCAGGTAATTACTGGACAAACGTCAAGAGAGCGAAAAAGTCATTCGTTTCGCAAATGTGGTGAAGGCGTTTGATCCTGTCCCTCACAAAGCGCTGAGGAAACACGACGTTCTGCAAGAAATAGTCAAGTGCGTTCCAGTATTGTACGAGAACGTCAAAGCTATGTTCGCACAGCTGTTGGAACATCACGGCCTTTTTTGACCGTGGGTTTTCACGTAATTAACGACGAGGCCTCCCAATGCTGGAGTGACTTGCAGAATTACGTGCAGGCTTGGAGTGATTGACTGACGCGGCGTTCGGATTAGGTCTAAATGATAAGAAGACGAAGTACTTGACGAATAACGATAACGGCTGAGACTCAGTCACAGTCGGCGGCGTTCAACTGCCACCAGTTGGCGAACGGCAACGTTTAAGCGTCGCTTCTATTCAACATGCGCGAGAACCGTCTGACAATGAGACGACACTGTGTTGGGCGCCGGAAAACTGAGGTACTGCTGTCGCCATATCGACGCCTTCCTTCCGCTCCGTGCCGCAAATGTTTTGCAGCTGCACCATTGCACTGCGGCAGAATGCCACCGAGAACTACGGCTGTACTTTAGCCATTAGAAGAGTGAGAGGTGTGGTCGACTCAAGCTAATGGAGGCAAGGCGGCATTTCACTAAACTCTGTTGCAGATCTTACAGGGTGAACCAAAATAACGTGGACAAGATTTTTCGTCATAACTATAAAACAACCAACAATTCGAGAAAACGTCAGCTAAATTACAACAATAAAAACATGAGGGTACGTTATGTTCAAGTGGTTTCGAAGTGGCCTTCCTGGGAGCGGATGCAGGGAGCCAAACGTTTCGAGAATTTTTCGACGATGGGCCGCAGGGTATCTGGGAACAGATTCTGTTCACGGATGAGAAGCTGTTCACCGTGGAGCAGGCGCACAATCGCTAAAATGGTAAGATGTGGTCTACAGAGGCTCCAAGCACCTCTGCTATTCCAAAACTCACAATCTGTCATGGTTTGGGGTGGAATGTGCGCCAGCGGCTAGACCCCTGGTTTCCATGGATAAAAGAGCGAAAATCAACGAAGATGTGTACCAGCGAGACATTCTTGAGTCCGTAGTTCTTCCTTGGGCACACCAGCACTTCGTTGATGCCAAGTGGACGTTCCAACAGGACTCTGCACCCGAACATAGGGCGAAGAGTACGCAGGCGTGGTGCAAGGCCAATTTCCCCGACTTCATCACGCCTTGGGAATGGCCGCCGTATTCTCCGGATTTGAACCCGATAGACTACAGTGTGTGGGCATTTTCAAGACTAGGGTCAGCGTCAAGCGCCGCCACAGTCTCCAGTCCCTGAAGGAATCCTAACGCCAGAAGTGGGAACGATTGTTTCCTGATGACCTGCGGCCCATCGCCGAAAAATTCGCGAAACGTTTGGCCCTCTGCATCCGCTCCAAGGGAGGCCACTACGAAACCACTTGAACATGACGTACCCTCATGTTTTTATTGTTGTAATTTAGTCGTCGTTTTCTCGAGTTGTTGGTTGTTTTATAATTATGACGAAAAAATCTTGTCCACGTTATTTTGGTTCACCCTGTAGATAAGGACGCTCAAGGTAATAGAGCAGGAGCTATCACTGCTATTGGATTACGCGAACAGAAGGGTCAATGCAGAAAAAATTGGAGAAGAGCATAAAGACGGCGGTTCATACGTCGAGCGTCACTACCCAATCGCTGTCGTCCCACGTGTCTGAACTAGACGAATTGTCAAGGAAGGAGCTAACCTTCTGCCACTGCATTAAAACGCACAGCTGATCAGTAACTAAGTTCAAATCGAATTTGATGCAAAATTCCTATATCTTTCTTAAAATTCTTAAATTCTTAATTCCTATTCTTAAAATTCCTATATCTTTACAATAGCATAAAATACAACTCAGCAACGATTGCAACAAAAAAAGAGCCTGTTTTTTTGTTTCTCTATCTGCATGCAAAAAATGTTTGTAACTAGTCATCACGAAGCTCATCAGTGAAGAAACTAACAAATTAACCTAGTTGTTAGTACAACATGCAGTACAATCACCACCTATATATAAAAGAGTTTGTGCGTGGAGTGATCTAACCTAAGTGAGCTACGCCGCATCATCCACAGCGAAAGCGGTCGAGTGATCCAACCTGAATAAGGTGCTCTTCATCATCTACAGCGCGGGCAAAATTTGCTATTGAGCGTGGGATGTTGCTGCAGCAGGGAAAACGCAGCCCTTTACTGCGTAACATAACAGCACCTACGCGCGTTGTTGAACGTCCAGATTCAGAAGCCGACTTCGCGCAATTAGCATGAGAGGACTACTAAAGGGATAAGGGTAGAAGGGGGAATTTGAGGGTGGAGAACCGACGGCGATAAGGAGGCAGCAATCAGGAGGAGTATCGTGGTCGATGGGGAGAGCAATGAAGCAGGCCAGGAGGTGGCACCAAGAAGAGTTTAGGCAATACGTATGGATCATTAGGGAGTTACCAATCAGGGAGGGGGACAGTAAGGAGCATCAGCAAGGAGATCCATTACCATTAAGAGAGACCGGATTTAGAGGATGTGACACCGATGTCACACAATGGGCGTTCGCTCGACGTCATCGTGTCGTGAGCGTGGGAGGTCTGCTTAATTAGGGTAGAGTAGTAGGGAGGATCCCGAGAGGGTGAAGAGGAATATACCTTGAAGAAGGGACCTGGAGGCGGGACCAGGACGGGGAACCAACAAGAAGGGAGCCGTAAGGGAATTCATACGGAGAAGAAGGAATCTGCCATATGCATAGCTTCTTCATGCTCGACACAGCGGCGACTGCGCGCGCTTCTGAGCTTCTTGATCCAGAAAACTGGCCCCCTACGTCGCGCAGCAAGCATCCTGATTCTGAATATGTGTCACCGACCGTGCCGTGAGCATGTGGGGACCACTAAGGAGATAGTGGAGAAGGGCGGTATGGGGACCTCTATGGTGTACCAGGAGAGCGACCAGGAAGGAAAGGAAGAACCTGGAGGAGAGGCCAGGACAGAGAAACCAGCAGGAAGAGACCAGTAGGTGTCAGTAGTGGAAACAAAAAAGTGGGCCAGTAGTTGGAATCAGGAAGATGGGGGACTAAAGAGGGGGAGGGAAGACCTGTAAAGCCAGACCAGCAATTAGATCCAGTAAGAAGAAACGAGTAAGGGGGAACCTGGCTTCGGAAGACATGTCAACGATATCTGGAAACGCTAGCTGTTGAGCATGACAACGATTGCGGAGGACAACCTGGGACAGAAGTACTGCGCAGCACTAACCAATGACATTAATGGGTACCGAAGTGGTGAAGGGCTTGATGCCGATAAAGTACGCACCAAGTCCTAGATGCTAGCAAATTTTATGTCTTACAATAACTACTTTCCATAGGTCAGTGATGCTACAAAGTCGCGTGAAGCGCGCAAGTGCGAGACACGCCGTTAGGCGTGTCGGAGCACTTGTATAGAATAATATAGGATCAAATCCTACGCAACAAAAGGTTACATGATCAAGATGTAATTTAAAGTAGAAGACGAGAAGTAAGTAATGAGCCCACCTTAGCTCGCAGCTTCAAGACATTCACTGAGCCATGCTCGTCGCTGTAAGTGGTGTGAGGCTGTAGTACATCAACATCGCTCTCCATGAGTCGCTAAATTGTGCGTAAAACAGCTAAGTTGCGGATCCTCGTGTGCAAACATTTTGACAGATCACTCCACTTTCGATTTTGGGTAAAACTAGGCACGGTTCACATAACCAGTGGTTTTATACTGGTCATGTGAACCATGCCTAGTTTTACCCAAAGTTTTTTTTTTGGCTCTAGTCAAAAGTTCGGACTCCACCGACACGACTTCGGTCGAAAAATTAATTTTCGCTTAAACGTTGGTTTGGGGGGGGGGGGTTATTTGGGGTGCTGATAACGAATCTGACATCCGTTTTTCGTTTTACGCTGGAGTTTGGCGAAATCGGTGACCATTAACTTAGTTACCCGTACCTTCCGTAACCTACCGTACTCCAGCGTAAAACGAAAAAGGGATGTCAGATTCGTGATCAGCACCCCAAATAACCCCCTAGATGAAGTTTGGGCAAAATCGGTGACCCTGCCTGTACCAACAATATGGGTGGTCTCCGACCGAATCGTGAAAAACGGATGTCAGATTCGTGATCAGCACCCGAAGTAACTCCCCTAGACAAAGTTTCAGCGAAAAATTTTCACCGAAGTCGTGTCGGTGGAGTCGGAACTTTTAGCTATGTAGTGCCAATTTTTTCCAGATGAAGGATGCGATGGCGGGGCCAATAAATCTGACAGTAGTGGAATGCCTAAGAGGCGATGGAGGAGTGATGAAGGAGTACCTGTTGGATGGCGTCAATAGAATCTACACGAAAGGCAACATCTTTGACTGCGTCTCCATGCACAACTAGTTGTTGCGAACCCTCTACATCGTTAGAAACTGGAGATTTAAAAACGAAGATGGCCTGAAATTTTAATTCTTCTTTTTGATTCTCTCTGAATTCATCCGAATCACTTGGTAAGGCCACACACCTTTCCGTTTCTTACAGCAACAGACGTAGTGCCACCTTCTTGTTTGATAGCGAACCTTTCGAATCCCAAACAACAACAGTACCAGAATGATGTCTAAACGCGCATGTAGCAGGTATGAAAAGAACAATTCAGCTCTACTTTATGGTTGCTTTCATAAGCAACCAGTACCTCTGATGCGAGTGTTGGTTGCTGAGATTTATAATAGGTTGTCTGGAACGTCCTCAGCATTTTGTTTTACTATTTTTCATTTGTCTATTATCAAGTGAAAAATCAAATTGAATTGCGCATTAATGGTATTTTCTGTACAGAATTTTTTGCTCTATCTGACTTTGATTAATTTGATTAAAAACATTAAATAATTATTCCAAAACATACTTTACTACTTTTTAAGTTCTATATCCTCTCAATTCCTAATATTAATTATATCATGTTTAAACTACCCCAATACACCAACAATCAACACTGAATGCACATTAATCGTAACAATAATATCAATATGTTAATGATATACACAACTGTGTAGTTTCTATTTTGGCATACGCTCACTGTGAGCGGTACTGGAGGAAAGAACAAACATACGTGAGTTTAATCAACACTTATTTAGTTTGTAGCATCTCCCCCTCTTCACTGATGAGCCACAGGGGAGGTGCTACAACATAAAATAAGGTTCGTATGAAGAATAATGTGGCGAAACGAACCTTCTTAGGTATTTTTGTTTTCAATTTTAATATTTCTAATATTTAATATTATTAACAATTTATGTTTCAACGATGTTTTATATTGCTGTTCTCGGGAAAATTATAGTAGCTGAAGGCGAAGAATTCAAAACGCTGCGAACACTCCGGACAGCCTGATAGTTGTACTCGAACGGGTGGGCTCGAATAATTATTCGAATAGTCGAAAATTCGATATTTCTATTCGATATTTCTACGTTTTCGAATTCGAAAATCGAAAGGAATCCGTGTTCGAATATTATTCCAAGACCGAATATTTCAACTTCATTCCATAATCGAATAATTTTATTCGATTATCGATTAAACTTCAATCCTTGAGCACAGAGCCTGACACGATCGAAAAAATTGATAAATTCGAATAAATTCGTTCATTCAATCTCCCGAAAAGTTTTGACATCGATTTGATTCATTTGATAAAATTTCTCAAAAATGCGACTATACAAAGATCCTGCTATAATAGAAGGATACAAGTTCGCAGTGCACTTTGAGAAGAGATTTACATCTGGAATGCAGCTTGAAACCCTGGTTCTAAATATGTGTTCCATATCTACAGTGGACACTGTAGGGCGGAGTAATTAACTATTTTCGTTAATTGCGCTCCATCTAAACGGATCATTTGGAGTTCAGATCAGACATTTTCAAAATCTTATCCGATTATGACACATCGCGGCGTAGGAGGAGAAGGAGTTGCGGATCAGAAGCACCGATTTTATCAGCATGTGAGCACGATTTATGGCTCAGAAGAATCAGATCTGTTCTGTTAACATGACGATGCGTCGAGAACATCGGGCGTGAGTAATACTTCGCTTAGCTACCATCCTTCACTAGATTACCAAAAAATGATACCATATTCGTGGTCAACAACTTGAACATCCCGCCTAGGCGTAAAGACTTTATGAAAACGTTTATTCTGCTCCACCAACCTTACCCATATCTGCCGTAGCGAACTATCAATGGGCGGTAGGGTAGTATCACCAAATTATAATGTTAATAGTAAAACTCATACAATTACGACTACTATTCGTATCACTACTATTCGTAATCAACGTCTTAAATAATCTTTCCTAGCGAAATTCAGCTGCAAATTTTTGTTGACTTTTGAATCGTGGAAATACTGAGTTAATGAAGCTGGCCTCCTTCCTGGCAAAATTGCTCGTTGCGATTTCACATGGAAAACCTCGGCTTATCTTGTCGGAACCTTTTATACAAAGTTCAAAAACGCAGCATCTCCGTGGAGCCGAACTACAAACCACCTCCCATCGCCATACCGCTTCTCCATCTCCTACGCCATCACTACGCGACCAGCGATCTTTGTGGTTTACTTGTCCTAGTGATTGACAGGAGCTGAGTGCGAGCAGAGCGCAAATGAGGTAAACTAGAAAGTGCCTGTAACTTCGTTCCTCGATGTCCATTGTACCATAGATACAGGACACACATTTTGAGTCAACGTGCGAAGCTGCATCCCGCCGTTTACGTTTGACCTCAAAATGCCAGTGCAACCAGGGGTCGGATTCATCAACAATTAAACCCGTGGGTATGCAGGGGTAGAGATAAGTCAGGTAGAGGTAAGGCAAGAGTCAGAGACGCAGGGACTTCATCGTGGGTATCTCTACCCCTTTACCCGCTGGTTAGTCGTTGATCGAATTCGGCCACTGGCATCCTTCCCTTGATGGGCGCGAAGCAAAACGTTGGAATAACAAGTGCGAACGATTTCAAGATTTCAGAACATTCTTCCAAAATTCGGAACAACAGAAGCGCCGCGCTCGAATGAAGGTAGAACCATTTAATTCCGCTTAAGCAGTTGAACACCAAAGGAGCATGGCATGGTTTGCGCCATGTCCCCCTCTTGTTCCAGACAGTCGTTGTGGTGGGAGTTGAAAGATGAGTGCCCGCTGCGGAAATCGCTATCGCCGTGGGGGAGTGGACGTGATGTGCGTCAGTGTTCTGTTTCCTGGCACATATCAAGTCAATCAAGCTTGAGCAATGGAGAGGTATGTAGCTCATAGGGTAAGACCACAACGAAAATGACACGGCTCGCTCTTCGTATTAAACTTTTACATGCCAAACGCGTGATCTGGAGCGACAGGTAGAGGTCATAAAATAGGACTGCAAATTTAATGGTAAACGACTTAAGAATTTTGAAGAATCAACGGATTTTCTGTGACAATCCATTTTAACGACTCAGCGAAAATTTTCAGGTATTTAAAGGAGTTTCTAACATTTTCAGTAAGGTTATTACTTTCAATTGTCTGTCTTCAATGGTATCCTCCCCACCCCTTCCCCCCCCCCCCACCTCCAAATCCGTTCTCCCGATCGTGTGAAAAATTTTCATATTTAGCAATAATCTTGAAAAACAATAAAGAGCACATCTTGTCCAGAAATTCGCCCTCCCCTCCCCTCACCTCCCAGTGAAAGCGAAATACCCTACTCTGTCACATTAGACACTAGCGTGACCGAAGTAACTCGATACATTAGAAACCAAACTGATTGTCTTCCAATCGTCGAGGAAAAATCGTCTTTCAAATTAAACCAGGCACTCTCTGCAAAAGCAAAAATTAAACTTTACATTCAAGGAATTGTTACGGCTTTCTTTGAATATTAGTAAATTACTACCATAAAAAATAGATGCAGCATCCAAAATTATTAATATTATTTCTAATAGCTTTATAAACAAATAGGAAAAGCGAAAAATTCGCCTTGACAGGTGTCGGGTTTGCTTTGCAAAACGCCCATCTTGACGTGAAATTGGTATATAAATGGGTTTTTCTGATATTTTCTGTGCCCTGGCACATATCAAGTCGATCAAGCCTGAGCAATGGAGAAGTATGTAGCTCATGGGGTAAGACCAACGAAAATACACGGCTCGCTCTTCGCATTAGACCTTTACATGCCAAACGCGTGATAATTGCATTTTCTAACGCATTTCAACGGTATAATGAAACTTTTCATTAAAAATTTTAAGCTACCACAGTTTACGTCCACCCTTGCAGTCAACGACAGACTTCTTACGTACGTTTCATGAGAAATTCCACCATAACAGCGAAACAATAAGCACTACTTCAAATAAACAACTCACCTGAAGAGCATTCGAGACACGAAACTCAACGTGGTGGAAATCGAGCGTACCCATGCCTGATCGGTGCGGTGGCAGTTCTACGACTAAACAGTAAGTCAATCTAAAACATAGGGCAGGGAAGGAGATCTGAGCTCGAAAAGCCTGTAAACGGCGAAAACGTGACGCGACCGAAAAAGGATACTTCAAGCCATAAATCAAGTGCTTATCAGTGACAGAATAACTATTGGTTTGCAGCAGAGTGTGGAGGAATGTGGCTGACTGACTGACAGGAGTTGACGTCTGGCGAGTGCCAACTGCGTTGGGAATTCGTTATCTTCGAGAGCGAACACATCGACGAATGCCGTCCGAGTTATCATTGTGTGACCAAAGAGTGCAACTAACAAGGCATTGATACCGCCAGTCCGACGACACTTCTGACCAGGATGGGTCGTGCTCTCAAAGCCCTAATTGCAGCAGCGCGAAGTGTTAGCACGTTGAGCCACCGAAGAGAAAGAAGTCTCTCATAACAATGTTTTGTTGCGGGCAAAACTCTAGCGCCAGGTGGGACTCGAACCCGCCCTTCTTGCTGACAGGCGGATGCTCTACGCCGTTGCACCACCGCCGCTATTTGACACAACACAATATCCACACCTCATGGGACTCGTCAGCACTCACCCGTACATCGGGATAAGCCGGCTGCTGATATCAGCATGAAACCAGTAAAGCTGAAGGTCTTAATAGAAATGATTCAATTCAGTTTCTTCAAATCGTCAAGTGGCTGGTACCGTGGATGTAAGCTCTCGTGCGATCAAAACTCATTGCCGACCGGTCAGCAGGAGGTTGGGTCCGAAATTGGGTCCGGTGCTTGGCGCTAGAGTTTTCTTGTCACAACAAAACATCGTTTTGAGAGCTCGCATACTCGGTTTCATGAGGCTTAAAGAAACTGGAATTGATAAAGAAGCAGTCAGAGAACACTGCAATGGTGCAGGGATTTTAAAACTGCCAAAGAAATTCTGCATTTCAAAAAGTGGGCAAATCACTTGCGTGCAGTTCGGCTTGCAAATTCCTTGGCAAATGTTTTCATAGCTGCGGTTGAAGGAGCAGGAAATCAAAGTTGATGTTACTCCGCATTGTGTGAAGTTGATGTTTAATGGCTATAATTTACAAACAATATTCTTACCGTCTAAATGTTCTTCAAACAAAACAGAATTCAAAAGTTCAGCATCTCGGCGGTAACACCTTTCTCGATTTACCATACCATACATTTTTACCACGTTGACACTAAAATGGACAAATTTGCCTACGCTCTTTTATTGATTGTAAGGTATTAGGGGGGGGGGGGCAAAAGTAATGAGACAAATTGAAAAAAAATTTCATCTACTTATAACTCAATTACAACTCAACGATGCTGAAGAATGTATTTGCCATTAAGGGCAATGACCTTGCTGCTATCGCTCAGCCAACTTTCTGATCCCGTCCTTCCAGAACTGCTTAGGCCTGGTGTTGATCAACTGCTCGATATGATTGTCAAGGACTGCTTGTGTTCTTGGGTCGCTTCCGACCAGGAAGTCCCGTAGGCTCAAGAAGTGGTAGTAGTCGCACGGAGAGATGTCCGGCGAATACGGTGGGTGAGGCAAGTGAACGTAGCCCAGCTGGCCAAGCTTATCCGTGGTCAATTGTTCCCGATGAGGTGCGGCGTGGTCGAAGAGGGTAACCTTCTTGAAGCGCTGCGAATGAATAAGAGCGAGTCGCCTGCCCATCTCTTATATTTTGTTCACCATGGTCTTGGAGTTCATCGTAGTGCTCTTGGGAAACAGCTTCCGGTAAACCGTTCCATGGGCGCAGACCCAAAAGCTCCAAAAGTGCTTCTCGCCGTGAACATCTCGCCGAACGAACATCGGTAACAGGTCACCGAGCCTCACCCAGACTCTCTACTTGGCAGGGTTAAGATAGAAGACGTACTTCTCATCTTGCGTGAATATTGAGCCCAGGCTGCTCGGGGTTGGGAATTGGGCGAGATTTGCGCAACATAGGTCGCCAGGTCAGACTGGGGTTTTGGCATGCTTCTGGAAAGAGCGGAAGTGGTAACTTTTCAGATGGGCTTCATTAAGTAGCATACAAACATACAAATACGATAAGGGGGTTACGGGTTAAGAACTCTGTAAAAAATCGATACAGTCGATCGATAGTAATTTCAGGATCGATACTGTGAAGCTTTCCCATCGGCCGACACCTTCCTGTCATTGCCGTTATTCCACACGTTAAAGGTTATTCCTGAGTAGTAGTCAGTAATTTAGGAATGTGATATTTTTCTAGAATTTAAGGAAGGAAGGGATTGTAAGGAGTGAAAGGAAAAGGCACGTGCGTCGAGACAAATGGACGGATTAGGCAACGCCTGCCGAAATATCTCGGCCGTTTCCTTGTTCAGAAGGGGATGGATCAGCTCTTACAGACCACTTTCACGTCGAATTGGACGCTTTTCAACGCAAAGTGCACACTCTCCTAAGCATGCCTTAAGTCTTTTGGACTCGAGGCGAACTCCTCCATATCGAAATAACCATAGAAAAGCTGGGGCTTCATAGTTATCGACTCTTTCGTGGACATACCCTCACTGAAACTTCAGGAAGGGTAGGCTGGAAAGGGCAAGAAACTTCTCGACTTTATTGGTGCTTATTTCACGTTGTTTGGACTGACGGGAAAGTTTTTACTTTTGAAGTTGTTCACAGCAGTAAACGTCACCGACAACTTCTCTCTGCAACCGAGAAAGAATCTCGATATCGCCACGTACGCTGAAGAATCATGTCATCGAAATTCGTGGTGGTTTTGGCTGGAATAACAACGGAAGGCAACCGAGACACCTGCTGTTCTCGTGGACAAAAATGTCAAAAGCACTTTAGATGCCTAAAATATGATATTCTGAACAGACTGATTTGCTTGAAAACTTTTTCTGAAGGACAGTTTCTTCTTGAGCAGGGCTGGCCACGGGCACATAGATATAAGCCGACAATCGCATTCTGTGAGGAGAATTGTGCTGGGCTTTGGAATAACGATATGTGGCCTCCAAACACGGTGGAAAATTCTGGACTAATTCGTCTGCTGCTATTCACAGCAAACGGCCTCACCGAATTCTCACAAAAGTCTAGACAGTTTGAAAGTATCCATAATTGGAGGATGGAAGGAGATCGATGTCGGCTACCTCGCAGTAGAAGCGGTCACCAAGCGACTCGAAACCTATTAGTGTGTCCCACACGGAATGTCGCTTCAGGCGGAAAAGTTAAATTCATACAAAGCAATTGAAGCCAAGCTTAATTTGGTTTTATATTCTCCACAATCATCAACAACCTTTGTCCAACGTAAACGCAAAAAATTGATCCCGTCTTTAAAGAAATGAGCTGGCCGCGAATCGAGGAGGTTGGTCACCCAAATCGGGATTTCATCGTAGTCGGGGAACATTTTCCCACCCAAGGGGTGCTGCATTGAGTGGAATATGTAGTAATCGGATAGGGCAATGTCAGGGCTGTACAGGGGATGAGGCAAAACGGTTCAACCGTCTCTCGATTTTATACTGAACGACTTTTGCGGCATGAGGCTTCGATTATCACGCAGCGAGTTGGTAGAGATCGTGTCAACTCGATTTGGATTTAAATTTGGGGGCAGAATTTGGATTAGAATTTGGAGCAGACACTCTGGTGCAAGCTCCCGATTCGATCTTGTCGGATCAGCTTCAACGGCAGTCCGTGAAAGGTCGCTATCCAGGATTGGCGCCTCTCTTCCGTGCTCTTCGTCTTCAAGACTTCCGTCGCCAGCAGCAAAACGTTGAAACCACAGCTCGCATTGTCTTTTGAAGGCGATGTCTTCGCTAAATGCAGCTACCAATGAACGATGGAATTCCGCTGCGGGCTTCTTTAATTTGAAGTCGTAGAGGAGGTACGCGCGCACAATCATTTTCTGGTCCATTATAGTCTAAAGGCTATAATTTTAGAAACCGGTGGAGGAATGAAGTAGGAGAAATAGGTAAAGTATGAAACGCCGCGAAAAAGAAACCCTAAGTGAGCTCATAACCGATGCGAATAACGGTGAGAAGAAAGCCACAATGTATGCGACATTCTGGGTGGGACAACCTAATACATCCTTCCAAAGAGAGAGTATTTTAAACAATATTTTTGCTGAATTAACCACTATCCTACTTCAGAACTACGGCAGAACTTATATCAGAACAGCTATTATCCTTCCTTAGGTACGACGAAGAAGCTAGTGAGCTATATGCACTTTGTCTTCGCTTTGTGTATGTTGAACAAAAATCTCAAAGGACCACGTCGATTGGGATTCCCTGTTGAACTACAGGGGAATCGGTTTCATGAACGATTTACTCGCGAATATAGAGGGTAGAAATACCCACCAGGGATGAGCGGATTAACCGTTATCCGTTATCCGGTTTCCGGGTTTTTTTGGCCTATCCGTTTGGTTGTTTGTTATCCGGCGATTTTGGCCCGGATAACGAACAACAAATTAGATGACTCCTAGATTTGAACGTGGTGATGGGTGGACTATGTAAAGCATCGTAAGAGTGGTCGTTAAAAACAATGGAACTCGTTCAAATAAAGGAGGGTTAGTTGAGGCATTTCCTCACTTGAGAACTGGTTGTACAGCTTTAAAGATACATCCATTCTATCCTTCCAGAGTCGCTAAGTATGTACCGTACATTCATAAGACCTACTAAGCACAGCGTTGTTCATTCAACTCAAGTCATGCAGACCAAGAAGGCATACAAACTGCTATTAGCGACCGTTAAAAGTGCAGAGCCTGGCTCAACCTAGAATGAACTTTTGCCATCGACCTTTGTGTCGTGTCATATGTGGCTCCACAAGTGCAGTGTGTTCGATTTGCTTGTATGTGGCAGAGAGAAGCTTTTAGTCATATGCTGTTGTGAACCACCAAACAAATACCGTAATACAGAAGTGAATACGAGCGAAAGGAAAATAGGTTCAATTCGGATACATTGACTTCTCCATTGAACATTTAAGCGGTGTAACAAACTGTTCTAAATAAACTTAGAACTACGGATGCTGCAATACATGCAGATTCGTTCTATTTGTGAGTTCTTCAGTGAAACTTCTATATTACATAGAGAACCACTCCTTTTTTGGAATGCGTCGGATAATCCTGCGCTTCTAGATATCATGAGTCCTTAAATGTGTGATTGGCCTACACAATTGCTTGCTGTTACTACCAGATGTTCAAGTAGCTTAGATCTCGGGTGCTATGGGGCAGCAACAACAATACCGATTCTTATAATAGTGTTGATTTAAGATTGTCATGTGGAATTTATTCGGCTGGACGTCTCCCGCCTTCTTCACAGCAGAAAAGTCTAGAGGCATCAGTAGAATTGCTCTTCCGAGGACAATTGTATTTTTCAGCAGCTTTAACTGGAAACAGAACTACAAGGCTAATAAATAGAACAATTCAAGCAACACTCTCGAAACAGGCGAAAGGCAGGAATGTTGCTCTTTGTTTGCCTCCGTTCTGATTGGCAGAAAATCGCTTAGGGTGTCGTTGATCTGGCGACTGCACTACGTGTAAAAAATATTATCAAAATGTCTAGGAATTCCTTATAAATTAACAGTGCTTCAACTCTTTATCTTTCGTTGAAAATATAGCAATTTAGGACGAGTTTTAATTTTTGTTGTTTGTTCGTTATCCGTTTTTCCGTTATCCGGCCATTTTCGAGCAAAATTATCCGTTATCCGTTATCCGGGTTTCAAAATTTCATTATCCGCTTATCCTTGATACTCACGATGAAGCCTGCATCTCTGACTCTTGCCCTATCTCTACCTGACTCTTATCTTATCTATACTCCTTATGCCCCTGCATACCCAAGGGTTTAATTGTTGTAAACCGGCCCCAGTATGGAAGCCGGTGCACATTGCGTAAAACTATTGATCGGTGATATCAGAGTTACTCGCCATGCCTTGGCACAGTCATTCTGTTTCGTGAGTGCCAAGCCCATGAACTCGAAGCTCAGTTATAAACCTTTCATACAGCAAGGGTGAGTGTGTGGAAATCATATGCAGCAGAGAAGGCTGATGCAATTTATGATAATTCTCCATGGAAACGAAATGTAAAAGATGATAAGGATCGTCACTAGATGATGAAGTGATTCTCTTCAGTTTGTTACTGGGAGCACACGAACTTTCGGCGTGATCAGAGTGGAAGTTTGTTCGACTCACCTTTAACTGCGGCTTAAATTATGCCCTTTTCAACATCGCCACATGGTACATATGTTCTCACTATTACATCGGAACAAAAATCGTTACAACAACTCTATCGGTCCAACCGCAGCCATAACTCGCTGCTGATCATAACAGCTACCACAGAGGTTCCTGAATACGAATAGAGCTCCTTCACGCATGACGACGACTTGGCGAGATCTTAAAGACATCAGTCGGATGCGGTTTTGCTATTCGTCCGAAGTACAAGACTTTCTAAGCTTTATAACTCTGTAGCTTGATTAATTTGTCCAAGGCGCGATTTCAATCTCTATCAACATTTCCTTGTAATGCCTTCAAGTGAACAGCAGCACAATACATACAGCACGGCGGTAAGCAAATTCCGGTCTGAGCTTCATTTGGTGGTGAAAAGGAATCGCCGAAGCCAGCTGGACGTCGAATGACCAGAAATCAAAGGAGAGGCATTTCGGCTTATAATGGACAGATGGTCCACCTATATGTTTTAAATTCCTTCGAATTCCATACTTTTAAAATCATGTGAAGCAAGACTCATGGCACACTTTATTTTTTCTCTTTGCCTGACCGGTCTCGCGACCTTCGCACTCCCTCCATCTTCCTGCGGACGTTCAGGCTCGCGGCGCCCTCCGATGAGGCGCCCATCGCGCGGCCTGCCTCCGCCTCCGTCGGTATCGATCCGCGGCGGAGCGCGCGCACTCGAGCGGGTGCCCGCGTCTCTCGCGAAGCCGGCTGCCAGTCTTCGTCTGCACCGACCACGAGCGGAGCGCGCCGATCCGGCGTCACCCGTTCCGCCGGCTTCTACTAAATTCAGCCGGAGCCAGCCCTCGAAGCCTGGCCACGACGTCGTCCCAGCTTATCATGGCATCGACTGCCGAACGGACGGAGGACGTCCCTTCCAAGAAGGCTCACCAGGGCTGAGGACGCGGAGTATACAGTACAGTGAAGCGCCCGGCCACTCTGCGTCTTTGACCTCTCCACTCCACTCTGCCGGCTATACTCTGATTTCATCATCGCGTCGTCGTCATCTATATCTATCCTACTGTGTCGGCAGCATAGTGAGTAATAAATCTGCAGTGGTCTTTGGTGTGCCTATCGAAGGAGTGTGGTGAGTCCGTTTGTATCTCATAGTTATCTGATATTATCTTTATTGATGTGCGTTATTGCTGGGCTGCCGGGGAAAGCTTGCCAAGCTCCTCGCTGGGTCCGTGCAGAGGGGCAAGTTCTGGCCCTCTGCATGGATGCCGAGAGGGCACTGTCATCGTGGTACAGACTGGCAATTCATGTGTTGGGTAGTGTCTCCTTCCGGTATACCAGTTGACTGCAGCTCAGGGCTGAAGGGACTCAATTCAGTGAGAGTGAAGGGACGGACCCTGGGAATCCCTACTTTGGAAGTGGCACTTCAGGGCATGGGACCAATTCACCTCCCCGGGGTACTAGGGCTTGACAGCTTCGGGTGTCCCATGGGGCATGTTGGTGTCCCACGTGTATATGGCACAGCCGCTGCACTGGGGCCGCCGATTTGCGACATTGCCGGTGTTCCCATTATTTCACATTAAGCTCTTACTAGAATTTTTCCAACCCATCCTTTAGATTCTTGCTGCTATTTCTTCAGTTGCGCTCGTGAATCATGAGATTGTTAAAGTGTGTATTGATATTATGTTTTTAAGCAGGCCTTTTTAGTTTTTTTTTAATGAAAGACGATAGTGGAATGCAAGGACGTCCTCCGAATGTTTTTACAAAGCATTTGTCGTCTGCAGTAAACACGAACGTTTATCGTACGAGGACGCCCTTTAATCTAGTGTTAATTTTTTGATTTTTGTTAAGTATGGATCCAAAGGCAACATTCTTAGTTGTTCACCCGAAAAAGCACCAAACTGACTGGATGTATGCGCTATCGCGCTAAAAGAATATTACTAATACCTGGACAGTTGCGAAGGTTTCCCAAGCTGGTAACTCCCGCTGATTTATTTAGATCTGAGCAGTCTTCGTCGCTTAACTCCATAACAGAGTTGTTAAGAATTTGGATTGGTCGACAACTAAAAGGAAACTTCGTAAAAAAAGCTGCGGTGCTTCTCGAACAGTAAAAGATGAAAATTAAAAAGAACTGTTCGCTTGTCTGCAAACATCAGCATTGAGATCAATAAGGCAAATTTCTAGTACAACTCCTGCACGCTGCAACTCTGTTTTTAGCATCCCCAGTTAGAACCTAGAATTCTGAGCAAACCTAATGATCCGATCGATGTCGTTGAAATACACGGATGCTAGGAGTAGATTCGACTTAATAGTGAGAGCAGAACCATTCGCTAAAAGAAATACGTTCATCAGTCTACTCTATAACACCGTGCGCATACAGCATGGAGCGCGAAACCGATCTTTCGACTGCGAAGTGGTTTCAGAGGCTTAGCTATGTTTGTTTTCCTACACTACGGGGCTGGCTGCAAAGTGGGAACAGTTCTGTCGTCCATGAGGCGTCAAATGTTGTTTAGATAGCTGCATCACGAAGATCTGCTAGAAGAAGCCCTGCTCAGCTGCTCAGAATCGTTTTATGTGCCACTGCGCAGCAGCGGACAATGGGAAGGAGCTACTCTTCACTAAGCAGTAATGGTCAAATTTTAGAAAGAACTGATAGTTTTAAAAAATCTCAATTATTCTGCAGGCAAAGGATATTGCTAGTTGGGGCAGTTTTAGGACGAGGCAGACATAATTTTGCAATACCGCCTCTTGCCTGGAAGGTTTTCGTCCTAACGTTTGGGATCAGGTGTGGAATGGAGAAGCTAGTGAACGAGGCAGATGTCAAGCACTTTCCTGGATATTTTAGAGACGGAATCCGAAAGTATTTTTATTGAATATTTCTTTTCTTCTATTTCAAGTAATAATTGGAGCTTCCGTTTCAGTTGAAAACCATTTTCAGTTGAAACTCAACGTTTTCCAAAACTAATTCAAAGTTGTTCAAAACAAAAACGTTTTTCAAAACACATTCAACGTTGTTCAAAACAGATTTACGACCTCCGAATCAAACTACACAACTTTTTTGCAAGTTGTATGTTTCAATGCTTACTTTTTTTCAAAAAATTTCCGCTTGCAAAAAAAGGCTATGCAACGCAAAATTAGAAACAACTAGAAAGTTAAGCAGCACTCCAGTAGTAATGCGACGCAAGCACAAAATATATAAGCAAATTGAACGATAAAACTACAAGTGATAAAACAATACGATAAACAATACAGAATACCAATAACAACACAGCAATAACTATTCAAAAGAGCAGAATGAGCAAGCGAAAGTAAGTCCCTTTTTAGGCCTTCAGACGTTTTGAAGTGCGATGTGGATCTGCCAAAGCCTTTTTAAGTGTGATACGGAGTTTCGTTAGAGCGTTGAAAATCGTAAAAACTGATATAGACGTCAGTTTTTTCGCGTCCTCGAGAATACGGGAGAAAATTCCAGAAAAACGTTGAAATTAGTTTGAAAAACGTTGAATTTGTTTTGAAGAACGTTGAATTTGGTTTGGACCACGTTGAATTTGTTTTGGACAACGTTGAATTTCAACTGAAAATGGTATAGAAAACTACCTGTTCGAGATAAGCTTGCGGGTGAAGGTTCCTTTCCCTACTTCTATGACGAAGATATCCTTCTTTTTATATGAACAAAAACATTTATACTTTATGTCGTTGTGACCCCGAGTGAATCAGCTAGCCAAGATAGCACTGCTTTTTTCGGCTGATGTTTCGGCCTTTTCGCCTTCGTCAAAGCTTGGAAAGCCAGAAACATGCAAAATTATCTTACCAAGCACCATTTCAAATTGAGAGAGCATATTCAAATAGCCGCGTGGACAAGAAAAAAATCATGCAACCTGAGCTAGAAGGCTCTCCTAGGTGTGCAAACTCGCTGTATTGCGACTCTCCACTGGCCATCTGAACCAACTTGTAAAAAACTAAAGGTTTTTAGCAATTCTCAAGTATTCCGCTCTGCAGGTAAAGGATATTGCTAGTTGGGGCAGCTTTAGGACGAGACAGGTATAATTTGGCAATACCGCCTCTTGTATCCCGCTAGATAAGCCTTCTAGATTCGGTTTCATGGATCTTTTCTGATCCATGCAGCTCTTCGAATTTGCTCTCTCACCTTGAAAGGTGCTTGGTAGGGGCATTTTGCACGTTTAATGCTCTCCAGGGCGCGTGTAGCGCAGTCGGAGGAGGCGCCGACTGTCGCGTGCACCCGATACCAGGTTCCTGGTTCGGATTTCCCGCCGAGGCAAACCAAGCCTTCCATTCCTCCGGGGCCAGTGAATTGGTACCAGACTTGTCTGGGAAGGGTAAAGCGCTGACTTGTTCATCGGCTGGCCACCGCAAGTCATTGTGTGGCCAAATACGCATTCAAATTGCCTCCACGATATCCCGTAGAAGTAGAATGCGCTGCGCATCCCAAAAGGGATTGAATAACGCCGTCTTTTTTCTTGTCCTTATCCAAGGCTCTTGAGGTTCCGACGAAGCGACCAGGCCGGATAGTGAGCTGACTAAAACTGTGATATCTTGGCTATTGATGCTCCCGAAGCCACTACGACATATTACGACGCCCAGATTTATAGAAAGTCTATCACGGAGTGCTTGCACTTCACCATCTTTCACTTTCAAAGCAGTATAGATAGCTGCTGCAAAGGTATAGACACTCACGTGAAAGGTTCACTATGTGTTTCAGCTTCCACAAGGAGGACAGCCCAATAATTGATGAATTTATAATGGATAGCTGCCCGTATATTGTGGTGATGTTATATAGTTTCCACAGCTCTGAGGAATTGGTTGCGTGGTCGAGTGTCAGCCGACCAACTAGTTCTTCACAGCCTGCGGGAACATCGGTCAGGTAGCTGTCATTGCTTATCCGACATAGGCCCTCCTCGTCTTCACCTGCAGAACCGCTTAAAGATCACTTTTCACCAATCAAATTTAGAAACCTGAAAATCTGTTTTCGAGCTCGTTTTGATTTGTTTCCTTCGATATTTTAAAAAAGTTACAGAAGCAAAAAATTTCGAAAGTCGAACAATCGAATAACTCGATTTTTGCGGTTTTCCAATCGAATAATTCGATTTTGAAGGCCCGTTCTCTAGAGGACCGAAAGAAGACAGAACAAAACAACAATTGTGGATGGAAAGAATTTGAATTTAGGAAGACTGCTGAATGAGCATTTATAATCCATTTAGAAGGCCGGAATAACAAGATACATGGTCAATTCTTTTGCAAGTAGTGGGCATTCTTACCGCTAGGCCTAATTTGCTACGCGTACATAATCTCTTCTTCGCCTGATGACTCGTTGTTCTCTTCCTGCTCTTCGCTGGTGAACAGTGGTTCCCAAAATAAGGGTTTTCTGTTGCAATGTCCATAGAGCCCTCATAGGTGAAACGTTTTAGAGGGAGGTTAAAAAGAGAATTAAAGGGGTGGTGTGACAAAAAAGTGCAAAACTCCAAGCTGTTGTTTTTGTCCACCATCTTCTGACATATGAAGGCAAGGCCTGCTTCGAGGAGTGTAGCAATTCTTATCGTTTCATTGGAGAACCAATCAGAGAATTGTCTTGCCGTCTTCTCTAGCAAAGATTCACAAAACAGCCGCATTCTTGTATCCGCCAGCGTTCTGAAGGTGTTCAACAAGGAGGCGTGTGTGATGCATATCTAGGCCTAACCACAACAAGCACTTTTCCGCTTAGCACAAAAGTAGTACTCATACTTCCCGGACGTACAATTGTGCTCGAAATTTTTTCGAATACTTGAATGGTTTCGAATGCTCACAAATTCGGAACATTCGAATTCGAGCAAATTTGAAAAAGCGGTCTTCTGAATATTCGAATTTGAATACATTCGAAAAACGCGATTTTTCGAATATTCGAATTCAATATTCAAATTAGAATGAAAACCATTCGAAGACATATTCGAATAGGTCATTGGAACAAAACTGCAAACAACGCTAGGCATGAAGATGAGATAGTACCCAAAACAATAATATCGCTACCAGAGTCGACTAGACAGCGGTGAGTTTCGTGATGCTGCAAAAAATGATTAATGTTTGATGTTTATGAGATTTTTGAGAATTGAGGTGGCGATGTCCGTTCCTCCACGTGGTGCCACTGGAAACTGCCCGCTTTGCGAGCTAAGCCGAACATGGACATTCGATTGCAGGCGACAGGCCCTTGTGACCGACTGGCCTGAACACCCATGTCACATCACATGGTTCATGACATTGCAAGTTTTTGTGATAGTGCTACGGCGTCCGCGGGAGCCGACGCGCACTCGTAGAGCCCGGCGAGAGTGAGATCTATGCGAGGGTCCCCGATCCGAGGACGGCATCGGGGGGCAACTGAACTAGTTCGAAAGTCCCGCAACGTAAGCAGGACCCGGGTGGCAACGCTGAATGTGGGTACGTTGACGGGCCGCTCGTGCGAGTTGGTTGAAGCACTGGAGCGTAGAAGAGTTGATTTCTGTGCGGTGCAGGAGACGAGGTGGTCCTGTAAGTCAAGAGACATAGGACGTGGCTTCAAGGCCGTTCTACGTGGAAGTCCCAGGACCACAAGTGGCGTCGGAATAATCGTCTCCGAACTATTTCGTGACTCGATTGTAAGCGTCGAGCGCTTTGACGATCGATTGATGAAGATCGTTGTCGCCGCTAAGGAGCGACTCTATCACCTCTTCTCTACGTATGCTCCGCAGACTGGCTGCTCCGATCAAGCCAAGGATGAGTTTTAGAACCTGCTTGATGAGAAGACAGCAGAGGTACCGTCGAGAGATCTCATCTTAGTCGCTGGTGATCTTAATGGGCACGTAAGTACTACGAATAACGGGTACAGCTGTCATGGTGGCTTCTGATATGGACCACGATGGTGAGGGCATTCTTGATTACGCGGAATCGCTTAACCTCACCATGGTGAACACCGCTTCCCAAAACGCGACTCGCACCTTATCTCATACTACAGTGGGAGTACCAAGACTCAGATAGACTTGGTCCTTGTGAGAGATCGCGACCGGAGTCTTGTCACAGACGCGAAGATCGTGCCGTATGAGACGGTGGCCCCACAGGACCGACCGCTGATCTGCTCTTTGAAGATCAGCGGTCGGTCTTGAGGGGCCACCGTCTCCAAGGCAGAAGCAGGTCGAGCGATGCGGTCAGCAAGAATCAAGTGGTGGCGAATGAGAGAGAAGGAAGCAGCTGTGATTTCTCGCGTGCGATTACCGCCAGTCACGACTGTCGACGAAACTCGGAAGAAGGCTGCCGACGCGATACGTGAAGCTGCAAGGTTGGAGCTCGGCATCACGGTGCCTGGACGACGCAAGGTCGACAAGCAGGCCTGGCTGTGGACAGATGACGTGAGAGAAAGTGTGAGAGAAGAAGTCGCTTTATCACGTGTTTCTCGGCGAAAAGACAGCCGATAACTAGCGGAAGTACCAAGAAGCGAAAAAAGATGCAAAGAAGGCTGTGGTTGATGCAAAAGCCAGCCATTATGGAGATGTCAACGAGAAGCTGGAGTCGCGCGATGGTGAGCGGTATCTGTACCGACTTGCAAAGTTTCGCCGTCGGCAAACCGAGGACATTGAGAAGTTTTTCTGCATCAGTGATGAGAACGGCCATCTTCTTACGGACCGCAAGAAGACATTGAAGCGATGGCGCGACTACTTTATGGAAATCTCTACGGTAGAATTTTCTCATCCAGCCATCCCCTCAACGGCTTCAGCACACCGCCCCGTTCAGAAGATCACCGTGGAGGAGATTGAAGCGGCTTTGAAGAAGATGAGGATAGGCAAAGCGACTGGGCCAGATGACGTGACAGCTGATTTATGGAAGTCCAAGTACTGGTACCCAGCCGAGTGGTTGGCGAAGTTCTTTAATTAGGATGTGGCGGAGAAGAAAGTGCATGAGTGCTGGCGCCAAAGTACGACGATTCCGATTTGGAAAAGAAGAGCAGTCCTGCAGGCTGCTCCACTTACCGCCCGATTCGCTTGCTCTCGCACAGCATGAAGATCTTTGAGCGAGTTGTCGATGGATGAATTCGGGACATCGTCCAGCTTTCCAGCAGACAGTGCGGCTTCGTGGCTGGCTGTGGCACTGTTGATTCCATTCACGCCGACCGCCTGATAGAGAAGCATTGCGAGAAACAGAGGCTAGTGCACATCGCCTATCTCGACGTACCGCGTGAAGTGATATGGTACGCCCTGCGTCAACATGAAGTTCCTAAAGAGCTCATAGGGTGGGTGCGAATTCTCTACTCTTTTTCAAAGAATCGAGTTCAAGCTGCAGCTGGAACCTCGATGGAGTTAAGGGGATTCACACGTGAGTGCAGCTTGATCCAAGTGGCGCTCGTTGGCTGGCGTGCTTTGCGACAAGAAGATACCAGAACGCTTTAAGACGAAGATCTGCAGAGCAGTCATCCAGCCAGTACTGATGTACAGCGCTGAGTGTTGGCCTGCCACTAAGGAAGTTGAAACGCGCCTCAGCGTCATGGAGAAGAAGATGTCTGGACGGCTGGAGTCGCCCGCAGGGACTGCATCCGAAACTATGTCATCCGGCAGAAGTTCGGTGTCGCGCCGATAGCTGGCAAGATGCGCCAAGCTTGCTTGCGATAATACGGCCACGTTCTGCGTGGAAAGGAAGAGAGCATCCACAAGATAGGCCTTAATTTCAAGGTAATAGGACAGCGGCCTAGAGGGCGCCCGAAGCAGCGATGGGCTGATATCTTACATATGGACTTGAAAGTAGCTGGTGTCTACTCATATCTAGCGCTAGATCGGGAAAGGTGGCGTCATGACACCAGAATAGCGAGCCCCGCTACGAAGCGGGACAAACGCTGAAGAAGAAGAAGAAGATTTTTGAGAATTCACAGGGATTCTAATAACCTAGAAAAACCGGACCCTTACTTTCTAGGTATGTTCAACACCGACGAAAAAAGTGTCGCTATACATCTAAGAGTCTGCCACCTCTACTTGAACTCACTCTGTAAGCCGCTCCGACAAAACCCTCGATTTTAAGCTTGTTCGAACATCGTTCCATTTCGAATTACGTTCGATCAAAGCTTCGTGATTTTTGAATTCGAACCCCCCAAATGAAAAAAATATTGTTCGAAGTCGATGATTGAGAAAAAGCCTTGTTCGAATATTCTTCGAAACCAAACAATGTTCGAACGATATCAAGAGTCGGCCGCCAGCATCCTCGAAAGGAAATCACAAATCGTTCCCGCCAATTACCGCATGTGCAGAGGTAGAGCGAGTTTGAACGTGGGTCTTTCGCGGAACGGAGACAATCCGTACTCCGGCGGCCGACTCTCGATATTGTTCGAACATTGTTCGACCTCGAACAATATCCGAACAGTGCTTTTTCGCCATCTTCGATTTCAAACAATGTTCGAATAATGGTTATCGCGAAATTCGATTTTGAATAATGTTCGAATAGTGGTTTTGGCGAAACTCCATTTCTAGCAATGTTTGAATAATGCTTTTTCGCGAAATTCGATTTCGAACAATGTTCGAACAACAGCGTTTTACGATTTTCAAGTAATCGTGCGATTAGTTCTTCGAAATCGCACGAACATAATTCGGCCCGATTAATCGAGCTCAAGTGTAGGATGGGCATCGCTTTCCTTGAAGTCCACCTTAAAAGTAGCAAGCCAACCTTGTCCCTATTTAGGCCTTTCACTGAGAATTTCTATGCTATGCCCCACTGTCCAAGCTTTAAACGAATTACACGCCATTACAATTGTAGACAAGTTTCACATAGCTTATAAACTGTAATAAGTTTACTATACTACGGATGTTTGGGTCAACCTAACACCACATCTGAGAGAGGGATGGCCAAATTTCAATCAGGAGTGGTGAGGAACTCAAAAAAGGATAGCTGACCCTTTAGGTAGCTCAATAGATCCAACACTCGTTCAATTTTTCGTTCGTTTATTACTGATTCAATATTCAAACTACTTCGCATTTTTACACAGCGTCTAATATGGAATTCTTCGTTCTATCTGCGTGAACAGTTTTTGGTTCACCTATGCCCAATACTTGTGTTTCTTCGAAGACTTGACGAAAGCTGATGTTTTTGCGCAAACATTTCAGAAACCTTTCGCTAAAGCTACTGATACTTGCTGTGATGATATTCCTTTCAGTTACTCTGCAATGGAATCTTCCGTCTGGTTTCACAGCGGTGAAATTCTTGAGCTATTACCCAAGTGGCATTCCTCCTGCTCCCTTAGGCCTCTGTTATACTCCCGCGGGAACATCCGCGGAACGTCCGCGGACCAATGGTGCACGGCAGAGGCGGGCGTGGCGGGCCGTGACGAGAGGCCCGGCGCGGGGTCCCGACGCGATTTCCGCCCCGCGGAAGCTCCCGCGGGAGTATAACAGGGGCCTTACCCCGGATTTCTCGCCCTTACAGTTCATAAAGCAAATTTTAAACCACATAGCTTCTCCTCTTGAATCCTTTTTTAACTTATCTTATATGGGAGGTGAAGTTCCTTTTGTTGGAAGCATTCGTTTATTGTTCCTATTCCAAAAAAATCTCCCTTTAGCAATCTTGAGAATTATCGTCCGGTTAGTATCACTTCAATTTTTGCAAGAACTTTCGAAAAATAATTAAACGACGTCTTATTGAGCATCTCGAAAAGCATAACGTCATTCCTACCTCCCAGCATGGTTTTTGGAAAGGAAGGTCTACTGAAACAGCCTTGCTTGAGTCGTTTAACGTTTGTACCAATGCTATAGACAGCAGTAAAGAGGTCCATGTAGTTTGCTTCGACTTCTATAAAGCGTTTGGTAAAGTTCCACATTTCAAATTACTCAGGAAGTTAGAAGCTGCGGGACTGCACGCATATGTTCTTCAGTGGCTTAGGAGTTTCCTGGTCAACCGTACCTACCAAGTTCGTATAGGAGACGAGTTTTCGTCAGTCCATGAAATATCCAGTGGTGTTCCACAGGGAGGCGTGCTATCTCCTATTCTTTTTGTGATTTATACTTCCGAATTGGCTAATGAGATTTCCAAGTTAGATGTCTCATGCAGCATGTACGCCGATGATATCAAAGTGTACAAAGTCATGAAGGAAGCTAGCGATATAGAAACCCTACATGCTGCTATTGACTATGTCAAAAGTTGGTCAGATCGTCGTGGATTGCCGCTCTCCGCCGAAAAAACTAAGGTGCTTCGAATTGGAAATTGTAAGCTGGATGCTAGGTATAGAGTGGATCCAGAGCTCTTAAACTTTACTGATGAGGTTAAGGATCTTGGCGTTTCATACAATAGCCAACTATCGTTTGACAGTCATTGCAGAAGGCTGGTGTCTAGGTCCGTCAACCGTACTTATAATTTGTTCAAAGCCGTGCGGTCGAGAAATTCTCAAACGCTTGTTAAAGCGTCTAGAGCGTACGCAAGACCTATACTGGAATCTGCCGCTATTGTTTGCTCACCGTATAAGAAAAAGAATGTTGACTTACTGGAGTCTATCCAAAATAACTTTACTCGGAAAGTTGCTATGCGTTGTTCTGGCCTGAGTTATGAGTTCATCCAAGTGGCGTCCAAAGACGCCGCATTTACTCCCTACCTAGCCTGTTCAGTAGAAGAAAGCAAGAGGACCTCATCATGGCATTCAAAATTTTAACTGGAAAGGCTTCCGTTTGCAGTTCCAATTTCTTTTCGTTCACCACATCCAGGACTAGGAGTATTCATATAAAAATTAAGGTTCCAATATCAAGAACGAAGGTCAGGTCTAGTTTTTTCTCCGTTAGTGTTGTTTCAATGCTCAACAAGATCTTCAGTGATGAAATGTTGAGCCTTTCGCTAAACCAGCTTAAAACCCAGGCCAAGAAATTGACGAGTGCGGAGGTTTCATGATTTCATGATCTTATTATGGTCTCCTCTCATTTTGTTGTACTGTTTAGTTCATTCGAAACTTTGTTTTATTTGCTGTTTTTTTCTTGCTTCGACGGTGCTTATGTTTCTGAGTTGTTGTTTGCTTCCCTTAGATTCTGTCTACGTCGGCAAATAAATAAATAAATAAACTTTTCGAAGTATGTCGAAAGAGTTTTTCGAACGGTATTTTATTTCAATTTCAGACTGGCAAATATGCCGTCAAAATAACATGGAAAATCAACCATGTGTGCGGGCCGAATAGTTTGGAGAAAGGACCGTGCTACGGTGGTTCAAGAAAATTTCGTTCTGGAGATTTCAACCTTGAAGATGCACCCCGAATCGGCAGACCAAACAGCAATCCATGACGACGATTTGAGGCCTTTGTGGAAGCGAATCCTCCGCAAACAGTCCGTGAGATTGCGGAAGGTCTATGAGTCAGCAGAACTCGTGTTGTTTGAAACGCCATGAAAAGGTGAAAAAGCTCGAGAAGTGAGTGCCCCACGACTTTGGTGATCGTCAGAAAGTGTTGCAGTACGTCTGTTCTTCTTTGCTTCTCCGGAATCAAATTGACCCGTCTCTGGATCGAGTTGTTCCGATGAGATGAAAACTGGGTTCTGTAGGATAACCGAAGACGATCAGAACCGTGGGCTGATGTCGGCGACCCCCCACTCCCCCCTCCCTCCAGGCACTTCACAAAGTCGAAATCCGACCAGGAAAAGGCGATGAAAACAGTGTGGTGGTAGGTGGCTGGCGTGGATCACTGCAAGTTTCTGGAACCAGGCCGAACCATCGCAGAAGAATCCCACTGTAACAAAACAAAACGAGATGCACCGAAAATTGCGTGAGCTGCACTCAAACGAACCAGGTGTTGAAGTTCTGCCTCACCCGCCATACTCACTAGACCTTGCGCCAACCAACTACCGCCTTTTTAAACACTTTCAGAACTTCCTCGCTGGTACAACCTTCGCAAATCGGGATCTGCAGAAGTAGCCTTTTGGAATTTGTCGCATCTCTGCCACCCAGTTTTTTCGCTAATCAACTTTTTTTCACGAAATAATCAGCTTGGAAAAAGCGCGGTGATGCGAATGGTGTTTATTTCGACTGAATCTATGAAGAAAGTTACGATAGTTTGAAGTGGACCAGTCAAAACCGCCAAAACTCTCCGGCCAACCTAATATGTCTGCTGAACGCTAGAATGCGGGCTCCGCAGCATAACATTTGAACACAGTTAAAGAAATGAAGTCACGCTTTATTTTGGTTTCTGTGATAGAGTCATTATTTCAAGCGGCTCACCTTGGCAAATATTTGCGTGTATTTTGCTGACATACTCTGTAGTAATCAGACTTTTCAGCTCTCTCGGTCGAACACATATATTCGGATTATCGGAAATCACCACAGTAGCCAGTATGACGTTCTGAAATTGAAGTCTGTCAACAACCTGTATAAATCTCGATGCAGGACGAAAATCAGTGAAATGGGCTTCATTAATGAAAACACTGCCAAGAGGCCTGGAAGGCTTCCAATCACGGTGACATAGAATGGTTGATGGTTCACATAAGTTGGGGCGCGTGCGCAGTCGGAGGTGGTGGCGACTGTCGTGTGCACTACAGTTGTGCTCGAATGACCTTTTCGAATAGGTATTCGAATGATTTTCATTCGAATTTGAATATTCGAATTCGATTATTCAAAAAATCGCGTTTTTCGAATATATTCGAATTCTATTGTTCAAAAAATCGGGTTTTTCGAATGCATTCGAATTCGAATGTTCAAAAAATCGGGTTTTTCGAATGTATTCGAAATTCGAATGCTCGAAAATTGCAGGTATTCGAAACCATTCGAATATTCGAAAATTGCCAAAACGCGCAATTATTCGGATGTTCAATGGATGCCATTCGAATAGGGAAGTTAGGATCTGCATTGTTTTGCGAAGCCGATGCATGGATATTTTACATTGAAAGTCCAGAAATTGTAAGCACGTCGTCTCCCTTTCACTCCATATATGATGAGTCTCCTAATCCTTCTTCCACAACATCACGCAGGAAACAAGAAGCACGGCTGAATCAGAAGCTGAACCTTCAGCTTTATTCACAGAAGGGCTTACACTTTCATTCGTATTCGAACTTTTCCTATTGGACCTCAGGAACCAGTTTTCTGTTTGATACTGCCTACGACTAATCTTGTTTTTCGTCCTCATCTTTGCACCATTGAACTCGCTGCTTGATCTCTTGTTCTCTATAGGGGACCTCTAGTATAGATCCGAAAACATTAAGGGCTATGTTATACTTCGGCGACGCTGTTGTCGGCGACGTCGGTGACAGTGTTGAGCGGGTGCTACGCACTGCGCTCAACACTGCTGCCGACAACAGCGTTGCCGATGTATAACGTAGGTCTAAGGGTTTTGTGTACCTTCGCGCTCCAAATTGCCCACCTTCACTGCGAGGTCCTGTGATCCTAGCGTAGCCTTTCTAAGCTTTCTTTTCACATCAAGTTGCTTTTTAATCCTAAAGTGCAGAGGCCGCTTTGTTTCTATAGTATTTTCGCCGCCCGAGGGTTGGCAGATCAGGATCACTATGCGATGCAGTTGCATTCGCTACTAGCTGAGCAGTAAACCATACCGTTGGGGTGCAGTAGGGACGATAATATAGGCGGGCTAGTGGGTATAAGAATTCTAGGTGATAGATCAATTACAGCAACCGGATTTTACAGCTGCTCAGACACGTCCGATCAGAGGTGTTAACTTCATAAGAGACAAATGACGCTATGAAGGGGTTTTTCGAAATAAGGGTAGGCCTTCCTTTTCGAACCGCTCTCCTTTGCATCCAGCTAAGCACTTATGGACAACGTGATCATTAAGAGCACTATCTCGGGACCATTTCCGTGAGGCATTGCCTTTTCCTTCCGTGTACACGCCCATGCACAATGTTTTTTAGGTCTGCCTTTCTGCCGATTTGGATGGAGCGAATGTTTGTGGAAAGGATGTAGTTTCTTTTATGTGCTTCTGTGCCAAACGAGGTCGTAACGTTGATCAGACTTTACTGGGTTTCCTAACATTCCGACCATCATCGTTTTTGCACGCCAAAATTACTCAACGATTCGGGCATTGCCATCTAATCCATCAAGCACCTAATAGGTTGGAGCTTTTCGGCTATTGTTCAGACGCATAACTAAAAACCCGAATCTACTAACAATTGGTTCAATCGCTGATCTACACACTCTTGGGGGAGTTATTAAGACCACCAATACAAGGAGGGGGAGAGGTTAGGCTGCTCAAGATTGATCTTCCTTGCAATCCTATGAGGTGCAGAAGCATGAAAACATCTAACCGCGAAGTTTTCCTTAAGAGACGCTAACCCTAAAGTATTTTTCCATTTCACCTTATGTCGCACATAGGATATGTTGCTGTTCAAATATCGGCAGGACATCAAAAAAGCGACACCACTATTCGGTCTTCAGTCCTTGATGTAAAGTAATGACGAAAATATTGGGGCCTATAATATATATCCGTCACGCCTATCGGCGTGCTTCGCATTTGCGCGTTTCGCGCTATGTTGCAGTATCACTAAGGTAATGGGTAAGGACAACCACATCAAGCCAGTTGCTCTGCTCATTCTGCTTTCTTCCCTCCCTAGCAGTACAAAAGGCAATACTCAAGAACCTTGTTATGCTCCAACATTGCTCTACCTTCCTTAAGATCACGTGTGCAGTTTTGCGGTATGAAGCCATCCAGAAGCTCCATCCCCACCGCCACTACTCTTCTCAACATCGGCATCATCTTCGGACGGTTAAGTGACGGTCGGCGATATCTGAGTCCCCAGTCACGTTTAACGAAGACTTCGGTACGTCTTCTGAATCCACATGCACGTTGGGTGACGAAAACAGCACGTTTTCTGGATCCCCAGACACGTTGGACGACGCCTTCGGCACGCTTTCTGAATCTCCAAGCACGTAGAAGACCTTTGGGTATTTTTCGCTATTTTATGACTAACTTTCTCCCATTCCTCACCTATTCCATGACTAATTTCTGTGCGGCGCCGATCAATAGCTCTTAGCGCTTTATTGTATAGTTTGGTAATTCTAACAAACTTTCCCTTTTTGCGCAGTATATGTACTCCTGGGATCTATCAGCTGTACAAAATCCAATCTGTTGCATGGTGCAGACTGTAGAGCAATAAAATGGCTCCTATTGTAAAGTATTGAAACTTTGAAACGCGGCGCAAAGAGCACTAAAGTAGGCGGTTCAATGAAAAGGGTGGTGCTGAAATGTATTGCGTGGAGCCGCTCATTGAGGAAACTTAAAAGAAACTTAAAAAAGACAGACCATGCTATTTTATCTGAGATAATGTGAATAAAAAGGTAAGCAGATGGTACCTTCCGGTTTCGAGGATCTCCATCATGATGACCATGGTCTCCGATGAAGCAAATAGCTTCATTGAGAGTTTTCAGGGGTTCCATGGTAAGGGGTCCTATGGTAAGCCGAAAAGCTGGATGCCCGTATGTAACCCCCAGTATTTCTAACTAAAGGTAAGCGCTTCACCCATACACCTGCTATATCCCGTGCGATTTCACCTGGCCCTTTATTGGGCTAAGGTATGGCGTTTGGAATCTATTTATCAGTCAACCAGGAGACAGAGCTAAACTTTTTTGAGGACGCGTTAATTGGTTTGATGACCCGTAACATATTTCATCCTTTCGGGCATAGAAGAATTCGGTGGAAAGATCACTCCATTAAAACATAAGCGCTTTGCAAACGAATGTAATCTTCCTACTACGTCAGGGTAAACCGTCTATTGGTCATTGCCACCAAAGCACCAGCCATGTTTTTTTCTTTTTGTAATCCAATGTTCCGTTCGGAAATATTCGAATATTCGAATAGAATATTCGAATCAATATTCGAATTCGAGTGTTCAAAAAATCGAATTTTTCGAATGTATTCGAATTCGAATGTTCAAAAAATCGCGTTTTTCGAATGTATTCGAAATTCGATTGCTCGAAAATTGCGGGTATTCTAAACCATTCGAATATTCGAAAATTTTGCGAGAGCACAACTATAGTGTGCACCCGATACCAGGTTCCTGATTGGGATTTCCTGCCTAGGCCAACCAGGCGAACCAGGGTCGGTGAACTGGTAGTAGCTTGTCTCGGAGGGATAAAGCGCTGACTTGTTCATCGGCTGGCCGCAACAAATCATCGTAGGGCCACATACGTATTCAAAATCGCCTCCACGACATCCCGTAGAAGTAGAATGCGCGGCGCATCCCAAAAGGGATTAAGTAGCGCTCTCCTTTATCCTCTTCTGACTGTCTCATCCAAACGCCGTCGTATCCACTTAACGTTCAGCCTCAACCCCATACAAAACCGACTTTGAAGCTTGTTTGCATGTTGTGCGTCCCATCGGGCCTCAATCAAATCCACTTCTTTCCCAATTCCAACTTCATCATCATTATCTTCTTCATTGTTTGTCCCGCCTCACCACTAGACTAGCTTTTCAGGTGCCTTGTCACCGTCTTTCCCGAACACATACTAGATCATGGTGACAGGCATGGCGGACTGCGGCATAAAGTCCTTGCCTAACCTGTCAGTCCAGCCCTGCTTCGGGCGCCCTCTAAGCTGTTTTCCGAACCATTCGAAATTAAGACCCATCTTGCGGACGCTGTCTTCTTTTCCAAGCAAATCAGAGCCGCACCACTGCAGTCGAGGTCTGCGGCAGCAAACGTGAACTTTGAAACTATTGGGGACCATTCCTTCACATATTTACCCTATTGGTCTTGAAATTGAAGGCTGAAAATAAATTCTACCTGGAGCATGTTGAGGGCAAGCCGTTGCAGTTTGAGGTTGCTCTGAACTCGAAGAAACTTCTCCTTGAATTTTCCTACAATTTTGTTTTTCACTGGCTTGAAATTATTTTGTAGATCAAATGTGTATCCTGAACTCACCGTAAATATCGTAAACGACGGATATGGTTCTGAGGTTTCCAAAAAACTCCAAGTCTTGATATTCGGAATTCATAATCAGGACTTCTCCGATGAATTTGGTCGCGTGGCCAAATTTCATCATAAGGGTATCGTAGGTGGGTGGGCCTTTTTCGGCAAGCTCGAAATTTCCGTAAATAGCGCTGCAGTTGTCTTCCAACTTAAGGGTATCCGTCTCAGTCAGCGGTCCATCGAGTTCGCATCCTGTAACAGCATTGCTTGTTCAAATATGTTTAGTTAATGGAGGTTGTTTTGCCAGCTTCAGCAGGAAAAATCCCAGCGAATGCTGCTCCCTAGCTCCTTTCCTCTGCTTGGTACCAATATGGTGATGTCTGCTAGAACATGAGCATAAAAATCTGCGATTTCCTCTTGAAGGATTGACTAGGCAGTGATTAAGTTTTGCCCTACTTCTATTAGGATCGTGAAATAGTCTTGCACCAAAAATTTTGAAATTTTTCAAAATTTAACAGGAACTTTCAAGGATTTGTTTGATGCCACGTAGTTGTAGCACAGACTTCTTCTTCTTCTTCTTCAGCGTTTATCCCGCATCGTAGCGGGGTCTGCTATTCTGGTGTTACGACGCCACCTTTCCCGATCCAGCGCCAGATCAGGGTGAACACCAGTAATCTTCAAGTCCGAATGTAACGTATCAGACCAGCGCTGCTTCGGGCGCCCTCTAGGCCGCTTTCCTGACACTTCCAACTCAAGGCCTATCTTGCGGACGCTGTCTTCTTTCCCACACAGAACGTGGCCGTCCCATCGTAAGCGAGCTTCGCGCATCTTGTCAGCTATCGGCGCGACACCAAACGTTTGCCGAATTGCATCATTTCGGATGCGATCCAGGCGCGTAACTCCTGCCGTCCAGTGTAGCATCTTCGTTCCCATTACGCTGAGGCGACTTTCCGTTTCCTTTGTCGCAGGCCAACACTCAGCTCCGTACATCGCTACAGGCCGGACGACGGCTCTATACATTTTCGACTTCGAGCGCTCCGGTATATTCCTGTCACAGAGCACGCCAGTCAACGAGCGCCACTTGGACCAAGCTGCACTCACGCGTGAGTTCACTTCAGCCATCAGTTTGCCGTCAGATCTTCACGCTGTGCGAAAGCAAACGAATTGGACGGTAGCTGGACGCTTGGACGTAGTTGTAGCACAAACATTCTAGAATATTTCGCAAACGTAGCAATTTGCTTCTGAGGGCATATAAATACTACGACTGCCGTGAAGTCTGATTGACTCCGAGACTCGGAGAAAGCTTCGCGTCTTACTATCGCTCAGTCTCTCCTTGTTCGTTTTCGTAATAAGGAGTTTCTCGGGAATATCGTCATGGGAGATGAATCCTGGATCTTTGTCGTTAACCATACTCGGAAGGCCCAGTGGCTCCCTCTAGGAGAACCACAACCTCAAGGCGGACATCAACCAGAGGAAGGTAATGCTTGCTGTTGATGGGATTGGAGGGATGTTTACCTTCTTCACGACAATGCTCGCCCCCCCCCCACGTTGCATTGTTGTCTCTCCAGAAGCTGCAGGAGCCTAGGTGGGAGGTGGTGCCCATCCCGCTGTATTCGCCATATCTTGCGCCATCGGACCACCTCTTTCGAACTCTCAAGCAGCACCTAAGGGGTAGGTGCTTCGTCGACACGACCGAACTGGAATCCGAGGGGGTACTTCTTCGAGACACAGTTCATTCTGGAAGAAAGAATTTCATGGTCTCCCCATCAAATGGCAGAATGTTGTAGATGTAAACGGTAGTTATTTTCTAGATTGAAGTCGCTCACAAAAGAAGCAATAAAATGTTGAAAAAATTACCCTTTGTGCAAGACGTTTTCACTAACCTAATATTTTCTATGTAGCAGCTTAGACATTCGACACTGCCTTCCTCTACCCCTCTGACAAGATTAAATTAGTGCTAAACTCAAATGTGAGCATGCATAGTGCAGTCGGGCGAGCTGCCGGCTGTCGCGTGCACCCTATACGAGGTTCCTGGGGTTGGTGAATTGGTACCAGACTTGTTTGGGAAGGATAGAGCGCTGACTTGTCCATCGGCTGGCTACCGCAAATCATTGTACAGCCAAATATTAATTCGTAGCACCTCCACAGCACACCGTAGATGTAGAATGCGTGGCGCTTCCCAAAAAAAGGATCGAGTAGTGCTTTTTTATCATTTTATCGTTTAATCTTAAAAAACGACAAAAAGTTTTCCACCTACTGCAAGAGCGATAACAAAAAGTCCAAGGATGTATTCGCCAACACGCTCTAGACTATTAAGTAATAGCGGTTATGCCACATCGCCCGAAGATAGGGAATGAAACTTTTCCAACAATGTGGCCACTGAGAAACTATTGAAACCCGGCTTCGTCTTAAGTGATCATTTGTTCCTTTTAATTTTTTTCATGCTATTCCAACACCACCATCTTCATTTTTGAGATTGATTAACGGAAAATTCTAAACCTACCACAATTTTCCTTGTTTCCGCGAATCCTTCGTCTAGTATAATCATACCCATCCACTTGATCACAATCCAAAGTCAGTAGTGGATTGTTAACGATATAAAGGCTAGGGGTGAATCGGAAAAAAGGGATGTGCTCTAATTTGGAATTGTTCGCAATTCTAATCTGATAACCTGGAATAAACTCCGAATAATAACAATACGAATATGCAAAAATCGGTTTAAAGTTATAATCTTTTTAAATTAAAAGAATTCTTGGCAGCAATGTTGCATAATGAAACCATAATAAGTTGCGTCTCTCGTTGGGACAAAGGAGCTACGGGAAGTTGCCCTTGGATGCGGGCTGCGAGTTCTGTTGCATGACGTAGAATAGAGAGTAGCATACGGGGGTTCACATAAGTAAAAGATCACCCGGAGTTGGAGTTTCCTCAACGGAGTTCAAGTTTCATCGGAAATACTGTGGCTTCGGCCAGGCCACCGAAAAAGAAATGGTCTCGTGTGCCCCTCGAGAAAGGAGGATGTTCCGAGCTGCTCTGGCATAAAGGATAAAGGATAAAGAACGGCGTTACTCAATCCCTTTTGAGATGCTCTAAGCACTCTACCTCTTCTGGATTCCTGGAGGCGATTTGAAATTTTATGTGGCCATACAATGACTTGCGGTAGTACAAGAACAAGTTAGCGCGGTTTACCCTTCCCTGACACGTCCGTCACCAATTCACCGACATCGGGGAGCTGGAAGGCTTGGTTGGCCTGGACGAGAAATCCGAACCAGGAACGTGGGTATCGAGTGCACGCGACAGCCATTGCCTCCTCCTACTGCGCTCCACGCCTCCTGTAGAGGTAGCATGTGTGATGCATCCCAAAAAGACTGAATAACGCCGTCGTTTATCTTTTATTGCCCGGCATATGAGGAAAAATTGGGGCCGTTTCTGTAAACCATTGTGGCGACGAGTGACGGGGCTGGTAGACCCAGGGAGTTTTTTAAATGTAATTGCGGGCATCGTTGGCAAGATGGAAGGCGTTTGTGAAAGGCTTAGAGGGGAGTGGTCTAGCGATACAATCAGAAACAGTCAATTAAATCAATTGTCAAGGTTGTGCGTGAAGGATTTCAAATTGATCTCAAAAAAAAAACTAACCGTCTGCCTTTGAAACCGCAATGACGACGTAGTCACTGAGAAAACTGAGGTTGCGGAGGGCAGTGTTCTCCACTTCCAAACCATTTATCATCTCCATTCTATTCAACGTTCTCTGAAGCTGTGCGAATGGTAGGTCTGTTGTTTCGTCTGAAAATGTAGGGCGCCTTGAAATGTAAGTGCGCGTGTGTAGTGTAAGTACCGACATTGCTTCGTTCAAGCAAAAAGGGTAAAGGTGCCTTACCTACGCGTAACGAACTAGCGATAAGCACGCAACTTGAGTTTAGAAGAGGAACGATTGTAGCTGAGTTTAGGACAAGCTTCGATGTGATTCCACAATCTGAATGTGACATGGTTAGGTGTCCTCGTCTTCGCCTTCTCCCAGCCACACCCACCACCCAACTGCAAATACTCACCAAGATCTAACGGCACTTGCAGAATACTCTTCTCAATCTGCATTAAAATGAGGAAGGTGGAGAGTATCATAAGTCACCTAAACACGAACTTCTACAAAATTATAGACGAATGAATAACAATAAGGACACTGAAGGAAAAGGAAAAAATCAAACAGTATAAGGTGATTAAGAACAATTCGGTAGAACTAGAATGGAGTATTCAGGTGAGTATTAACTATCGGGGAAAAATTGAAGGAGAAGTAATACAACATTGGACGTCAACAAAAGCGTATCAGATAAAGCTACTTTATGAGAGGTGAGAAAGGTAACACCAGCTAACGTAATAAAAAATTGGACAATTTTTTAAAATCTTTTAAACGTTTTCCTCAGTGAAGTCCTAAGAAAAAATCTAGCCAAGTCCAGAAGTAGCTCCCGAATCAGACTTTGAAAAGTGAATGCATTCAGCAACCATCTTACCACGATAGAAATCGAAAGTTGGTGCAAGGTAACCCGTGTTCACTCAACCATCGCCCATTCTTGTGGGAGATCGAAGTGAACTGAAACCATATTGGATGCATGACCAGCCGATAGACAAGCGGTGTTTTATTACATAAGTATTTAGCCCCCACATTTGGTGTCAAACAAGCGGCTCCGGGAAGAAAGATTTTCTACATGCGATTCGAAATTAAGATGGATTCATTGAGTTACACCACAACACAGACATCTATTTTCTCGGTTATAAAGGAATACAAATTGTGCAGTGTACTATTGCACTCTACACGTCCGTTAGTTTCTCTTTTAACACATTTGCTTAAACCTGGAGTGGCCTGTAGAAAGGCTATATGTTGTTACAGGATGTTTTGTTGCGATCAAAACTCTTGCTCCAGGCGGGACTCGAACCCGCATCTTCTGCTCCTAAAAATCTGGGTCTGTCCTAATGGAGAGAGGCAATTCACTCCCTCTCTGTTTGACATCGTCGACAAAATTGAAAATTAATTATTCGGCAGGGACGACACGACACGAGAACTTGTTTGCTAACAAAATTGGAAATCTAGTCGGGATAGGGCATAGTATTTGTATTTGTTTCTTGTTTGTACTAGTGTATCCCTTCGATTAGGAAATATAAAGATTCAAAGAATTCGACAACTGCATCGATAGTTTTCGAAAGCTGCTGCTAAAATAAGTATTTTCATCGATATCTGGTATGATACTTAATCCCCTAATAGTCGGGGAAATTTGATTAAATTTGCTTTCTGAAGGTCGGAGGTATATGTAGAATCAGAATGTAAAAGGAGCACTTTACTGCAACAGCGCGTAGTGAAGCAGAGTCATTTTCGAAGCTTAATCAAGGATAAATGAGTTTGAACGGCGTGATAAGTTCAGCACGATCAGTAAATAACTAGGGGGTACGCTATCATTTATGCTCTGCTATTACACCCGCACGTGCAGCGGAACTGAAAATCGCTAAGCTAATCGTGCGCTGTCAGAATATGGGAGAGTATAAATTTTAGGGAATGTCCTGGAAAACTGCATGCTAGCCATACAAAAGTGATGACTAAACAAACACTTGTCCAAATTTGTATTTCATACGCTGCACCAATGTAGAAAAGGTAAAGTCTATTGTGGGAAATACGAACAAGAGTTTATTCCTCTCAAGAATAACTGGAACCGTTCAAAACAACAGTACATTTAAGTGAGTTCAGTGGCAGTGTGATGCAACATTTTCATCGAGAAGAACCGACAATCTTCAATAATAGCGTGAGGGAACATTCAATTTTGATGGAGAGGTTTGCATGTCAAAAGCGACTGAACACTTTGCCGCGGCTTTTACTTTACTTGATACTTTGATACTTTGATGGTCCGCTGGAGGTCTTCTCAGCGGGGACCACAACTCTTCCAGACCGCTCGATCTCTGGCTGCTTGCATCCAGTGAGGCAGACTCCGCTCTCTGAAAGATCTTGAGAATGAGTCTGCCCATCGCGTTGGCGGTCGTCCCAGTGGTCTCTTATGGTCTCTCGGGAGCCATTCTGTGACACGTAGACTCCATCTATCGTCCTTTCGTCGAAGCAGGTGTGCGGCCCAGCGATATTTGGACTTCTTCATGTACTGCAGCGGGTCTGCTAATTGCGACTTCTCCCGTAGCTCCGAGCTTCGTAGGCCTTCTTGCCATTGCTGACGAAGGCTTGTCCTTAGAAGACATCTCTCCAGTGCACGATGCGTAGTTTGCATCGCTCTGGCGATTACCTTGTTGTCGGGCCACGTTTCCGTCGCGTAGCAGTACAGAGGCGTTGAATATCGAGGCCCTGAGGCCGGGATCCTTGACCTGATCGGTGACTTCGCGAACTGAAGGCTGCCCATGCTGCGCGTCTCCTGCGGGCGATTTCAGGAGCGAGGTCGTTATCCATGTTCAGCCCTCTTCCCAGATGTACGTAGGAGTCGACCTGTTGCAGAGCGACTCCATTTAACCCTACGAGTCCCGTGTCACACCACTGGTTGACCATAAATTGCGTTTTGGACATATTCATGTCCAATCCAATCTTCATACCTGCCACATTGAGCTCGTTCAGCATTTCCTCGACTTCTGCCGTGCTGGTAGAGATGAGAACAATATCGTCGGCGAAGCGAAGGTTGCTGATCCGTTTACCGTCGACAAAGTAGCCTTTGTCGTCCCAGTTCAAGTCTTTCATGGCATCCTGGAGTGCCGCTGTAAATAAAGGATAAGGATAAAGGACGGCGTTACTCAATCCCTTCTGGGATGTGCCAGCGCATTCTACTTCTACGGGATGTCGTGGAGGAATGAATGCGTATTTGGCCTATACAATGACTTGCGGTGGCCAGCCGATGAACAAGTCAGCGCTCTATCCTTCCCAGACAAGTCTGGTACCAATTCTCCGACCTCGGAGGGATGGAAGGCTTGGTTGGCCTGGGCGGGAAATCCGAACCAGGAACCTGGTATCGGGTGCACGCGACAGTCGCGCCTCCTCCGACTGCGCTACACGCCCCCCCCCCCGCTGTGAATAGCTTGGGAGAAATCGTGTCTCCCTGCCGTACTCCTTTCCCGATAGGAATCTTAAGCTTTCGGTCGAACAGCTGGATGGTAGTCGATGTGTTCGAGAAGCATTCGTCGAGAAGTCGGATGTAGGGCGATGGTATACCAGCGTGCACAAGTACGTTCAAAACGGCGTTGATTTCCACAGAGTCGAACGCTTTCCGGTAATCCACGAAGACAAGGACAAGTGGGAGGTGGTATTCGCGGCTCCTCTCGATGAGCTGTGAGACAGTCTGAATATGGTCCATGCAGGAGAAATCCTTGCGAAATCCTGCTTGCTCCACTGGCTGATATTCATCCAAGCAACGCTCCATGCGGTTAAGCAGTATCTTGGTGAAGATCTTGTACACAACCGAGAGAAGACTGATGGGTCGATAGTTGTTGATATCCTCCTGCTGACTTTTTTTGAAGATTAAAACTGTTTTCGACTCCTTCCATGAGTCCGGAATCCTACCAATTCGAAGGTAATGGTTAAAGTGCTTGGCAAGAAGTGAGCAGAGGACACTGCCACCCGCACGAAGGAGTTCAGCAGAAATGCCGTCCGGTCCGGGAGCAGTGCCCGGCTTCATCCTTCTGATGGCATGAGCAACTTCTGATTCCAGAATGGGAGGTACTTCCTCAGCTGGTGGCATCAAGCATTTCGGGACAGTGATGGAAGAACGGAACAGATCTGTGTAGAATTCCTGAACGATGGCCTCCATCGCTCTTCGAGACGTTTGCGTTGTTCCATCCTTATCCACAAGGGCTGACATTATTGCCTTCTGATCGCAGAGATCTCGTTTGCAGTGCTTTATGCTTGAACCTTTCCCAGCCGCTTCTAACAGCTTCAATCTTCTGTAGGCTTGAATGGACTCTTTCACTGCAATTCGACAGGCCTTCGAGATGGTGACTTTTTCCAGATGGGAAGCATTGGGATCCAGTTTAACAGCTCTTCTTTGCTCCAAGAGTTTAATCGCATGCGCGTTGAGTCTTGAAGCAGACGGTGATGTGGCTTCGCAAGAGCTGCTAGCACATTTCAACAGTCCTTTGGAGAGAAGGTCGTAGTCTTCCGATGGATCTTCAAGAAGATTCCAATCGTACGACTTTATTGCATATTCCAACTCCTCAGACTTGAATGTGGGGATTCTCACCGGTACCGGTTTATGAGTGTCACGCTTGAACATCCTCTTTTTGAGAGTCAGCTTCGCACGGACAAGACGGTGATCCGAGCCGGTGTCAAATGAAGGCAGCACGGAGACGTCGAACAGACTCCAGCGTCTGTTTGTAAGAACATGGTCGATCTCCGAACGTGTTTCTCCATTTGGGCTTTCCCAGGTCCATCGTCGGTTTGAAGGCTTCTTAAACATGGAATTCCCATGGTAGAGACGGCACGCGGATAGGAAGTCTATCAGGCGCTCTCCGTTTTCGTTCCTTGAGGAAGTTCCATGTGGTCCTAGCCTCCATCCGTCGTGATCATTCGTACCGACGATAGCGTTAAAGTCACTAACGACAACTTTGTAGTAGCTCTTCTCGTCGTTGACAGTCCTTTCGAACAGCTTGTAGAATTCCTCCTTTTCTTCATCTGTGGCCGCAGATGTTGGAGCATATCCATTTATGATGGAGATGGTTCCTTGATCTTTGGTTTTCAGACGAAGAACAGCTACTCGCGGACTGATGATCTTGTAAGAGTCTACTAGGTGGTGCACTGTCGAATTGACGAGAAATCCAACTCCGCCAATATTCTTTCTGTCCACCTTTGCTCCGATAATGAGAAGCTCGTTGTGGTCGGTCCTTCTTATGGTTTCCGTTCTGCCTTTCGTTTCCTGCAGGGCGATAACGTCGTATTTGATGTTGCGGCTTCTGTAAAGCAGTGTCCGAAGATCCTGCTCAGATGCGATCGAACGACAGTTATAAGTGCAGACGAATAAGCAGTTTCCGTGTCGTGGTGGGAGGGAGTTTCCGGTAGTCCGATTCCAATGACGTCCTGATAGTTTAGCTCCGAGATTAGATGGCCCCTCGCCGGAGGTGGATGCAACCGACGTCGTAGAAGTCCACGTCCGGCGCGCGGAGGACTGGGGCGCGGGTTTAGTTGTTTGAGCCGTAGCGGTGGTCTGGTTACTCACATGTTCCTGGCCAGGGATACAGGAGAGCCGCCCATACACGACAAAGCGTCACGTACTGCGTGACCGTTTGTGCCCTTAGCCATCACAAATTGATGTTCACCCCTTCACCGCGGTGAGGTGGCACATGAAGGGGGCCGCGGCTTTTAGCTGCCCTAATCTTACTGCCTATGCAAAAATACTCCACAAGTGGAATTATCCACAAGTCTCCTGTGTCGCTGAACATTTAATCCTCTCTGTGAAAATTAATGAATCATCAAATCAAACGTCAAAAATGTTCTTTGAATGATCATTACATACAGCTCACTTGGGCCCGGGCTTTACGCCTGGGGTTCGTGCCAGATCAAAAAGGCGCCTGCGTTGCCGGCCCGCCCCAGAATAACCTCTGTTAGTTGCATTACCCAGGTTTGTTTCTTCTATCCTACCTCTGTTTCAGATTCACGGGAAGCTCGTTTCACTCCAATATTTACATTATCTTTTGATTTTTTTATTCACTATTTATTATCCTTATATATTAGGTTGTCCCATCGCCGTTTTTTTTCAACGATTCACTGCAGATTTCTCCGGCGGTCTCCTGCATAGCGCTGCATAGCTTTCGAAAGAGAATGATCATATATATCAGATCCTGTATTGCTTTTCTTTTTTCATAATGAATTTTGTCAATTTTTACGTCGTTAAAGTGAAAGGTGAAAAGTGAAAAAGTAACCATTTGCGCACTTGTTCTCTCCGCTTAGGTTTGTAATTTTTTGCATAGTTTTTATAGGAATTGGAAAACAATGCACTGTACTACAAGAATATGTGTTAGTGCTATTTGCTCATTTGTCCTTTATTGATTTTTAGGCCATCAAATTGGGACGTCCGAAGGAGGATGGTTATTTTGCCGACCGCTTCTGCTCTGTGTTTGGACTTTTTGGGTTGGAGTTATATGTCATTCGAAAGAAAATGTCTTGCTCTATAAGAGTATGTGTCGAGTTTATTGATTTCCATTGAATATCAACAAAATGCCAAAAAGAGAAAAATCGTCTCCACCAACAACTCCTTCTCCTTCTTCAGTTGTTGATATTCGACAGAAATCAGCGTGAGCTAATAAACGGGACACAAATTCTTACTGAGCAAGACATCCTCTTCCAAACGACATATAACGCCAAGCAAAAAAGTCCAACCACAGAACCGGAGTCTTGGTAAAAATTCGGACGGAAAAGTCGGAATTCCCTAAATGGCCTAAAAATCAATAAAGGCAAGTGAGAAAATAGGACCAACACATATTCTTGTAGTACAGAACATTGTCTTCTAAGTGCTATAAAAAACTGCGCAAAAAATTACAAAATTAAGCGGGGAGAACAAGAGGGTAAATGGCGACTTTTTCACTTTTTCACTTTTCACTTCAACGACCTAAAAATTGGCAAGATTCATGATGAAAAAAATGTTATACATGTTCTGATAGAGCAAGTCGTTCTCCTTCGAAAGCTATGCAGCGCTATGCAAGAGACCGCAGCGAAATCTGCAGTGAATCGTTGAAAAAAAACGGCGGGGACTTACGGGTCAACCTAATAATAAAAAGATGCTGTCCCGTGTCGTCGTGATGTAGTCGAAACTGTGTCAGTTACCGAATATATATAGAGATATTAGAATAGATACATATAAATATATATGTAGCAAGTATTGTATTGTCGTATGTAGAGTTATAGAAAATATAGATACCGTTGTATGTAGAATAGAGACACGCGAACGGGCGAAATCGACGATTGAGTTGCTGCAAAATACTTTGTTAAATATAAGTAAAATATGAAATCGAAAACACTCAATCCATGAGAAACAATATTCTACGTCGTCGTGCTTCATATGTCAGGAAGATTAAGAACTCATAATTCTGGTCTTCTTTGATCTGCACAGAATATGGTTATTGCGCTCTATGCCTGAGCTCGGAGAATTTATTACAGCGTGATTATATCCTTGTGAGTGACATCTTCGTGCTTAAACAACTCCTTTGGTATGTCGCCGCCAACGACGACGGCAGGGGCGGAGCCTGTCTCCAACCCACCATAGGGCACTCACCTTACTGCCTACCAAGAGATAAACACGTTCCTCCCTTCTCTCTATTTTGTTACGCATTCGCACAAATCCACTGAACCGCACATTTTGGTGCATCGGCCTAAACAGCCAAAAAGCCGGACAAATAAAGTTCGCACCTCCCAAGCTTGGGAATAAGTCTCCCGTACACATAAGTACCTGGAGCAAATCTTCTCTTTGTGAGAATCTAAGTCTCCCGTACACATAAGTACCTGGAGCAAATCTTCTCCTCGTGAGAACCTAAGTCTTCCGTACACATAAGTACCTGGAGCAATTTCTCGTTAAGAGAACTCAAGTTTTCCGTACAATTAAGTACCCGAAGCACTTTTTGCAAAATCCTCGTACAAGAAAAAGTACTTGGACGCTAATTAATCAATTACAAGCCTTTCCATATCTACCGGAGGTCTCGCAAATAAAATGGCGTTGCACTTCCATAAAACCCCCATCATTCTCAGCGCGACAACGCTGAAAACGCTTGTCTCTAGATATAGTGAGTACACAACGAAAACCGATTATCCCATTATTAACGAGGATAGTTACGAAAAATGCAGATCTACGATCACTTTACTTCTTAGTGGCGTAAGACAAATTCGAGAGGGTAGAGAGAACCTGAAAACCTTATATAGTGAAATAAGGGATGAATATAAAAACTGCAAGAATAAATCGGAGAGAAAAGACTTAATGCTTGAAATTGAAGAGATCGAACAAGAATCAAAACTCCAAGAAGCAATAGCTGAAGCAAACGACCTAATGTACATGCTCATAGCGCGCCTTGACGAGTCCTAATGCATAAAACAAAGAATGGATGTGAAACTGGGCTACACGTCCCAAAAATCACAAAGCAGGGAAGGAACCTCGGACGATCCTGACGTTGAAATCAATCAAGGCTACAACTGTGAAGACGGCAGTAGTGGTAATAGTCGCACACAAACCGCATCAGATTCTGCAGCAGATCCTGATCGAATTCATGAAAACCAGGGACGTTACAGGTCCATAAAGCCCCCTCAAGCTTCACTTCCCAAATTTTATGGCAGTGTTGAGGAATTTCCCGAATATTGGGCCGTTTTTGAAACGCTAGTCCACAAAAGCAAAGAGTTGGATATAATGGAAAAAATACTGCTACTCAAGGAAAGTCTAAAAGGAAGAGCTCAAAATATAATAAAAGGAATTCGACTGGTCCCAGAAAATTACGAGTGGATCATTCAAACCTTGAAACAAAACTACTCCGATGACTCCACAAATAGGTCACAGGTAGTTCAAAAACTGGCCCAATTAAAGCCAGCTAACAACTTCGCGGATAGTTGCTCCGATGTTTTCGACCAAGTTCACGTGCTGGTCAATCAAATGGTTTCGGCAGGATACGATGTTCGAAAAACATACGATCCAATGTGGTGCGAGACCATCCTATCCAAATTCCCTCGAGAAGTCATCAAGCCGGTGCTCATACTGAGCAAAGCACAAAGCAATCAAACCGTCGAGGACCTCCTGGGTCACCTTAAAGAGGAAATCGCCGCCAAAGCATACGTCGAAAATAGACTTGGTCGCAACCGGATCAGCGAGGTCGCCAGCACAACAGACAAGCGCAATAAAGCCCGACCGCAGTCTGGCGACCAGACCTGCGTCTTCTGCAATAAGGGCAATCACAGCTCTATAATCTGCAGAACCATAACAGACCAAACAAGTCGCCGAAAAATGCTAACAGAAGGCAGAAGGTGCTGGAAATGCTGCTCCTCAAATCACTCGAGCTTCGACTGTCAGAAACTGGACTGTCCTAAGTGTGGACAAAAACACCATATCAGCTTGTGTTTGAAGAGAGAAATGAACCCTTCAAGAAACCAAACCAAACATTGGAATCCCCAGCAAAAGTTTAGGGGAAACGGTCGGAATAATCAAAGATCGGAATTTCCACAAAGAGACCGACGATTCCCTTTCAATCAAGGGGATCACGGAGGAATGACCGAAAACAACACTCAGATGTGTTCAAAGGTCGCACCGACATTTGATCAAAACACAATTTTATCGCAACTTGTCCTCATGACGGCCGAGGGAAATACATGGAACCATAAGGAAAAAGACTACGAAAAAGTTCTATTTTTCTTCGATTCGGGTGCTCAAAAAACAGTCATTGAAGAATCTCTCGTCGAGAGACTAGGCGTTCCAAAGCAAACTTCCGAACTGTGTACAATGTCGGGAATAGGAGGCCATATCGAGTGCTTCAAAAGTCATATGGTCGATATAACACTGAGCACAGCATTCGGCTAAGAATTGGTCATAAAGATTCAAATTAAGCCCGTGTTAACAAGTGGCTTCCCGAGTGTCAAACTCAGCAACACTGACATAACATTTTTAAAAGAGAATAATATCTGCCTAGCCAATTTAAAACTACGCGGAGAACGCCAAGTCCCGCATATTCTAGTTGGTCTCGACTACTATCATGAGCTTGTTTCTGGACCAAATTACGCTGTGAAAACTCCCACCGGGTTGCACATCGCGAAAACCGTCTTCGGACCTACTGTCTATGGAAAAGGACTAATAACAGTAGAAAACCTAACACAAAACTTTTCATACGGATTGACAGCTGTTTGGGAGGACAGCGAGCAGGAAATGCTTAAAAAATGTTTGAACTCGACGGACTAGGGATTTCCGAAGAAGAGTGCATAAAGGATGACAAAATCTATGAGTATCTTGATCAATACTCAAAAAAGATATCTTTCAAGAATGGATGCATCACAGCGCCCTTTCCGCTAAAGGATAATGTAACTGAGTTGGAAGACAACTACAGCATCGCCATTCGACGTCTCGAGTCTCTGTTGCGTACACTGCAACGAAATCCCGAACAACAAAAATGGTATTGCAACATCTTGCAAAAATATATCCATTAAGGGACAACTGAGATCTTCTCTTCAACCGAAGCAGAAACGGTCGGCACCTATTACATGCCCCATTCTGGAGTATGGAAACCGACAAAAAAGACACCACTTCGGATAGTTTTTGATGCATCATCAAAGCGAAAAAATAAACCATCGCTCAATGACGTCATCCACAAAGGTGAATCATTCACAAACAAAATTCATGACACTCTTCTAACTTCACGAACTAAAAGAATAGTACTAATTTGTGACATCGAGGCAGCATTCACTCAAATACGCCTGGTTCAATCACATAAAAATCTGTGTAGATTTCTGTGGGTAAAAAACGTCAATTTGCCACCCACAAAGGACAATCTGATCCAATATAGATTTCGACGTCTTCCGTTTGGAGTAACAGCTTCCCCAAGCATTCTAAACATGGCTCTCACATCGTACTTGAATAGCGACGGGTCCTCTTTGGCAAAGGAAATCGTTGACAACCTCTGCGTCGATAATATTATGATGCTAGCCGACACGGCAGAAGAGGCTATCACGAAATACCGTGAGTCAAAATCGTTATTCGCTAAAATCGGGATGAATTTGCGAGAATACATCTCAAATTCCAGCGAAGTCAACTCACGAATACCCAAAAATGACCGTCTAGAGTCGCCATGCATAAAAATTCTAGGCGTTAATTATGACATCCAGGATGACTCGTTCAATGTCAAGACGAGATTCTTACCCAGAACCCAACTGACGAAAAAAGATATCGTGAGCGAAATAAACTCGGTCTACGATCCAATCGGAGTGGCTGGACCACTCATGGTTAACTTAAAATCTCTGATGAGGGAAGTCTTCAACACAGGAGTTGACTGGAAAACTGTTCTGCCTCAAGAAACATGCAACAAATGGAACTACCTGACCGGACTAATCAGTGACGCGTCCATATCAATCCCTCGACCTATGTTCGACCGACCTACAAGCGAGAAAAGTCGCCTGTGGGTATTCGCCGACGCTAGCAATATCGCGATATCCACATGCGCCTACATGCAGTGCGAAATATCCGGTACGGTATCATCACTGATCAGCGGTAAAACCAAACTTACTCCTAAAAAATGCCATCAAACAATTCCGCGACTGGAGATGGTTGGAGTTCTCATGGCTATGCGCTTGTCCTACTATATATAAAGGAGCAAGCGTGTGTCACTGTGTGTGTCACACCGTCCGTCCGTCCGTCCCACTGAGTTGGGGCGCGGCAGCCGAACACGTCGAGAACCGTGCATGGCGAGCCGGAGAGGTACCGAGCACGTCGGCAACCGTGCATGGCGAGCCGTAGACGTGCCAAACACGTCGGTAACCCTGCATGGCGAGCCGTAGACGTGCCGAGCACGTCGGCAACCGTGCATGGCGAGCCGTAGACGTGCCGAACACGTCGGCAACCATGCATGGCGAGCCGTAGACGTGCCAAACACGTCGGCAACCATGCATGGCGAGCCGTAGACGTGCCGAGCACGTCGGCAACCGTGCATGGCGAGCCGTAGACGTGCCGAGCACGTCGGCAACCGTGCATGGCGAGCCGTAGACGTGCCAAACACGTCGGCAACCCTGCATGGCGAGCCGTAGACGTGCCGAGCACGTCGGCAACCGTGCATGGCGAGCCGTAGACGTGCCAAACACGTCGGCAACCGTGCATGGCGAGCCGCAGACGTGCCGAACACGTCGGCGGCACGAAACTTCAGCCCTGGGGGTAATCGAGGTCGCTGAACACGAATCTGAAATCGACCAATCGATATCGATCGATATTATCGATTTTTTGAGGATGGCGCTCAAGTGGCACGAAACTTCAGCCCTGGGGGTAATCGAGGTCGCTGAACACGAATCTGAAGTCGACCAATCGATATCGATCGATATTATCGATTTTTTGAGGATGGCGCTCAAGTGGCGCGAAACTTCGGTCCTGGGGGTAATCGAGGACGCTGAACACGAATCTGAAGTCGACCAATCGATATCGATCGATATTATCGATTTTTTGAGGATGTCGTTCGGGAGGCACGAAACTTCAGCCCTGGGGGTAATCGAGGTTGCTGAACTCGAATTTGAAGTCGACCAATCGATATCGATCGATATTATCGATTTTTTGAGGATGGCGCTCAAGTGGCGCGAAACTTCGGTCCTGGGGGTAATCGAGGTCGCTGAACACGAATCTGAAGTCGACCAATCGATATCGATCGATATTATCGATTTTTTGAGGATGGCGTTCAAGCGGCGCTAAACTTCGGCCCTGGGGGTAATCGAGGTCGCTGAACACGAATCTGAAGTTTGTTTTTGAGGTATGAAGGTCTAAAAGTTGGGAAAAGAAGATGGTCGGAATGTTCTCTTCTCGGGGTTTGGGGGCGAAGCCCCCAACCAGTCGGAGGCGGCCGCTAGGCCGCTGAACGACTGGTGTAAAAATATAATCGAGACTCATAAAGGTGTTGACCAAGTATCTATTGTAACCGACAGCGAAATAGCGTTGTATTGGATCAACAGCTCCAAGAAACAACCACCATTTGTCACGAATCAACGTGATCGAATCATCAAAATTAAACATAGCCTCGAGTCGAAGGGTATATCCGTCAGCTTCTTCCATGCCAGCACCACTCACAATCCTGCAGATGCAGGAACCAGAGGGCTAAAAGCTGACGAAATCGCTAACCACGACTGGGTGAGAGGCCCGAGATGGTTGCAAAACAGACCAGGTACGTGGCCGGTTAAATCCATAGATTCTATGTCCAAAATAGAAGAACACGACATAACAGAGACAACGTCGCAGACGACTATTTCAAATACTGCGAAACCACCTCTAAGCAAACTGCAGGTCATCGACTTGACCAGATTCTCAAGTTTGAATAAAGCTCTAAGAGTACTCTCCCTTGTCGGAAAGTCACTGAAAACATGGGCTTCCGAAACAAACAAAAAGCGCGCAACTAATGTTACACTCGACACTATCGGAATATTCGGATCCTCTGAGGAAATCACCTCGCACGACATCAGGACTTCTGAAGAAATCCTGCTACGTCAAGAGCAAGGAGCCGTAGTCATCCAAGAGCTCCAAAAACGCTTCCACGACAAAAAGATCGTTCTTGATAGTAACGGAATAATTCGGCACGAATCACGATTGCAAAATGCCGCAATCCCCATTGATGCCAAATCGCCCATCTACGTACCACACTGTTCAGAGCTGGTGCGATTACTACTCCAGCAGCTTCACAAGGAAAATGCCCACTGCGGCAAAGACCACACTCTAGCGATAATCCGACAAAGGTTCTGGATCCCTCGAGCTCCCAGCGCCTTCAATAAGTATCTCAAGAATTGCCCAACTTGTAAGAGGTATCAAGGACTACCACTCGGAGCTCCAATGATGCCATCGCTTCCCTCTGACAGAGTAATGGTGTCAAAACCATTTGAAAACGTGGGATGCGACTTTATGGGACCATTTCTTTCAAAGTCGCTAGAAAAAATGTATGTCTGCCTGTACACGTGCCTCACAACACGTGCACTCCATCTGGAGCTCGTCGAAAACCTATCGGCGGGGGCCTTTCTAAACAGTTTCATACGGTTCACCTCTAGAAGAGGGATTCCAAAGCTCATGCGGAGCGACTGCGGCTCCAACTTCAAACAAGGTGAACGCATCATTGTCGCCATGTACGAAAACGACCACACAACAGGCAGTTCATTAATGTCATACTGTGCAACTGAGAAAATCAAGTGGGTATTCAATCCACCCGGTGCACCCTGGATGGGTGGTGCATGGGAACGATTGGTTGGATCGGTCAAGAAAGCGTTCAACAAATCGATTTGAAGAAAACTGCTTAGCTTCACCGATATGTGCACAGCTATTACTCGAATTGAGGCGATCCTGAAAACGAGACCACTGACAAAATCGAGTTCGAATGACCTTACCACGATCCCGCTACGCCCAGTGGACTTCCTCCAAGGAAACCTAAGGTTCTCCTTGCCAGAATCCGAGAACCTTGTCGATCTCAACGATCCAACCTACGATCCCGACCTGGTACAATCGCAGAAACAAGCGATAGAAGCATTGCGATACTCTGAGAACATCGCTAACAAGTTTTGGGAAAGTTGGAAGCTATCATGCCTAACATAGTTGCGAGAAACTAAGAAACTGGTTCTCAAGCAACCAAGACATTTGAGTAGAACGTATTCAGAAGTTGGCGAGATCGTAATTATCGAGCAAAACCTAATCCCTAGAGGGTCTTGGCTCTATGGCAAGATCACTCAGGTCATGTCTTCTGCAGATGGCCTAGCCAGATCAGCCAAAGTACTTATGCCAAACCACAAAATTATCCAGCGGCCATTGAACAAAATATATCCTCTTGAAATACGTTGCATACCACAACAGGCGGAAGCCGAAACGGTACAAGAGGGTACAGAGGACGTGACTCACGTCAGCGACAACAATGCGAATCACAGACGAGTGAATCCTTACCGCAGCTCAAAAATACGAGCCTATGAATTCTTCCGAAGCATGGAAGCCAATGTAGCGCATTCTAAAACGTCATTTACATCCTCTCTGATGTTCCTAACCCTTATGGCAGTAGTGGCCGCAGCTACTGCGGAAAGTAACACGTCGATGGTCTCTTGCTATAGAGGGATCGTCACTGTGCCTCCGACGAACGGCTGGTTCGAGCTGTGCATTGGTAATGAATGCCAATCGATGAACGACACCAACGGATCGGTCAGCTACATCCTTCCAATATCACCAACACATCAAAGGTTGAACGTCAGCCTACGAACCCTAGAACATGACCTAGTACGTGAACACACAAAATTGTGTGAACGACCAAAGTTTTGCGATCACCAGTACTTCCTATCCAAAACTCTACTGGGCAATCCACACTGCTGGCCAGCTGGAGCCATAGCCTCGCTAGCAGTTCTAACATACGTAATCATTGCAGCCACAATGGCTTCTGTATGGACAATAGTTCGATTAAAAGATACGGCTCGAGCCAACCATGTTCTTCGACCAGATAAAGAGGAAGAAATCTGTGAACCGAGCGCTCCATCTCGCGTATTCGAGTTGACACCACTTCCGAGCTCAACGCTGCTATTGCTCTGCGCTCTTTCAATGATATCCTCGTCTAGTGCATGTCAGAATGGATACATGCGACACTCAGCCGAGCTTGTGTGTGACGATAACAATCAATGTCATCTTGAGTACAACAGAGAACTGTTATTCAACAGGCTACGATCCGAATTGTGTGTCGAAATAGTCCACTCAAACAAGACCATAGGAACAGCGAAATTTACGAAGAAGACCGTAGACTTCAAATGCTCAAAAGTAACGGAATTCTTCACAAGGCCGACGAAGCAAGAGGTTTACCACGTAAAACGATGTCCTCAGGCCGGATCATGCACACCAGAGAAGTGCGAAAGCATGAGGCCTAATGAGACCGTTCCCGAGCTTAGCCATGTGGCGAAGTATCCAGGGTACCCAGGGTGCCTAAATAGCAGCGGAGGGATATTATGCGGCTGTTTTCTGGCACTACCCACTTGCTGGTTTTACAGAATAGCCCACAAACCGATATCCGAACAAGTTTTCGAAGTTTTCACTTGTCCTCACTGGATCCCGACTGCTACTCTCGAAGTGGAAATCACGATCCAAAATATCACAAGGCTGCAAAACCTTTCGCTGCAACCATACAAAACCGAAGACATCGACGACTTCAACGTCACGATTATATCGATCCAAAGACCTATAGGCCACCTCGTTGACAAAAGGTTCGCCACATCAGACAACAACACATATGCTTATATGCTACCGCAGAATTTCCAAATTCCAGTGGCGTGCTCTAATACTGAGCAAGCTCAGACGAAATTCTCGACCTGCACGAACCGCATACGGTGTAATTGCGGAAACTCGCCACACAACTGTCAGTGCCCTGACCGCGCAATCCTTAATTTACGGGACAAAAAGGAGTACACGCTACCCTTAACAACACCGTTCACAAAGCTTTCTGCCAATTCACATTCCATAACCGCGACCTCAGACGAGGAAGAAATCGTAATCAGGATTGAATCGAGATTCCTGCAGGCTTCTAACGAGCTGGTAATCAACCAAAACTGCGAGCTCCAAACCACGGAATTAACGGGATGTTATGACTGTGAACTCGGAGCGCACCTAACAGCTACGTGTCGGTCATCTACACAGGTGACGGTAACAGTAACCTGCGAATCGCAACAATTCTTAGTGAAATGCGGTTCTTCAGGAGAGAGAAGCAACGTAATCCTAAGCTTCCACAGCCCTCATGTGCACGAGCTGTGTAGCGCTCACTGCTCCGAACACCCTACCAATTTCCTGCTAAACGGGACACTCTATTATCACGTGGAACCCCGACACTCCTCAATGTTTGAAGTGAAATCCCACGAAGTAGCACTGCGACACCAATGGTTCGCGGACATAACCCTGCCAAATATCGATCCCCTAATCGGTAATATCCAAAATCATTGGAAATTGCTCTAGGGGCGCTTACTTCCGTAATAGCGATAAGCGCGATAAGCGCAGTCACCTACTTAGTAGGACCAGTAATCCTCCTTACAATCGCGAAACTAGCTCTCTGCGCAGTTACAACAGCACTTCACATCTTGTGGAAACTACTTTCCTACTGCATGTACTGCGCCTTGTACCTATGCAAAGTTAGAGTCAGAACGAAAGGCAATCCAATTTGAGGGTCACGGCACCATATGTACATACTGCTTCCACATATATGCTAATTAACTATGAAGAAATGCTAATATTCGTCCTACCGCCGGTAGAATGCGGGCTCAATGCCACGCTCACACCAACGATTATCGGCTGCTCTTATCGATTATAGCCCCATACGGATCACTACAGCGTACCCGTATGCAGTAAACAAAAATTCTTTTTGTGCTCGCCTGCGATTGCGAAATCAATGCACGCAACCATAGGCGAGCGATGTGCCCCACGGATGCATGAGGCACATCTCAAAAAGTAGTCGATACGTAAAAACGTACCCTCATCCAAGTGCTGACTCCGGCTTCCGTCGAGCGAGGTGGTTGGAGACAGCAGGCCGAGTAGTCGGTCGTCGAAGGGCCGAATTGAACGTGCACAGTGGCCAAACCATATAGGTGGCTGCGAGGCGAATCGCTGCGGCGTATGCCCCGCGGGTCCAGCCGCCTCTTCCAAAACTGGGTAGCCTCTCTATGACGTGAACCCACGGCAACGCCACCGTTTTCACCTTCAGTTTCTTCCTTGTGGTCCCGACCCTTGCAGGCTCCATGCCACCACAAAAATAGGAAGCTGGTACCCAATATTTAAGTAACCTATCGCCTCCAAAAACAGTTCGCACACCCTGTTTATACCTCGCGGGTCGAAGGACTCGCCCATCACTGCCAATTGAAACAACCGCATCTCATACAGGCTTAGACACGATAACTTCTAGGCTGCCTTTACCCTTCTGTAAACACTCTAAGCATCAAGCCGATCTGGTCATTCCTTACGGTTATCATAAACAATCATAAACCGTTCTACGGCCAGAGTACCCACTCTCACTAGTGGAGCCCCATTACCTTTCAAGGTGCCGCTCAACAATTACTCCACAGGCAAAACGAAAGGAGGAGGGCAAACCAATGCGTATAAAAGCCGCAGAAGTCTCAGCATTGCATCTTCAAGATGTCGCTCTCGTCGGACAAGCAGACTGCAGACATCGACGCCTGTGATGCGGCCACCATTCTCCACTACGTCGGCCCAAAGCTCGATGCGATGCAAGATGCGGTGGACAAGATGCAGACCATGATGGAAGCGCTCTCAGCTGGTATGAGAATACAGCTGGAGCGCAGTGCACCGCGCTCGTCCTGTGCCTTCTGTACGTTTGAGGAGAACCGCGACAGCCATCACACGGCGCGGTGCACGCGATATCCTCACACCGTGTCAAGAACGGTGCAGGCATCGCGACTGCAGCTCTGCCTGCGGTGCCTGAAAGAGGCCCATGCGGACGACTGTGATGTGAAGTGTGGGAGTTGTGGTCTGGACCACAACGCCCTACTTTGCACTAACAGGAAGCCGTTTATACCAGCGAAGCGACCTCGATTCTGAGGTCTCTTCGTCGCCTCTCGCCGCCGTCTTGCCGTCCTGTCACTGCCTCGCCGCCGTCTTGCCGTTCCTGCCACTGCCACTTCCACCGCCGGCTGCCTCGTCGTCCTGCCAGTGCCACGCCGACGCCATCCAGCAACGATCAAGCAGCCGCCGCAGCAGCCGACCAGCGTCACCGCCCGAGGACATGATCACATATTTATTTCTGTATGTATTACCAAGTGTGTATTGCATCGTGTCCTTGTTTTGTCGTCGCGCTGGCAGTGTCGCCGCCAACGACGACGACAGGGGCGGGGCCTGTCTCCAACCCACCATAGGGCACTCACCTTACTGCCTACCAAGAGATAATCACGTTCCTCCCTTCTCTCTATTTTGTTACGCATTCGCACAAATCCACTGAACCGCACATGGTAGGAGTGTACTGCTACGGAAGTATAATAATAATATCATAATATCAGTGCAGCCAGATAGTGTAATGTGAATGGAACTGGACGTTCTTCTGTTGCTTTATGGCGGTTGTTTTGTCTGGTTGACTGTTTCTTTGGTGTTGTGGTGCATCCTCGAGTGCAAATAAATTATTGAACAACTAAAATATGTAAAAACCTTCGCATGATAAACGCAACATCACAACGCCTTCTTTTTTGAACCCAACTTAATTATTAAGAACAAGATGCACAGTGAAGTAAGCGAGAATTTCCAAAGCACAGGTTCCACTCTGAGCGGCTATGATTGTTTTGATTTCCGCCTTTCTACAACCATTGGATATCAGAAGGTAATGTTTTAGCTAAATCTTCATAGCTTATGCAGTAATTCACATAATATCATCATACTCTATAATAATCCGCTAAACGATGAGTCACACTATCGATCGACGCGATGAGTCATAAAATAGGGGAAATTACGGGGAAGTTACGAGGCACAAATTAGGGCAAGAAAATAGATAAATACCAAGACGTCTTCTACGTGCCTGGCGACTCAGTAGACGTGCCGAACACGTCGGCGACCGTGCATGGCGATGCAGTAGACGTACCGAACACGTCGGCAACCGTGCATGGCGAGCCGTAGACGTGCCGAACACGCCGCCAACTTTAGCCCTGGGGGTAGTCGAGGTAGCTGAACATGATTATGAAGTTCGTTTTTGAAGTGTAGATCACTGTCGATCGATATCGATCAAATTATCGATTTTTATGGATGTCGTCCAAGCGGTCCGAAGCTTTAGCCCTGGGGGTAATCGAGGTCGCTGAACATGATTATGAAGTCCGTTTTTGAAGTGTAGATCACCACCGATCGATATCGATCAAATTATTGATTTTTTAAGGATGTCGTCCAAGCGGTCCGAAACTTCAGCCGTGAGGGTAACTGAGGTCGCTGAACACGATTATGAAGTTCGTTTTTGAAGTGTTGATTGCCATCAACCGATATTGAACAAATTATAGAAGACGTGCCGAACACGTCGCCCACGTGCCTGGGGATTCAGAAGGCGTGCCGAAGAGGTTGTCCGACGTCCCTGGGGGTTCAGAAGGCGTGCCGAACATGTCGTCCGCTAAGGAAGATCGTTGAGGGGGACCAGTAGTAATGGGGGACGAGTTCTACTAAGGGGAGTAACGATTGACCACCAAATCGCCCTATGTATAAAAGAGGAAGGTTTTTGGTCCGAAGTTAGCCACTTGGACTTTGTGTACTTCTTTTTGTAAGTTTGAGGGATATTTGGCAATTGTCCAATAATGTTGTTTACCATCGACGTCTCACTGCCAGAAGGTTGGTGGCACCCATATGACGAGGTTTCGCAAGACGCGTCTGTGGGTCAAACCTCATTGTTCCTTCCCAGCTCTGCTGTGTAGCGCATTTGCGTTATTTTGCCTCATCATACTATCATACTGTATAATAATCCGCTAAGCGATGAGTCACCCTATCGATCGGCGATGAGTCATAAAATAGGAGAAGTTACGGTGCACAAATTAAGGCAAGAAATTAGCGGAAAATACACAGACGGCTTCTACGCGCCTAGCGACTCAGTAGACGAGCAGAACATGTCGGCGACCATGCATGGCGAGCCGTAGACGTGGCGAGCACGTCGGCAACCGTGCCTGGGCGTTTAGATGATCATCGACGGAAGGCCTTCACAGCAGGGGAGACAATCGATATCGATCGATATGATCGATTTTTTGCGGATGTCGTTCAAGCGGCACGAAAGTTCAGCGCTGGGGCTAATCGAGGTCGCTGAACACGAATCGGAAGTCGACCAATCGATATCGATCAATATTATCGGTTTTCTGTGGGTGTCGTTCAAGCGGCACGAAACTTCAGCCCTGGGGCTGCACGAGGTCCTGACCGGTGGTGTTCTCCCAGAGTTAACCGATCGGGGTGGAGATGGGGGGGGGAGGGTGGGACACGCCGGTGGTTTTCTTCCAGATTTAACCGATCGGGTGGGGAGGGGGTGGGAGACACGCGGGTATTATGGACGAAGGAGTGCTCCACAACAGTCTGAGGACGAAAGCACTGATTAACGCAAATAAATTACATTTCTGAACTGTCTGAAGATAGTACCGACGTAGAAGAGATGTTGAGGATGGAGGGAGGGAGAGCTGGACGGCTTCATATCGAAGAACTATTCACCTGATCCTAAAGAAGGTAGACAAAGGTTCGGAGTTATTAAGGTTTTCAAATACCTCTTTTACTGCTAAGGTGCCGAGACGGCTGCACAAGCAGAGCAGCTGCTTGAAGTGAGTGATCTTGGCTTAGTGGCTCTCTAAGGTCGCGCAAAGCGCGCAAGTGCGAGACACGCCGAAGGGCATGTCGGAGCATTGTATCATAATATCCTGTCTACTCTACCGAACTAAATCCTAAGAAGTTAAGAAAGAAGACGTCCAAATGGGAAAACGCTGAGATGGCTTTTTCCTGATGGAGGATATGGAACGGACTACACAAACGATACTCCAATTGCATTTGTAGTGCAACTTAGAAAGCATTCCTTGGTGTGCACTGGAACTTAGTTCGCGGTGTTATGAGAGAGCCCTCATCGTCGTACACATCGGAGGGTCTCGTACAGTCGGGGTGAGTAGAGCCCGAAGTATAAATCCCGTCTCAGTAACGGAGCACTGTGTCAGTGCCATCCACATTCTTATGCTCAGCCCGGCTGCCAGACAAGCTTAGCAGTTATAGCTATACTTCGTTCTTTCGCTGGTCAGCTTCCAGGAGCCTTATCAGGGGACGGCACCACCAATTTCCTATCCTTTGGTGTGGGCTGTCAGCATGTGGATGTCTCTCATTGTCAGACTTTTGTTACTGGAAAAATGCATATGCTAATTCCATTATTCTCTTTAGTCGTTTATCGTGGTCAGTCAGCATTTCCCTCATGCACTGTCGTCGTTTGGCTACAAAACTTACGTTGTAAGCGAGCGCTCGGAATGTATATTCTTCAGTTTTATATTAGCTTTTTTTCTAGTTCCTCACAATTCCTTCTTTGTACCTCACGACTTCTTTCTCATTTTGAGTCTTGAAGTGCCTACTGTTGAGTTTGCTTGATTTAAGTGTTCTGCCTACTGTTCGTTCATGTAATAGCGCGCCTTACGACGCATAAATAAATAAATATGTACTCGTCCCACATTGTACTAGGATGGCTCAAAAATTATGGCTGCTTTGAAGTACTATTACTCGGTATAAAGGAAACCTTTCCAGTCGAAATAGCCATTCGAGGAATCAACATAGTTCTGTCAACGAAAAATTGATTTGGGCATTTCACCTGCTTCTGGAATTCTGGATGCGACGAAATCGTCCAATGACTTTTTAGATGGAAAACGGAAGCATTTCTCGCGCAGGGAAAGTCGGAAAAAAGGAGAAGCCTGAAAAAGTGATAGGCTGTGGGGAAAGTCTTGGCAAGTATGGAGGGCAGGTATGGAGAGTTTCATATTCCAACTCAGTCAGCTTTTTTGTTGGGACAATCAAAACGTGTGGTTAGGCGTTGTCGTGCAGTAGGATAACGAGTCGGAATTAATGAACCCTTTCCGTTCATTAATTCCGACTAAATTCGATGCAGTTTTTGGTGCATTTTGTCGAGTTTCTTATAGCACTTATCCGCTGTGATAGTTTCGTGCAGAGCCTAGCTGTGGCGAATCGAACAGGCTGTCAACCGTCAAACGGTCACCATGAGCTTTCTTTGCTGCAATGCCAGCTTTGGAAGATGCTCCGGAATTTCGGTTTCCAACCTTTGACTTGAGCGTTGTTTTTCGCCGTGAAAAATATATTTTTGTCACAGGCCACAATACGTCCCATGAAAGGGATCGCCATTGTTGCTCAAAAGAAGAGATGAACACATTTCGAGACGATAAAATTACTGATGTTAGGTTAGTTGAACCAACCTATCAAGTCTTTTTACTTTCCAATTTTTATCAAATACCGTGTTGCCGTTACGTGATAAACGTTTAGCTTCTCAGCGAATTCTCCTGTGGATTTTATTAGGTTGGCATCTGTTAGGTAGATGAAAAAGTTTTGCATCACAGCGTATTTTTTAAATTTTATTGCGTCTTTTGTGGGCGATTTATGGCTTCTTTTGCGGGCAGCTTTAATCTACAAAGTAACTACCATTTACATCTACAAGCCTCTGCCATCTGATGGGGAGATCACGAATTCCTTCCTTCCACAACGAAGTTGGCTGAAACTCGGAGAAGTGCGCCACCTCGGATTCCAGTTCGGTTCGGTCGTTGAAGCACCTATCCCTTAGGCGTTGCTTGAGAGCTCGAAAGAGGTGGTAGTCCGATGGCAAATAAGATCTGGCATATACCACGGCTGGGGCAGCAGCTCCCATCTAAGCTCCTGCAACTTCTGGCGAGACCACCTTGAAATGAGGGGTGCAGGCATTATTGTGAAGGTCATCTCGCCAGATGATGCAAGAGCCTAGGTGGAAGGTGCGGCCCCACACACTGTATTTATAGTTCTTGCGCCATTGGACTACCACCTCTTCTGAGCTCTCAAGCAACCCCTGAGGGATAGATGCTTCAACGACCGAACCGGACTGGAATCCGAAGTGCCGCACTTCGAGTCACAGCCGACGTCATTCTGGAAGAAAGGGATTCGTGATCCCCCATCAGATGGCAGAAGCTTGTGGATGTAAACGGTATTTACTCTGTAGATTGAAGTCGCTCACAAAAGAAGCAGTAAAATTCTAAAAATCACGCTATGGCGCAAAACTTTCTCACCAACCTAATACCATCGCTTCAACTCATTGCTGTCAACCTCCGATAGCCGACCGCGTCCCTCCCAATCTTCGAAACTGGAGACCCAGTCCGGAGTTTCTCGAACCATCTACGCAGAGTACATTTAGATGTGTTGATGACATTCCGAGTTGCTTCCGCAGCACCATGGACGACTTTGCATTCGTGCAGCAAACCGACCCGATTTTTCCGCACTGGCAGCGATCTGTAACCACCGAAGAAATGTTGACAGAGCAAAAGTAAAATTTTCGTAGGATGCGCGAAAGATGTGTGCTTTAGCGTTTTACAACATTCCACTCGATTGCACTCCTTTAAGGATTTATTTGTTTTTGTTTATCAGTGCTGAAACGTAACAGCTACGGACGCAACCTAATAGGTCCCTCTTCATTATGTTTGCATAGCATTTGAGTACAGTGGTTCGAAAAATGTTTGTTGTTTCCCTACTTTTCAAAGCTATGTATAGTCAACTCAATTGTGGTTGTGGGTCGCTCGCCTAACAGTCGTTCCTTGACTGGCCACGCGGTGGAGTACTTCTTCTTGGTCCGGAGACGTCATGTCGCAGGTCGAATTGGCCTCGTCCGAGTTGGCTGGAGTCAGAGGGTTTCGGTACGCCAGGAGATCTAGCCGGTGGTATTGAGTCCCGCGTCCTCTTGAAAGTCCTCTTGATCGGTCGAAAGCTGGTCGCAGGTATTGAAGCTGGAGGCTACGAGTCCAGGCGACTTGAATCGAGTCGAAGAAGGAAGGTGTCATCTCGGCTTCTTGCTGTGCTTTTGTACGGTCTTGGATCGAGCTCGAGAGAAGGAATGTCAGCATTATCTGTAAACAAAACGTCTGATCAGCAAGCAGATAACTTAAGCAAAACTAAATCGTATAGAATGAAATCTTTTCTGACCATTATGTACATTTGTTGCGCTTCGCGGCATCAATATTGAAACTTCATTGTCAACACTCAAATAGATTTGTATTCGAGGTCATGGTCCCTTTCACGATTTTTTTTCATCCGAAGCAGAATAGCTGCGTCAATATGATTTTGCTACTTTCTTCTTCTTGAATTTTCTTCTTCTACAAACTTTCGTATAGGTAGGTTAATTGAACCAAGGCATAGAACCAAGTGCATCGGAGGGCGTTCCACAGAAAATCTCCAACCAAACGTCGCGCACGTATTTGTGCTTTACAGGTTTCCGAAGCAGACTGCATCAATAGCAACTGAATTCATTTAACAACAGTGATGTTGATCAAACAAATCCTTTATGAAGTGCTTTATCAATGTGACATGTCATCTAGGCCAACTAAAGACGGCATCAAGCAAATAGACGATTAAATTATGAGTGATACACCACAGACACGACCAAGAGCACATGGTTTGTCAACAGTATTCCAGCAACGCTCACTTCTGGAATGGATCTTTACTTGTTCAGCCTTCGATTTTCGAACTATTAACTTACCTGGGCAGTTTTGACTATTGCCTGAACTGTCGACCTTTGCGGATCGCGATAGTCGCTTACAATCCAAGTCGGATAGCACCAAGAGTTTGTTATTTTTCAGGCGAACAGGACGATTGCTGGATTAATTTAAATAACGAAGTAGATTTGGCTAAGAATTTTGCAGCTCACCTTAGAGTCTGGTTAAGGTCAAACAGAAACACGGACCGAAGATTTGTATTAGACTCGACAACAAGTGCACTGTCGTCGGCTGAAATATGCGTACGTGATAGGTTAGAATTACGTTAGTCAAGGCTAAGCTGGGCAATCTAAAGCACATACCTTGTGGAAAAAAAACAATGACTTAAAAACTATTGTTACTTTACAACGACTTACAAATGCCTTCACGCATTAAAGCGTCTTCAAACCTGAGCGTCGAAGTAGAAAGCGCAACACGTTCCAAATACAAATAGACTGATAACTAACATAGGCCTTCATATACCTACACTCTTGCCTCTTTCATGTGGCGCAATAACCTGCATTTCATGAGGCTGTATAGACCACATGTTAGTCAAACAGAGTTCAATATCAAGTGAGGAGTATTTTCAAGGAAATAAAGGGAAATGTGAATATTAGAAGAAGCTAAAGGGTGAGTGGCCAGAAATCGTCAAAATACCTGTCCTGCGTGTGCGCTGTTCGTTTGCAGAACTTGGCGAGAGGCACAAGCATGAAAATATTGTGCAGGATGGCAACAAAGAATAGTCCGCTGGCTTTTTCGCCATAACTAAGGAACGATAACGGATATTGTGCTATTATTTTCATCAATCGAGTACCTAATCATGATGGATCATTCCGTCAAAATACTGTTCAATGTGGTCTCCTTCTGCACGAACACAGGTTTCGAGTAGTTTCGTCACCGCCTCAACCGTCGGTTGAAGGTAGACAACATCGATCGAACATCTACTGTCATTCTCTGATGGTGAGTAGGGCTGTCTTGAAGCTGTCCAAAAACAAGTAATAAAGAACTCTACGAAAGCTTCTCTTCGTTGTAAATCGCTCCGGACCAGCAGCCCCTTGGGATTAGGTTCCGTAAGTTTGAGGGCCACATACCCTTCCCCACAACCCAGGACAATTCCTCTCACATAGTGCGATTTTGATCCCTGTGCTCGTGCCCATACCTACTGAAGAATAATTTTTCTCCCTGGAAAATGTTTTTATCTTACGAAATCTGAACATCTTTCAGAAAACCATAATGAGTGACATCTGCGGCTATTTTTACATTTTCTTCCACGAGATCAAGTGGATCTTGCCTTGATATTCCAGCCGAAACCATCGTAAACTTTAGAAACAGGATTCTTTCGTGTGCTCAGCGTTTTAGAAAGTTTTTCTCAATCGAAGACAGAAGTTGTCGGCGATTTTTACTGTTGTGAGCAGCTTCAACAATGGAAATCTCCTCGTCTGTTCGAAAGGCGCTAAACCACCCTGACACTTGAACAGTGGATTGTACGGATTTTTTTTTTGGATTTTCAACCCCATATTTCTTTGCAGATTCAGTGAGCGTATGTCCACGAAAGAGCCGATAACTGTGAAGTACTAGCCCTCATGTGACAATGTCCTGAACGATACGAGATATGTAGGTTGGAAGCAATTTTGCTCACGCGAACCTCGTTGTACCTGTGCATTCCTTCTTGGTTATCTTTCAGATTCCAGGTATGTTGATTGCCGAGTTCGGCCTGTCTTTGGAAACAAACGATGTTGTCCTCGTTGCTTCTACTGTGAAGCAATCTTCTGCACAGTTCAGCAGCTGATGTGAAGCCTCCTCGTATCCGCTGTTCGAGGTCGTTCGTCCCCGAGGTACGCCATGGCGCCAAAGTCGAAGAGAAGATGGATGCACAATATGTAGAGCGTTGATCCGACCGATGTCGAAAATGTGGACAAAGCTTTGTCTAAAGCGTTCTATCAAACTGCTATCCTACACTTCCTTGGGGCGGCAATATTTTCTCGGAAAATACTCCAAAAAATTGCGGACCACACTTTGTTGCCTCCCTGGAGAAAACATGTTGTTCGTTCTAACTACGCAATTTCATTACAATCTTGAGAAAGGCCTGCAAACCGTAGGACGGTAAGTTCGAGCAAATTCCTATGAAATTTCGTCTAAAATTTTCATATGGTTCTATAAAATATCTCACAAGATGGATTGAAAATTCGTTCCACTTTCCACATCGATGAAAATCCCGTAAGAGTTGAGTTCGACACTGTAAGACCTCCATAAATAGATGTGACGTTGTACAGTTTCCATAGGTCAGTCGGTCGAGTATTGTTGTCCAGAATTAGTCCGCCAACGATAACCCAGCAATCGGCTGGAAGAGATGCGAGGTCTGTGTTGTGGGCGATTCGGCAAACCCGTTGAATACGCTCCATTGCTTGGATTTCTGGAACGAAGCTTTGGAAATGTCTTCGAGCAAAACCCGTCACCTTTAATCCCAATCGGTTCAATACCACTTATCCTTACCTTTACAAACTGCTCCCTCAATTTTATTGACATATTCTGTTCCAAGTAATCCATTCAGATCAATAACGGTGAGGCATAGGTTGGGATTTTTGGCGATTCGCACTGTAGATCCAGTGACGCCCTCAATTTTTATAATCACTGAAAGGAGTTAACACATTCTCGTTCGGTACCTCCGTCTACCATCGCTGTTTTTGAATGCCTTTTGAAAGCAACAAAAACGTAGATGACGGATGTACCACTGCAGAAGTTAAAATGCAAGAATTAAAAAAAGATATAGAAAAAGATTAGATCATTAACAATATAATACCAAGATATTCAGTGCAATTGCACCTGAAAGGTCCAATTATCTTGCGCGTTGTGTTTGTTGTCCTTTAGATGAGTTTTAATCGATACGGAAAGGAAAACTAAATATGAAGGAGATTAGGAAATTGAAATCTACGTTGCATATGTAATCTTACAGGAAGCGTCGCGTGTTCGTTTATCTTCTAAATCGCTCTAGAAAAATTTATCCGGTACCGCAGTAGTGCTTCACAGTTTAAAAATCTCATTATATAAAACATAGAAAATAAAAGGAAATGTGTATTTTAATCGCGAATGCGGTTTTCATTTTTATTTTCTTTATTGACGTGCAATATAGACACACGCGAGGTGGCGATGTCCGTTCCTCCACGCGGTGCCACTGGAAACTGCTTGCTTTTGGGAGCCGAGCCAATCACGGGCAATCGAATGCAGGCGACAGGCCCTTGTGACAGGCCGGCCTACGAACATCCCATGTCACATCATATGGTCGATGACGTTTCAGAGTTCTCGAGATAGTGCTACGGCGTCCGCGGGAACCGACACGCACTCGCAGAGCCCGGCGAGTGTGAGAAGTATGCGAGGGTCCCTGATGCGAGGACGGCATCGGGGGGTAACTGAGCTAGTTCGAAAGTCCCGTAACGTAGGCAAGACCCGCGTAGCAACGTTGGATGTGGGTACGTTGACGGGCCGCTCGTGCGAGTTGGTAGAAGCACTGGAGCGAAGAAAAATAGATTTCTGTGCGGTGCAGGAGACGAGGTGGTCCTGCAGCAAGTCAAGGGAAATAGGACGTGGCTTCAAATCCGTTCTATGTGGAAGTCCCAGGACCACCAGTGGTGTCGGTATGATAGTCTCCGAGCATTTCCGTGACGCGATTGCAAGCGTAGAACGTTTCGATGACCGCTTGATGAAGATTGTTGTCGCCGTAGAAAAGCGACGATGTCATTTCTTTTCCGCGTATGCTCCGCAGACAGGTTGCTCCGAGCAAACCAAGGGCGAGTTCTGGTCCCTGCTTGGTGAGAAGTCAGCGGAAGTGCCGCCACAAAACATGATTGTTGTGGCAGGTGACCTTAACGGTCACGTCGGGCAACGAAATATGGTTACAGCTGTCATGATGGTTTTGGCTATGGGTCACGCAACGCCGATGGTGAGCGTATACTTGAGTATGCAGACTCACACGACCTCACCATCGTGAACACCAAATTTCGAAAGCGTGATTCCCACCTCATCTCGTTTTATAGCGGGAACGCCAAAACGCAGATTGACTATGTCCTTGTTAGGCGTCGCAACCAAGGTCTTGTCACAGACGCGAAGACCGTGCCGTATGAGACGGTTGCCACGTAACAACGTCCACTGGTCTGCTCGCTGAAGATCACACCTTCGAGATGTTAACGTGTTGAGCGATGCGGGACGGCCAGAATCAAATGGTGGCGACTGAAAGAGAAGGAAGCAGCTGTTATTTCTTGCATTCGGTTGCCGACGGTAACAACTGTCGACGAAACCTGGAAGGATGCTACCGATGCGATAACTCGGGCTGCGCGCTTCGAACTCGGCACAACGAAGCCTGGACGGCGTTGGGTCGACAAGCAGGCTTGGCTGTGGACTGACGATGTCAGAAAGAAGGTTAGGGAAAATAAACGGCTGTATCACGTATTTATCGGTGATAAAACATTCGATAGTTGGGAGAATTATCGAGACGCTAAGAAAGTGGCAAAGAAGGCAGTGGCCGCTGCTAAAGCCGCACACTACGCTGATGTGAGTGAAAACTGGAGACGCGCGATGGCGAGCGTTATCTTTACCGCCTCGCCAAAGCTCGCTGTCGCCAAGCAGAAGACATCGAGAAGTTCTTTGGCATTAACGACGACAACGGTCATCTTCTGATGGATCGTAAAAGGGCTGTGAAGAGATGGAGCAAATTCTTCGAGGAAATCTCGAATGTAGAATTTGAACATCCTGCTGTTCCTTTTGCATCACCTGTATATGGTCCCGTTCTCAGATCACAGTGAGCGAAACTGAAGCAGCCCTGAGGAAGATGAAGTCAGGCAAAGCCACTGGTCCCGATGACCTGCCAGCTGACCTGTGGAAGTCGAAGGGCTGGTGCCCTGCTGACTGGCTGACTGAGTTTTTCAATCAGGTTGTTGCTGAGAAGAAAGTGCCTGAGGGTTGGCAGCAAAGCACGACTATTCCGATTTAGAAGAAGAAGGGCAGTCCTGCAGACTGTGCTAGTTACCGACCAATTCGCCTTCTTTCGCACACCATGAAAACCTTTGAGCGAATTGTCGATGGACGTATTCGGGATGTCGTTCAGCTTTCCAATAATCAGTGTGGTTTCGTTGCCGGCTGTGGGACGGTTGATGCCATACACGCCGTTCGTCTTCTGCTAGAGAAGCACCGCAAGAAACAGAAACCGGTGCATTTCGCCTTCCTGGACTTGGAGAAGGCCTTCGGCCGCGTTCCGCGAGAAGTTATATGGTACGCGTTGCGACGACATGGTATCCCTTAAGAGCTTATTGAGTGGGTGCGCATCCTCTACTCGTGCCCAATAAGCCGAGTGCGAGCACCAGCGGGCACCTCGATGGAATTTCCAATCTTTGTCGGAGTGCACCAGGGATCTGCGCTCTCCCCACTGCTCTTCGTGATCGTCATGGATGCAATTACACGCAATCTCCAAAGGGCAGCTCCTTGGACGCTGCTGTATGCCGATGACGCCATGCTTGCATGCGAAGACAAAGCAGAGCTCGAGCGACAGGCCCAGGCGTGGTGCGATCGCTTAGCATTGTTCGGACTCAAGCTCAATGTCAAAAAGACGGAATACTTGACGACGGATGTGAATGAGCATGGATCCATTAAGATCAATGGTACTGAGCTCTCACGAGTTACATCTTTCAAGTATCTCGGATCAACAATCACGTCTGATGGCAGTCTAAAGTTGGAAGTGAACGCACGTGTGAGTGCAGCCTGGTCCAAATGGCGTTCGCTGACTGGGGTGCTTTGCGACAAGGCAATACCTGAGTACCTCAAGTCCAAGGTGTATGGAGCAGTCGTCCGCCCAGTAGCGACGTACGGTGCTGAGTCCGTGACGAAGGGAATTGAAAGCCGCCTCAGTGTAATGGAGACGAAGATGTTAAGGTGGACGGCTGGAGTAACGCGATTGGACCGCGTTCGCAATGAAACCATGCGACAAAGGTTCGGTGTCGCCTCGATAGCTGACAAGTTGCGCGAAGCACGTCTACGATGGTATGGTCACGTCCTTCGCGCTAACGACAACACCGTGTGTAAGATTGGCCTGAACCTTGAAGTCCCTGGAAAACGGCCCAGAGGACGCCCGAAACAACGTTGGCTAGATACGTTGCATATGGACTTGAAGTTAGCTGGTGTCTATCCCGACCAAGCGTTTGATCGGGAGAAGTGGCGTCACCAGACCAGAAGAGCGGACCCCGCCATCAAGCGGGACAAACGCTGTTGAAAATGATGAATGTAGACACACGCGAAAGTAGAAGAAAATTGAAGCAACAAAAATGTTTAAAAAAAACAAAAGCTCTCCTATATAAAAAACTGAGTAAAACAAAAAACAATCATATTCAGACAATTTGCCATCTTTTGTATTTAGGACGATATGTTGCGAACAATCAGATTTTCAAAGGCTTGAACAGACAATTCTAGGATATCCTATTTGTCACTTTTTTTGAACTTCGCAATTTTCTATAAGAAATTTTCTATAGGAAATTGGACCCAATGTGAGATCTAAGGTTTAACAACATTTATAAAGTCTGATTCTTCCTCTCCTAGACCTTGTCAGTGGTGCAAAGAAAGCCACTGGATCCTATGAAACTCTCGTTGCCAGAATCTTAATCTCGAATCATTGTGAGATCTACACCTTATACAATGTGTTTTGTTTTTAAAGAATTACCTCGAAACTGTCCCATCCTAGCCGCTGCAATCCAGTGTTGTTTTCGATCCGCACAAGCTTCTCGACAAACTCGGCTATAACATTATATTATAGGTAGTTATGAAGTTGAGTTGACATTGAAATTTAAACAAAGGTGCGACAATCTTGCACTGCAAATTGTTCAATGAAAGCAACGATTCTTTTAACAGAACGACTAACCTGACGCATTGTACACAGAAGTGATATTTCTCAGGTTAGAAAGAAAGCCCAGATTGATTAGATTTGTATTGGTGACAATTAGCTCTCCCGTGAGGTTGCGCGCGTTGCCGAACTTTTTCGAAAGGACCTCAGCGGAAGGGATATCCGTGCCGTCAAGCACCAGTCGACCAAAAAGTGGATCGCAGTCATTGGCTATAGAGTCGATGTTGGTCGATTTTAGAGGACTATCCAACTCGCAGCCTGAATTGAGATCAGATATAGAAAATCTCTCAGAAGAATAGAATAAGCGCCTATAGAAATATAACAATGGCAGATAGAGTTCGAAGGTGAGTAGGATAAAGAAAATTAGGAGAACTAAAAAATATGATCGCATATTCTAGGCTCTTTCGCGGCCTCTCGCAAATTAATAAACCGGTTACAGCAGAATCCGCTGTTGCGATTTAGAGATCATATTTGGAAAGTGGGCGCGTATAGTGCAATCGGAGGAGTTGTCGGCTGTCGCGTGCACTCGACACCAGGTTCTTGGTTCGGATTGCCCGCGCAGGCCAACCAAGCCCTCTCTTCCTCCGGAGTCCGTGAATTGACGCCAGACTTCTCTGGGAAGGATAAGGCGCTCATTTATTCATCGGTTCAGGTACGGTCAAATACGCATTCAACTCGCCTCTACGACATCCTGTAAGAGTGGAACGCGTGGTGCATTCTAGAAGGGATTGAGTAACGTCGTACCTTATCATTTCAACCATTTCTTGAAATTTACGAAAAATGTGGTCGGCAGTGGAGAACGGGTGCGACCCGTCCCACTCCGAGATAACGCTCGGTCTCATTCTTCGAAAGTCATTCGGCAGAACTTGAGACAGTTAGCCAGCAAGGTTCGCACTCACCTTCCTTTTTCTACGGACCTCTTCCTAACCGACAATTACTTTTTCGAGCTCTTGATGCACACCTGCTTTTCATAAGTACTTTCATAATCTGGACCACCTTGAAACGGCCCTCAGGAACTTCTCCGAATATGGTGAAAGAATATATACTTACAGAATCGTTGCAAAACCCGCATTTGAATCGAACGGCTTTTATTTTGATGAGTAAAGCTGCGTATAAAGCGAGTTTTGACATTCTGAACGTCTGTTTTGGCAAATGCATTTGAAACAAGCTAGTAATTACCTTTGCACCATCAAGTTCGTATCTTCAGAACACAGAAATTTATACTTTTCTCCCTTCGCCACAAGCAAAAGGTTCGTCCCGATCGCAGAATCAATGGAAGGTGTACGGTGCCTCCTCCTTAATCCTGTTGAGTGGTTTTCTGACTGTGGCTCCGTTTTAAATGTCCTGTGGGGCTATGAAACACGTAGACACATGATGAATGTCAGTTCTAAACTAGACAGCTGTGCAATTGAAAGACTTTCAAACAGCTCTCAAATTGATCAAGGTAGATAGCTCTCCTGTACCTACGGTTGTTTTCTGAGAGAACGCACCGCAATTCAACCGATTTCCACGTATTCGTCGTCTCGTAGTATACTCCTGAAGCGTGTGCGTACAGTTTGGATCAAGGTGAGGGTTATCCTCAATGCGAACAGTGCCGTACGCCTGTACTAGAAGTGCGCCACCACCCATCGTCTCCAACTTCGAGTTGTTCACAATCGACATCGCATATTCTAAAGCATTTTTGCATTAAACTGATCACTACATAGTAAGGTTTATTGCCGACGACCGACAAGTAATTTGAATTAAAAGATTTAGGAAAAACATAGTTTTGGATGAAGTCCAGGCGCATCAGTCCAGCCGTTCATATCTTCGTCTCCATGAAGCTGGCGCGTTTCAACTTCCTTGGCACAGGCCAACACTCAACTCTGTACATTACAACTGGCTGGAAAGGGTCTACAGATTATTGAGATCAAGCGCTCTGGTATCTTCCTAACACCAGTCCACGAGCGCCACTAGGTTCAAGGTGCCCCTACGCGTGAGTTCACTTCGACCATCAGATGCCAATGCTGTGAACGGGTACTTAAAAATCGAAATGTATGAGAGCTCGGTTTCGTTACCCTTCATGGAACCGGAATCGTTCACTTCGTCGTTAGATATTCGGTCTTGATGACGTTCAACTTGAATCCAGCTCGTTCCAAGTTACCACATCAAGCTTGCTCTCGATTGAGTGTGCCATTATCTTCACCTTGATGAACCCTGAAAAAGATGGGAAACTCCATGCGAAAGCAAACGAATCGGACGGTAATTGAAGCAGTCTGCAGGACGGCCCTTCGTCTCCCATGCGGCGTAGTTGCACTTTGGCGTTTACATTCACACACCTTCTCGGCTACATCCTGATTAAAGAGCTTCGCCCAATCGCTCAGTCGGATGCAAAACTTTAACTTCCGCAGGTCAGCCGTTGGTTAGAGTCGCTGAGATGATGGTTCCAAAGTGAAAATCTCCTCAGTAAATAAGTAATTGCGCCGTCGCTTCAATGCCTTCTCACAGTCCATAAGAAGATAGCCATTCTCGTCATTGATGCCGAAGAACTTCTCGATATCCTTGGTCTGTTGATGGCGATTCTTAGCAAGTCGGTTTAGATCCCGCTCACCATCGCATGTCTTGTTATTCTCGTTGACACCTCCATAACGAGTGGCTTTTGCAACAGCACACACACGGCCTTCTTTGCAGCTTTCTGCGCTTATTGTTGTCTCCGGCAGCTATCGGCTACCTTTCCGCAGAGAAATTCGTGGTGGAGAGGCTTCTTCTCTCAAACTTTTACCTTCACGTCGTTCGTCCACAGCCATGTCTACTTGTCGACCTTGCGTCACCGACTCATCGTGATGCAAAGCTCCAACATTGCAGCTTGACATGTCGAGTCGGTCGCCTTCTTCCAAATTTCATCGGCATTCATGACTAGCGAAAACCAAACGCGAGAAATTAGCTGCTTCCTTCTCTTCACTTCGCCAGCACTTGATTCTAACTGCATCTCAAGGCTCAGCCTGCTTCACCTCGGGGGTGCGATTTTTAAAGTGCAGTCCCGCGGTCAGTGCTTTGGGGCGACCGTCTTTTACGGCAGGATCTTGGCGTTTGTTACAAAACTTCGATCACGATCCTTCACTAAGACAAAGTCTATCTGAGTCTTAGTGCTGCTATTATGGTATAAGATGAGGTGGGAGTAGCGTTTTCGGAAGAGGGTGTTCACACCGCAGAAGTAATGCGTTTCCGCATACTCATTAAATGCTCACCATCGGCGTTACGTGACCCGAATCCGAAACCACCATGACAGCTGTAACCGTTCTTCGTAGCACTTACGTGCCTATAAGGTCTTCAGCGACTAGGATCACGTCTTTCGAAGTTACCTTTTTTGTCCTCCCATCAAGTAGGCTCCAAAATTTTTCCTAGGCTTGATTGAGCAGCGTCTGCGGTGACGCGCAGATAAAAGTGGTAGATTCGCCCTAGCGGTGGCGAAAACGATCTTCGTCGGTCGACCGTCAAAGGGTTCCATGATATCAGTCACGAAATCGTTCGGAGACGAATATTCCGACACCACTGGTGGTCCTGGGACTTCCACGTAGAACGGCCTTGAAGCCACGTCCTATGTCTCTTGACCTACAGGACCACCTCGTCTCCTGCACCGCACAGAAATCAACTCTTCTCTTTTGCCAACGTACCCACATTCAGCGTCGCCACGAGGGGGCTGCTTACGTTACGGGGCTTTCGGACTAGCTCAATTGCTCCACACCGATGCTGTGCTCGCAACCTTAATCCTCGCGTACTTTTCACACTCTGCTCCCGCAGATGCTGTCCGTGTGTGAAAAGCTCGAAAGAGTTGAACTATAATTAACCATGAGATGTGACATAGGATCTTCAAAGGCTGGTCTGTCAAGAAGGCCTGTCGTCGCCTGCACTCGAGTGTCCGCGTTGAGCTTAGTGCAAAAGAGAGCAGTTTCCAGTGTCATCACGTGAAAGAACGTACATCATCACCTACCTTAGCTCACATAATAACGCCGTTGGGGTAACGGCTACCCACTGTACAAACTACTGCAAAGGCAGATGAGCAGAGGATCACTAATGCCGTCGCCATATTCCTCCTCATTCCTTCTGCATCTGATAATTGAATACATATTCAACGTATTCTTGAATTTGCTAACGGCTACGAATAGGGCTCTCCTAATAAACAGCGGCTGAATCGTACCATCGAACGGTATGGTGACAAACTTTGATTCGCTATATAAACAAGGCATCAACGCGCTGCCTACGAATCGCTCCTGCAGCGAAATGCTTCGAAGACTTCTCGTGGTCATGCTTCTGGTAAGTTGATCGCTACCCTTTCATAGAATACGTTAATATGTTGTCTCTCCATCCTTCATTATGTTCATCTCTACCGCTCCTATAAGATGGAATCGAATTATTCTCTCCTCTCCCGGACTAGAAATGCTTCGCAGGTTACATCAGTGAATGTGAAGGAGCATTTTTCAGATAGCACCGACAGTCAACGTCAGTCTAGCTCAGATGTGGCCTCCATTTCATCCTTCATATCGTCACAACGAACAACTTGACGATATGGGAGGATTTTACCAACACGGACAACCACCAAGGAATTGGATCTTTAGAGAACAATTTGAACCATGGGTATGGTGGGATGATTAACATCGATCCATGACCTTCGACACAGCAATAACTGATTTCCACAGCAATGTAGATGACCATTCCGTCCAGCAGAATTTGTGCAAAAATTCTCGATAAATGATTTTTTCACCCACGAACATCGCTCGAGAAGGACTTCTCAATTTTCGTCAGTTGTGGACGCCAACACAATCTTCAACTAATCCAAATACGTATAGTTTGACTACTGCTACAACCGGTATCTACCTCCTCTTGAAATTGTGTTATCGTTCTGAGATCAAGTGATCACTCAAGTGAAAGTTGTTCCTACCCAAATCCAATTCTGAAAGATAAATTCATGTTTTAATGAAAACCATTCTCTGTTTACTACTAAGGCTACATTACCTAACGGTGTGTCTCGCGTTTGCTTCGAGGAATGATTGCTTACGACGCGGTTTGTCCTTCATATGTCGCAGAACCCTATGAACCCATTTGTGTCACGATTAAAGTGTAAGCTTCATTAAAGGGATTGGGTGACTTCTGTACTAGGTATCGTTCAAACCCTATTGGGAGCCCAACTTTGAGAATAAAATCCTACCAAACTTGGAAGCACGCCACATGCAGTCTGCAGATTGCGAAACTACCAGGTCTGTTTACAGCTTCTTCGATGGTCGATGGTTTCCGTCATTCTGCTTTTCCAGGCCCCATGCCCGTGCTACAGAGCTTGTTTGGCACGAGCAATTTCTTTAAAATATCTACCAGCAACCACTTTATTAGTTCTGATCATTGTTAGCACATCAGATTTTGCTGCCTTTAGATAAGCCTTTTGCATGCGTCGTCGCCCGGGGATGCAGGCATTTAGTGCAATGAGGCTAGAACCAGCACTATACATGCAGGGTGTTCCAAAATAACGTGATTAAGATTTTTGATTTATAACTATGCAACAAATAACAGCTTGGCGAATCGATACATAAACAACAACAATATAGACACTAAGCAACACAATATTCGACCGGATTCGGAATGGTCTCCCTTGTCGCGAATAGGGAGATCCAAACGTTTGGTGAACTTTTCGGCGATGGGCCGCGGGTCGTTTGGAGACAGCCTGATCCTCTCTCGGCGAAGAAATTTCTTCAGGAACTCCAGGCTGTGGTGACGAATTGCTCAAACCCAGGCCTCTAAAAAGGACCACACGCTGTATTCCATCGGATTCAGGTGCGAGGAGTGGGGTTGCCATTCGGCAGACATAATGAGGTCCGGAAATTGGCCTCGTATCATGCTTGTGTGCCTGTGCGTAGAGAGTGAGTCTTACTGAATCGTCCTCTGCGCATTGCTGAAGTGCTGCTTGGACCAGGAAAGTACCATAGCCTCGAAGACGTCCCGTCAGTAAACAACTTGATTTATTTGGGTTCTTTCCATTGGCGTAGATTTCGTCCCAAACCATGACTGCCTGCGGATTTTGACGACTTTCGGCGAAGGCAAAGGCTACTGGAGCCTCTCCAGATCAGATGCTGCTGTTTTGGCGGTAGTGAGCTTACTCTACGGTGAACAGCTTCTATCCGTGAACAGCGCTCACTCCCACCCGCGACCTGCGGCCAACGGCTGTAGTTGGTGGTATCAATGGAGTCGATGACGATTATTCTTCTCCATCAGATGCTGGATTTTATGGAACTTGTAAGGTTTAAGTCCGGATTTGTTTCTGACTATTCGATGCACCGAGGTGAGAGTGGCACTGATATCACGGGCGATTATTCCCATGGAGACCCTCGAATTTCAAACTACTCGCTTTTTGACGATTCTCCGGATCCGCTGCGCACTGACAGTGCGATTTCTTCCTTACCCTAGACGATCACCTTCATGGTCAAGCTCCTTACATCAACGAATTACTGTGGAGGTGGACCGAGCAGGTGAACGATCTCGCATTGGCGCTTTCCTTGACGATGAAGCCCCTAAATCGCAGCGCGATGGTTTGACATCTTGATAAAAACCGTAAATGGGGCAAAATCAAACTCGAAAATTTTTAGCAGAAACAAAGAGATCCGCTGAAAAAATTTTTGTCATGTTGCAGGTCAATACTTTCGAATGGGAAAACGTCAAATCTTCATCATCTTCATCACGTTATTTTAGAACACCTTGTACAACCATATGATCTCATATTCGTTTTGGGTACGCTATTCATTCAATTTTCTGAGCTTCCCTAAGCTCCGGATAATATTAGACGATAGAACTTTGAAGCACCAATTAAACTACAGAAAAGTCTGAAAACCACGCAAACATCAGTAAATTTGCGAGTAATTAAGGAATATTCGCTACTTTTAAGTATAAGAGATAAAACGCGTAGAACTCGATAATAAGGTAACCTAAAAAATGAAATTACGAGTGAAATTGTCTTGCACCTGCTCCAAAAAACCAGTACTCTCTTGATTCAAAGCAGAAAAAACAGATAACACATACCCTACAATAGGGCGAATACACGAATTGTAAGCCATAAGCAGCATTTTCTCGTCAACCTGAGTGAAGGCATTAAATATTAGGCGCAAGGAGACACTTTATTTCAGTGGTAGTCGCCCACAATAACTCTCGAGGAAAGCACCCTCTTTAGTAAGAAAGCCCTTATCAACAATAGTTATACCCTCGAAAAATTTCGCATATGCGAACGATTTTGATTACTGTAGATTTAAGACCACTCGAAATCGGTTATTTTCGAAAAAACATGATTTTTCTTGTTCAAATCTGTGTACGTTTGAAAAAAGCGATCTTTCTAACACTCGATTTCGAATATTCAAATGCGAGTGTAATGTAAATGTGCTATAAAAAATTTTCATTGAATAGCCAAGAGGTGGCAGCTCTTGAAGTTACTCGGCATTTTACACCTCGTTCATCTCTCCCTTACAAAATTAAGCACTTCACCGTGGTCGTATCTTCTCCGGTGCCTCTGAAAACCCTACCTTTGAATTGTTCATTGCTGACGGCAAACAGTGGCTGGAAGAAGCTAACGTTGTGGAAAGCGGTGTTCACAATTTCCAAAGTTCCAGTGATGATTGCGACGTACCGCAGAAGCTCTGTCAGCTCTTGATGAGATACATCCGTGGTTTCCTCTGAAGGAATTCAAGATAAAGTACAGAGAACCTCGTCGCCGTCAGAGAGTACCACGCACCTAGTCTGATAGATCCTCGAATACACCAGCAGTACTCGTCATCAAAAGGAAACGTAGATTTTGTTCCTGAATTGATAACAGTGGCGTCAAAACCGCACCGCTCTGAAACAAGCCACTTTCGAAAATCGATTACGGAGTTTCTGAAAACTTATGTGAACTGTTACCTTCTGGAGTTAGCTCTCCTAGATTGGAGTTGATTACGGTGATTATAATTACTAAAAGCACTGCTGACATAGACAGCTGAACTTCAACACCAAACTCACTCTATAACATAAGTGTACAACGGCAGCTCCTAACAGGGAAGCGGTAGTTTCCAGATGACTGTCCAGTGCTACAGTTCTTGATGGCTATTGCAATAGCTTGGCATCACGCCCGGTGGTACAGGGCGCAAGCCCGGAAGGTGTACAGGATCTATACAGGGTACGGCAAAAGTTTTTGGAAATAGGCACCCAAACGGCTGTTTTAAAGCAAGTAGAAAATGAAATTTATAGTGTTTATAGCTGTCGACCAGGTTTTAAAAAAGTCATCTCTCAAAATGGACCACCTTTTGCACGAATACTCACCTTCACCCTCTTGGGGAAGCACGCTCAACGGCACGCAGAACTGTTCACTGACGGGACCGCCCTCACTATTGACCAAATTTTCAAAAATCAAAACGACATAGTTTTTGCCAAGGTCATAGAAGAAGCCAATCGGGATGGAAGAGTAGCACCTACATCAGGATATCCGAAGTCTATATGGTTTTTGCAGGAAGAACGATGTGATGGGAAAATACCGCTGGTTTTTGTGGAAAGTGAATACAAAATCAGCCAGAACTACCTAGAGGACATTCTAAAATCACTAACTCTTCCTAGGAATCTTTGCACTTTTAAAATGGCGACAGGAGAGGAGTTACCATTGGGATTCTGCGCTAACTCACAAGCTATAATGCTACAGAAGTGGGGCGCCGACAATTTTCATCCAAGCCGAAGAGTGGCCCCCACACCGCCCGGACGTAAATGGAATACTCAGTCTGTTCTATGCTGAAGATCAAGGCCTACACAACATACTACAAGACACCGCTTTGCTTGCTTCTTTAACCCTGGAGAAAGCCTGGGAGGAGACCGATGAAGAAGTCCTGCGTGAGGCCGTGGATGCGTTCCCCATGAGACTGAAGGCTCGTGGTCTGCCAAACGAGGCCATTTTGAAATCCAACTGTTTTTTATATGTGCCTGGTCTATTATGTGTTTCAACCCGTTTGCTTTAAATCAGCCGTTCTGCTGGCAATCACTTGTCCAGGAACTTTTGCCGCACATTACACTTGTATGTACATATTACGCACTGTGCCGTTTTATTATTTCATATATCAAAAAATACCAAGTGTTACACTGTTGGGCTGTATCACAGTGACAGCTTCTGGGACATGGGACCATTTTAAAACGCGATTTGCCGCCCACGCCACCTAGGACCCCATAATGGAGGTCTTATGTCCACTTATGTTAGTGGAAGAAGATGCACCAGCACGCAGGAAGTGAGAGGTCACTTCTCATTTCCTTTACAGAACTGAAGCCCGGTATGGGAAGGCGCTTGAGCACACTGATGTAATCAAGTTGCTCAGATGAGCATGCGGATTGACCTTGGGGAAAGAGTGAAGAAGGTCATTATAAAGCTGAGGCTATAGCAATGAGCGTGCGGTGGTAGGAGCACATTCTAAAAGATCGAAAAAATCCGATTTTTATAGGTTTTAGAGTTAACAGCTGATGGATCAACGAAAGTTTCCAAAGTAAAAGTGGAACGGGTCAAAAAATGCCGGAAGAGATGTCGTGGGATTCAGCGCTTTGGCAGAAGACGCTCTTGAGAAAAAGAGGCGTCGACGAACACAAGAATACGGATTCTGCTACCGCGCCGGCGAAAACATTCAAAAAATAGGAAAAAGCCTGTAAAGGTCTCCGTTAACCACTTTCTTTACGAACGCGCACCGCACCCTACTTCGACGGTACAATTTGAATGTGTATTTCGCTTATACACTAGATTCGGGTGGCCATCCGGACATTCGGGTGGACATATGTGCATGTCAGCATTTAATCACTCGGGTTCAGGTTTGGTACTATTCACCGACAAATGGAGATAGAAGGGTTGTTGATCTGCATAGGACCCAAATCATGAGTCGATCCAAGTGCGCGTGAGATCTCACGTCTCCTCCGATTGCGCTACCCCCTCTCCCCCTCCGAAACGGGAGCTGGCGAAGGCTATTAGAGAGCTGCTCCGATCATTGCTTTCTGCATTTTAGCACATCTGATCAACGCCATCAAAAAAGACAAATCGAGCCTCGCTAAGTGCTCATATATTCCACAGTTCTTAGGAAATTGCCAGTGAGTGCGATTGCTGAATGATTGCAATATTTTGCAACGTTCTGACAATTTCCAAAAGCATTGTCGTCATTGTGGGAGCTGAGGCATCCGAAAGCTATTTTCATTTGATACGCTAGAACACTTTCCATAGAACAGCAAAATGTTCAGCTGCTCCTGCGCCATTCAGGAATTGAACTCATCAAAGAGCGAGACCGCTGCCAGCCCCTGACAGGGATTTCGTACAGCAATTCACTATACCGAAGAACACTTCTCGTCGGTAACGAGTCCTGCGGCTCTTTCAGCCGGTGATCGCATTAACAGCTATCATTACCGCGCGGCACCGTCGCATAATACCCGACCTAATAGCCGTCCTTGTCTGGAAATCACTAGTGTGCATTCAAAGACTATATAGACCGACTCGCATCAAGGGAAAGGCTAAAAATCGGGGCTTCATTCATCGGTTTCTTCCTTGTCTGCAAGTTTTTTGACAACTCTCAGATGCGCCGGTTACACCGTAAAACGATAAGGGACGGCGTTAATAATCCGTATTTGGAATGCGCCAAGCACCCCACTTCTATGGGATATGCTGAAGCAGGGTATTTGACCATACAATGACTTGCGGTGGCCAGTCAATAGATGAACCCTGCCCTTTCCTACACATACACGTCCGGCACCAATTTATCGACCCTGGAGGGATGGAAAGCTGTTGGCCTGAACGCCGATTCAGGGTGGGCAACTTACCCTCGCCTACACTACCAACCGACATGTTTGTGCCACAAATAGGATCGTAGCGTCGGATGGGTTTGGTTCTTTGGTAACTAGCCGATGTCTACTGTCTATCTATAAATATATAAATTTATAGGCCCAATTCAGTCAGTAAACTTCGCTTCCGACAAAAATTCAGCGGCTTCATAATGCTCAGACTCACCTTAAACATTAACTATAATATTTCTGGCTGAAAGACCTTCAGGGCATGCCACGTCTTTGCCTACCGCAAGGTTGAACAAGGATATGATTTAAAACAGCTCACATTTCTCTAGGAAAAAAATTCAAGAAATCGCCGTGTTCACCTTCAGCATCAATCGTGTGGATATCGCGACATGCCGATCATAGCATTACGTGATCTCAGCACAGCAGAATTTTCCGTTTTTATGAAACAAACTATTCAGGTAGCACAGTCGGAGAAGGCGTCGGCTGACGCGTGCACTGCAAGCCAAGTCTTCCCATCCCTCCGGGGTCACTGGACCTCTCTGGGAATGGTAAAGCACTAAACTATAATATTTATCGGATAGCTGCAGTCATTGTGATGTACATCCAATGTGCCCCCAGTATATCCCGCAGAAATAGAGTGCACGGTGCATTCCAGGGATGTGGATTAACGCTATCACTTGCTCTACTTCAGGCAAGCTGCAATAATGGAATAAGGGCAGTTTTACTCAGAATCGTTAAGAAAATGTTCTCCTACATGCAGCCACTGGACTGACAGTTTTCGCGTTCACTTCTGGCTTGCGAGCACAATTGCTGGATGAGTAAGCTCTGAGGCGCAAGCCTTACTACCCCTACTACTCTCGCCCCATTTTGAAGTGCCATGCGCGAATCTATGGAGATTCAATTGGTGTCAATGGACAAGATAGCCTGTTTCAAGCTACCACCTCCTTTTGCCCACTGTTCCCCTAAGCCTGTTGAATAAGATGGGGAGCCATTCGTAAAAAATCGACTGAAATATTCGGAATCCATGCGCTAAACGAAAATAACTGGACAAATAAAACAACATCAAGCACAGATGCACTTGGGAGGACCTCATGATTGAGCATGACAACAAGTTTTTGTGGGAGATTTATTTTTTACGTTATCGTCTTTGTGTGTTGTGTAACACTATTTTCCGGAAGAATAAGTCGTCCAAGAGATTGTTTGAGATCTTTCGATAGGAGCAGCACGAAGACCGGGATCAATAATTCGGGAATAGAGCACAGAATATTGTATAGGCTCACAATGAGGTAGAGGTCACCTTCTGCTATATCCAGCTGTGGCAGAATGATGAATAGTAGCAGAAATAACTGAAATTCCGTGAATATTCGTTTAACTTTTCGCTAATGCTGAGGTATGTCCTGTTCACAAGTCAAATAATGGAGCTTCTTAAGCTTTTGCACACTTCCAACAGCAATTCAATGCGTCAGGAATACACTATTTTCACGTCCAGTTGGACACCTTTCGAATCAAACTGACCGCTTTTCTAATAAAACTGGACACTCTTCTAACAATAAGCTGTCTTTAAGACCTTTGAAAGCAAGCAAACTCAATCAAATCGATGACCTTCAGGCAGGTTAAAGTACAGGCTCAAATAGGTGGTTAGAATAATTTTTGGTTCAAGAAAAATTAGCTATAACTTTCTTTGAACTTTTTCAACTTACCTGTTTCAATGAGTGTAATAATCTTATAAAAATAAAACTAAAAATAGCCTTTTTCCTGCTCTTTAAGACAAGCTGTAAACCATTGTTTTTCCTCAAAAAATGAAAAATTTACAAAAATTCAAACAATGTATTCACTTATTATGTGTTCGTTATTTACTTATAAATTAAGAAAAATTCATGAAAAAGTCAAGAGTTATACTAAATTCTTCTTTGAATAAAAACCTTTCCTAGCTTTTTGGAGCATCTCTAATTTATAGTACGAGAAAATGGTTTTGATTTGGAAGAGTTGGCTTTGAATTCAGATGTTTTAGGCTGGCTAAAATGTGTATCCACCTTGCTGTAAGAGCCTAATTTGTACTGAAAAGTGTCCAATTTGACGTGAAAATTGTATGTTTGATTCCACTTGATTTGCTGCATAAACTTTGCTTCATAAACAAGGAGCGAAACAAAAGCCTAGATCTAAATCACTAATGGAATAGCATCTTCAAAGATACCTCATTCACTTTTTCCCCGGTACCTCTTCCACATGCTGCTAGATTTGCATCTTGTCAGCACCAATGCCTTGAAGCCTGACCTTTTCAATAAATTTCAAGGTAAGTTGTGATTTCTGCTCCAGCTGACCTAACACCACAATCTTTTACAGACCAACCATGTACTATAAAATCCAACGACGAGATCCAGCTAGCCATTGCAACGATTTGAGGCCAATTAAGTTGGTATAAACACGCCATAGAAAATATAAAGAAAGCGCTACTGATGGTAGGCATGAGATAAAAGTGACTTTCGAGCGCGGGAATAGAACCTTATGAAGTCAACCTGCCATGAATTTAGGCATAAGTCCTTAATGCGGACTACATGACGAGGAAGGAAAGCTACTACCAATTGCACTGCACCAACCGTACTTATCATTGAAGTGACACTGTGCGATGCAGCCTAACTGGTCTGGTGAGCGATAGATGGAAGAGGAAGGATGGCCTTTGTTGATTGCTATTTTTCTTCAAAGATTCCAGTTCTCCCCCACATCCTGAGCTCCCCAGTGAGATTCTAAGTTGTTAACGATAAACAGCTGTGGTAGGTTTGAATCTGAAAAGAAAGTTACCGTCTCGACCGCAGCGATCAACGTAATCTGAATGAGCATTGTTCTCTCGGCTTTGCTCACTCCGTCGCGATTATTGGACAGAAATTTCCTTCTGGTTTTCCTCATACACAAGTAAATCACGGCATGCAGGCCAATAGAGACAAGCGATATGGAAATGGAGACGTAGTTGACAGCCTGAAATGAAGACTATTCCTCAACATGGCGCTTGGTTTGAGAGTAACAGAAGACGAGTTTGCCGTGGATAAGTCGGTAAAGAAGCAAACTGTTTCCGCCTTGGAAGAAAACTTCAAACACTCTTAAGCTTGCTCAATGAAATTGACTTTGAATTCCAATTCTGCTAAAGAGCTTCCTCACCAGAGGGATGAATTCATACATAATGGAATGTCGAAGTTGAATTGCTCGAGTTGCAGCACGTACCGTCAGGAGTATACTAGTCTCAGAGTAGTCAGCGTAGCCCAGCCAACTGACGTACTTCCTCGACATCTTGTCGACAATTACGACTGCAACCGTCGCTCCAGCAGACAGCGCAAAAGTTCCGAGCGGAAAGACCCAAAATCTCCAGCTGAAATTGAAATACTATGTATATATGCAACCACTCTAGAAACGGTAGACTTCAATTTTTGATGAGGACAGCATTAATAAACTCAATTCTGTATTTGCTTATGTTTGCTTGAATAATTAGTCTTTAGTGTACCTCTAAAGCTCCAAAATTTGAAAACTTTTCGCAACACTGCTTGTTTTGTTGTCTTGTTAAGAAGACTGTTAAGCTCGTCGATTTCTGTTAATCGGAATGTTCGTGGTATATATTTTGTTGCTGTTGGATCTTCTGGATTTGTTCGAACTATCCCTCGACGAACGATACTGCCCTCCCTTGTGCGAAGGAGATACACCGGGCTAGTTTGGCACAAGACAAAGACGCATGAGCATGCCGCTGACTTTCCGCGATGCAGTTCGCGATAAATAGAAGAGCGATAGGTGCTACAGTTAGTTAGTGCCATCACAATAGGTGAGGCTAGGCTACCTTTCATTTTATTTCATATTTATTTATTTATTTATTTATTTATTTATTTATTTAATACGCCGCAAGACGGCGTGCACCACCAGACAGTCAGCCATAAAGGAAGCACTCCAAGGAACCGAACACAAAAACCCAATAGTGATGGATAAAGGGTTTCAGTAGGAGAAACGAAACAAACAAAAATAACATCAGAAAAGAAAGAGAGCACAATTGGATAGGACCCATTAAATCGGCTAGATAGAAGAAAGAGCGAAATGACAGAATCCTTTGTGACCAACTGAACAATAAGAAAGGGAGCTTTCATAGCAGATGTTTCACTCCCCCAGCACAGACTTGAAACCTGCTGAGAGGAGCTTTAATAGAAGAGCATTTTTCAATAGAAGAATAACTATAGTGGAATATTGATATTAAAATCAATTATTTATTTGAGAAAAATTCGCGTATATATAGTAGTACTGAAATAGACGGTGTAGGGGCGAGAACCAGCTAACATTTCAAGTTAAACATTGTGTAATGTGTTCAGTCCATAGCTCTCAGGGCACGCACCGCCAGGCGGGTCCCGTCTTTCAGAGACCTCATTATACTGGTACGCACCTCGGCGGCGGCCAGGAAGCAAAAGAAATGAAATCGGCATGTAAAAAGACATTTTTGGCACTTAGAGGACACAGACATTTAGAGGACATTTTTGGCAAACTACACCCTACCCATAGGAAATTTTCCTGTAATAAACGTAACAGTGGTCCGCATTATATTTCTTATTAACCTGTACAGGGCTAGCCGGTGAGAAAACTTCATTCAATGTTTTACATGTTAAGCCTAGAGCGGCTTTTATAGAAAGTGTTTAGATATCGCTGTTAAAAGGAGTTACGACCAAAACTTTGACTTCAGGCGAACCTCGAACCCGGACCTTCCGCTTTCCTGGAAGGACGCTACGCCTTACACCTTGCTTGATCGCACGTAACATCCACGATATCCTCAAAGCCTATCAGCACTCACCCGTAATATCGGGATGAGATATGCTGATTTCAGCATGGATCCGGTTAAGAATAAGATGATTAGAAACTAGAACAGGTCAAAGAAACAACGCCGGTGGTTTAATGGTTTAAGGCGTAGGAGACCGACTGGATTCCGCGGGATGTCAAGAGAAACACCGGGACGCCTATCAACGCGTTGGTCCGACTTCTTCGTTAAAGCCCTGAACGATCGATATGACGCTCTTCGTGTCCCTCGAGCGAGGAGAAACCATTGGAGCACTCTGGCACGCGACAGGGACGAATGGAGACGCTGCTGGCGCACGCTCGAGCAAGTCGATGATCAATGGGACGACAGGTGATACAGGTGAAGGCGTAGGATTCTGCCCGAAAAGCTCGACTACCGCCTGGCGCATTGGTTGTGTTCGTAAATAGGCATTCATCTAACACATGTTACCTTCACTCTTCATTTCTGTTCACTATCCACCAAAAAAAGTCCTGATACAAGCATATAAGGCTTGTGTTCGATCCTTAGTTTAAAATGTAACAGCAGTTGTTACAACGATGTTTTGTTGCGATCAAAACTTCTAGCGCCAGGCGGGACTCGAACCGGCATCTCTCTCTGACCGGGCGGGAATGCTCTAATATCGGGATGAGCCGGCCGCTGATATCGGCATGGAACCAGCTAAGCTGTAGGTCTAGATAGAAATTATTCAAATCAGAATGATTCAGATATACGGGTGAGTGCTGATGGGTCCCACGAGGTGTGGATGTTGCGTTCGATCAAACAACGCCGGTGGTGTAATGGCGTAGAGCAATCCCGACTGGTCAGAGGGAGGTGCGGGTTCGAGTCCCGCCTGGCGCTAGAAGATTTGATCGCAACAAAACATCGTTGTAACAGCTTACATCCTCGGAACCAGCCAATTAAGGCTTAAAACAACTGATTTGAATATTGTAACAGCAGTATTTTTGCAACACATGAAAAATGCATTCTCCCGATAGAAAACGTTTAGAGTATTTACACAAGGAAGCTTGTTATAAGGTGAAATGGGTTAGTTTATTCAAAAGCAGCAAATCGCAACAAATTTTTTTCCATTTTCCGTCCTCCCGAAAGAAATGAATAGGTGCTGGCTATGTTTTAAAATACTCTCTGTAAAAATCCGTATGAACTCATTCGCATTTTGAAATTGATTTCCTCAAAGACTAAGGAGTACATATAAAATATGATATCCAAGACCAAGATTTAAAACCAGGAAGCATTCCTTCGCAGAAGGTCGGATCAACGTACCTGGAATTAAAGTGCAATATCAGCCCTACTCCTGAGCCTTCTCGATCTTTCAAGCGAGTTGCAAGACATGCTCTCCTACAATACTAGCTAGATTTTTGTCTTAAGTTTCTGAGTTGTAGTTACACGTCTTGTCCTTTTGCGTTATGTTCCACAAAGATGTTCAACCTTGGTGTATTACTCATGACTGTCCTTTATGCTTGTAGTAAATTGAATTGAATTGAATTGAACTTCACGACTCATATTTATCCTTTGCTTTTTACGCATTTTATATTTTATTTTATTTTTATTATGCGTGCATTACGAGCCAGTCACTAAGTGTGACTCTGCTAGGTAGATTATTATCCCATTAGACGTCCTGTATTGAGGCTCTCGCCAAAAAGTTAATTATTCGCGACATTGGAGGGAAAACCTACTTCGTGAAGAGGATATCTCCAAACCGGTTGGCTGTCAACATGAAAAATCGATAGAGCGATAGAACGAAGATGAGCAGAATAGTGCAGTACTTGGAGAAGACGTCGATGTATAGCGAGATCTCCACTTGATACACGAATGTGTAGGACAGAAACAGCGGCAGTAGCTTCAGCGCTAGCACGCATAAACAGTGGACCAGAAAGACGGCCGAGAGAATGATGACCAGTTTGAAGAACGGCGACTGAAAACGTTCACAAATAAAAGGCTATCTCTTCATGTTGTTCCTTCAGCATTTTTGTATTGTAGAGTTTAAACGTTGCTCATAGGGTTTAAGCCATTTCCTTCTGACCGGAAGCGGAATATGGGGTGACAAGGTTAGAAGGGGAGGGTCAGTTGAACTGCCTGCTGTCGTGAAATGAAGCTATATGCGGGTGATGATTCTTTTCTCCGGAGCAAAACGCCACAACAAATTTGAACCTGTGAAAAATTGCGGGCAAGTGGAAACGGATCTATCCTAGTCGGGAGGGGGCAACCGTAGAGTGTCAATTACGAAAGTCATCCCATGCCGCACAACCATATCCCCAAAATTTGAGGGAAAGCCCTATCATGGAACAGCACCTGTAGCTCTGGTAGAAACTTGGTAAAGAATTAAAGGATAAAGGATAAAGGACGGCGTTACCAATCCCTTTTGGGATGCGTCCGCGCATTCTACTTTTACGGGATGTCATGGAGGCGGTCTGAATGTGTATTTGTACACAATGACTTGCAGTGGCCAACCCATGAACACGTTAGCGCTTCATCCTTCCCAGACAAGTCTGGTACCAATTCACTGACCCGGAGGGATGGTGGGCTTGGTTAGCCTGAGCGGGAAATCCGAACCAAGAACTTGGTATCGGGTGCAGGCGACAGTTGACGCCTCCTCCGACTGCGCTACGCGAGCGCTTGTAAGGGATTGTAGACTATATGCCCCCTCCGATTAATATATATATATATATATATATATATATATATCCCTGGCAGCTTCTCAAGTCTCAAAGGGTTACTCCCACGAACCGCAGCTCTTCGTTTCGAAAATTTTATAAGTACTCGAAACTCAATAGAGCAACGGATTCTCAGCGGGTTATTGCGCATATCTTGGAAGACTTTGGACTGAAGGCATCCGGAATACCAAATATTGTCTACTCCTGTCTACTGTCTACTTCTCGCAGCACCGAAACTATGTTGTACCTGGATCTTAGAAAGATAATAACTCACCCCTGACAGCTTTCTCGCCGAAATAATGGCCACGATGAGCAGAAAGTTCGTGGTGAATGTGGTGCCGACTAAAGCAACTTCAGCAATTCTCAGGCTCAGACTGCTGTACGTCGGCACTTCCACAAAGTCAAAATGATCTCGACATCCTCTTCCAGAGCAGTGCAGCAGAAGAAGGCTTCTTGCTCTATCGGCCTTGGCTACTGCCTCTTCCTTTAGGGTTATCATCGACATCGACGCCTGAAGTTTTGGTGGAAGACGTGTTGTTACATTGTCACATAACATAATAGGCGCATATTCAGACTCTCGAAGAACTAGGAATAAGCAACGGAGTTAATCCTGCTTATTTGAGATACTGCACGCGCATTCACATCTTCGGAAAATCCTTATGGCCACTCTGGCTACGAAGACGATACTCGAAAACTCGGTTGCTCTTCAAAACCAGAACTGTGCCCTCATAGAAACTAACTCTTCTCGAGTACACCTTCAAACTTTAATATCAAATATTTGTTATAGAAGACAAATCAAAATCAGATAGTAATGGGAAGAAAACGGGGCACTCGATGGAAGGTCCGGGCCACTGAAAGCGGTCCCGGCACAGCTTAGTCGCCATTTTTATGCTGAATCGTCATCCCATTTCCGGATTCAGCGCCAAGAAGCATGGGAACAAGCCGGGTGCCACCACTACATACTAGGCTATTCTGAAGATAACGGCAAGAATAAGAAAGTGTTTCAAGCAAACATTAAAAAGCTCAGAAACTCCTTACTCGATGAACTGGCTGCTGATCCAGACGGTTTTATCGTCAGAGGCTGTTTGACAGCATAGTTGCCCTATCCAGCATGACCTGCCATGACATGGCCTAATTATGAACAATTCAGTGTATCGTCCCTTCCAGATAGACCTGCCGCTAATTTGTCGACAGCAAAAGCATCGAGTGCTCGGCTGGTTTAGCGGAACCCGAAGAAAAAACGTCGAAGAGGGTCACGCGGCAACAAATGACTTCGACTGAACTGCCATGCAAATCCAGCCTCTATACCTCCGTGCAAATCATCAGTTACTTTATGTTATAACGATGAAGGGAAATGCTAAGGAAGCAAAATTCTGTCTCTCTGTCTATTCAGAGAACCTACCTTGACTTCTGCGTCATGAATGTGCTACTATCTAAGATCGCTAGCGGTAATTGTGACATATACTGGCCGGTCATTTTAAAAGACTGAATAAAATGCTTTCAAGTAGCGCTTCTGAGCAGTGATTCTCTCTCATTTTTATTAAGGAGGTAAAAACACCGATAAGGTACGGTGATACGAAGACGTTGCGAAACTAGAGAAAAGAAGTGGAGCTGTGGCGCACGAAAGAAAAGGATTGGCCGAGGCGAAACTCACTCCTTTTATCCATCTATCGTTCGACAAAGTCTAATTTTGCTCTTATTTTCCACCGTATAGCTTCGCACAAAAGTCACATCAAAGCTGTGGCTAAATAGACTATATAATAGGTCGGAAAAAATATTTCTTCACACTTCGAAAAAAAGTTTTACCGTTCTCCTTGTAAGCACACTAGCCAGTATTGATTGCTGATTTCATAGACCTATCACAATTGCCTACCGTTCGCATGCGGACACAGATCAAGACCCTCCTCGTGCTTCGTTATCCATCCAATCTTCTTGACTCAACGCCAGACCTACCCTATGGTTATTTTCGGCACTGCTTTTTCATGAATTCATTAAAGGATCTACAGCACGTCAGGCAGCCCACCAAATTAACCATATAGATTGAATTGAATTAATTTGATACCAAAACCAATTTGATTTGAAAAGTGTCCAATTCGTCCTGAAAATTGTATATATGGTTTGGAATCTACATCGCGCCTGTTATGAGTGGTTCGGAAAGTTTTTAAAGGGAGATTATTCACTCGAGGACAAAGGAAGGTCAGGAAGGCCAACTGAAGGAGCTGGGCTGGGAGGTAATGCCATATCCACCGTATAGCCCTGACCTGGCCCCACCCGACTACCATCTTTTCCGTGCTTTCAAGCAAGGAATTGAAGAGAAATATTTCGAAACGGATGAAGACCTCAAAAATTGGATTCAGCAATGGTACAACTCCAGAACTGCAGTCCTTTAGGCGAGAGCAATTATAAAGTACCCAGCCTTTGGAGAAATGTAATGCAACAAAATGGAATTCATCTCAACTGATTTGTCATTGTAGTTGTGAAGTAATAAATCTTTGAAAAAAATTAAAAGACTTTTTTCCACCCTAATATTTCTGTCCGTAACCATGCATGTCATTCTTCTATTATACCTAACGTTAAGAACGCTGCTCTAAGTAGTCCATTGTTCAGTTATAAAGGATAAGGGATAAAGGACGGCGTTACTCAATCCCTTCTGGGATGCGCCAGCGCATTCTACTTCTACAGGATGTCGTGGAGGCGACACGAATGCGTATTTGGCCATACAATGACTTGCGGTGGCCAGCCGATGAACAAGTCAGCGCTTTATCCTTCCCAGACAAGTCTGGTACCAATTCACCGACCCCGGAGGGATGGAGGGCTTGGTTGGCCTGAGCGGGAAATCCGAACCAGGAACCTGGTATCGGGTGCACGCGACAGTCGCGCCTCCTCCGACTGTGCTACACGCGCCCGTTGTTCAGTTAGTGGGTAAAAAATAAGATAGAAATTTAGAAGGCGAGACAAGGTAGAGCTAACGTTGGATGTGGTCATTTAAATCAGCCTGAAAAAGTAGGTCTAGCTTTCCTATGTGAAGAAGGATTGAGGGGCGTGGTGGCAGACAGGGTACCTTCTACGTGCTCCACTTACTGCCACCGCGGGCAGCTTTAATCAGGGGGCACTTCAGATCGACGAGTGCTTAGGAAGTCTGCTGCAACGTAAACTCCGCTTTCTTCTAATGAGGGAAAAGGCCATTCTCCCGTGGTGAGGTCTAGCTAAAGGGCAGTTATCGGCGGTTACATTTTAGTTGGCCGAACTGCACGTTTGCGCCGTTCTAACGCATTGAAGCTTCCTGCCTTTGTTTATGCAAATGAGCATTGCATTAAAGTTTTGATACCTTTTAAAAAAGCATTCAGATTTATAGCCGCATAAAAAGAGTAAACGACGGTGCGTGAGTGTCTCTCTTACTCATCTGTTCTTCTTACTTGCATTTAAATTTACTTAGGAATAAGTTTTTCCTGAACATCTGGACGCATGTAGCGCAGGCGGAAGAGGTGCCGGCTGTCGCGTGCACCGATACCAGCTCATGGTCAAGCGTGAGGCTCGACTTTTGCCGAAAACTTGCGACTCCCCCCCCCCCCCCCACCTCCCAGAGCGGATTGGGTGCCACCCCTTCTCTACATCGCCGTTTTATTTTTTATCTGTGGTAATTTTTTCAGAATTTTCTGCGATTTTGTACCCTTTAAAAGGCTCTTCTTTCCAGGTGCAGCATCAACACTGTAGAGATTCGTTCACAGAAGAAGTCATGTTATTGATTGACTGCTTGATGGAATCATTTGTTTGATACAACGGCGATTAACGTTTTGACTACGTAGTACTGTTTTGATAATAATATTTTGATTGTTCTCCAGCAAAAAATAAGCAGCTTTTGCGAGCAGTTTTCGAATTAATCATAGCGAGTTCAGGGGCCGGATTCATCAATGACTTACAGCAATTGAACGGAGAAAACACAGCCGATAGCGCGACGAAAGGTCTCACCATATCGCTTGATAAGTCACGCTATCAGGGATTTCGGATGTATTTTCTCTATTGCATTGCTGTAAGTCGTTCGAGGGTTTCATGGATGCGACACCTGCACTTCTACCTGAAGGATCGACATCTGAATCAGAAATTTTACTCTACAAAGTTTCGATTGCTAACTTCTAATACTGGCATAAGCGATCTCCCTACAAATTTTCTTGAAGCACTCTTCGAATCGATGATAGAGACGCAAATGAAGGATGGACCTCTCGCGGAAAAAATCTACCTTTTGAAAGGAAAGTGTCAAAGAGTGAAATTGTACTACATACAATTCTATGTCATGATTATTAAAGGATAAGGATAAAGGACGACGTTACTCAATCTCTTTTGGGATGCGCAACGCACTCTACTTTCATTCTACAGGATGTCGTGGAGGCGGTTTGAATGCGTATTTGAACATACAATGACTTGCGGTGGCCAGCCGATGAACAAGATAACGCTTTGTCCTTCCCAGACATGTTTGGTACCAATTCCCCGACCTCGGAAGGATGGAAGGCTTGGTTGGCCTGAGCGAAAAATCCGAACCAGGAACCAGGCATCGGGTGCACGCGACAGCGGCACCTCCTCAGACTGTGCCACACGCGCCCATGTCGTGATTATTATACAGTAAAAAACAAAGCTTTAGAGCAACGCAGCGATCTTCGTTATGACTAGGACGGATCGTATTCAAAGTTCGTGAAAGATTAATTATTTTCTACCTGAAGCAGAACACCTATACACTAAAATTTTGCTATAAAACATTTCAACTTTTGACCATTGCACAACAGTAAAATAAAACATAATTTTCTATTTAAATCTAGCAGGTCTGATCGACCTCGGGTCGATCTTACACCGGCGTTATTGGAACGACAAAATTGGACGCTCACAGAAATAAAATGAAATGGCTCAACAAGTGTTCTAAATTTTGAAAAAATCCCATTGCTTTTTGACTAATAGAAGAAGTGCTTGAAAAGAACAAGAATGACCGATGCCACTCTTTCCTTTTCTACCGTGTTCTGAACAGAGTGCAGATAGAACTCCCCACCGAAATGCGCCGCCTTCGGCAGGGATGGTTCGATTCATTTCTTCCGCTGAATTTTATCTCCGTCGATACCGCGCTAGCACGGCTTCGAAAATAAAGTTTGGGGCAGTGCGCGACAAGGTTTGCCGTCAACTGCGAATTCCTCTTCCCTTCCTTGGTCCAGAAGATGGTTGCAGCAAAAGTGTACGAAGTCCTTTACCCATTGCATTTCTCCTGCTGTTCACACGAGACACAACAGTTTTCAAAAATCAAATAAGAGCTAAGAGCTTTTGCTACGTGGTAACGTCTGGTTTAACATCTCGAGAAGAAACACCACTAATGTCTGTATCATAACAGCGGCACAGTGATGATGATAGTATTTGATAAGGACTTCATAAACAATGTCCATTCGAGCTGGTACCACCAAGAGTGGTCTCGCTGCCGCAAAGGTCGGTTGTTTTCGCCATGTCAAGCAGTCCTTCTCAGAGGCGAGGTTAGTTAGGCTGCAATACAATACTTACAGCTTGTTGCACCGAGCATTCTAGACACGTCATCACCCTCACCCTGTCAGTCGCCTACACAGATGAATAGCAGCGCAACACTTGTGCAGATTGTCGTTCACAGTGTCATGGAGGGTGTGAAAGATGTGAGTTTTCTCAGAGCAGGACAGAGCAGGACATTTGCTTCCTCTGTCATTCCGAGAAGCGCATGTCATGCAGTGGCAGAACGGTCATTTCAAGACGCATAGGTCTTTACGGTTCCGTCCGCTGGAGTTCGAAATTATTTTTTATTTATTTTTTATTGGGTTGAATCATAAAAGGTAAAGCGTAATATGGTATCTTCCGTGAACTGTGCAACGAAGAAATACACGCCTAGGAAAGGTTGCCCTGCCTCAACCCACGTAGCGCTTCACGAATTCCATTACACTGCACCAATGTCTCGGACCAAGGGAGAGTTCACCTGCAGGTGAAAAATGGGTGAACTAACAATGTAATTGTAGGTGACCTCATTTCGACCTACAGGTGAGCGGCCGAAGACCTATAGATGACCGGTATCTAGGCGGGGATTAGGCCTATGGTATAGTCCCGCGGAAGTGTCCGCGGAACGGGAATAATCTAGTCGGGACCCAACGCGCGCCCAGTAGCCGCAGTCCGCAACACCCATTTTCCACGGATCGTCGGCAGCGGTCGGTGGACGGGCTGGTATACTTCCAGTCCGCGGTACGGTCCCGCCGACCGACGGTCTTACTTAGATCTAAAGCGGCTTTCACACTGCCGTTGCTGCTGTTGCAGCGACAAGCAACGAAAAAGGGGTGGAGTTCGATGCTTGCTGCAGCCGCAACGTGTGAGATAAGATAATGAGATAAGACCTGTGATATGCCTCCGTTGACGAGCATCAGCAACAAGAAATGATGGCGATCATTCCTTGTTGCTGAGGCCGCACAGCCGATGCCGGTGTTGCTGATGCGGGGTTGCGGCAATAGCAGTGTGAAAGTCCCCTCGTTGCTGTTGTTGCTCCTCTGCATCTCTGCGGTATGCTTCATCATTACGGCATCGGTTGCGCAACAGCAGCAACGGCAGTGTGAAAGCCGCTTAACCAGATTCTCCTGATGTTGCGTCATATCGACGTGGCCATTTTCGATATCCACCGACACCATGGTCAGTCGATATGGAGGAGGGTCGTTGAGCGGTTGGTGGCGGGTCGCGGCTCTTCCACCGCCGCTACAGGAGAACACTGGGAGCAGTTCCTGCACGAGCACCTTGGACGCACTGCACCCCGGAGTCCCTTCCCTAGCCGAGTTGTGCGCTCGAAGAGCGCACAACCCATCTCCGATGTCCCCCTCAGCGACGAAAGCATTCTTGGCACGAGCCGCCTGGATGGCCCACACCCCGGAGTCCCTTCCCTAGCTGAGTTGTACGCTCGAAGAGCGCACAACCCATCTCCGATGTCCCCCTCAGCGACGAAAGCAGTCTCGGCACGGATTGATGTGCAAGTTTTTTATTAGGACAAACTTCTTCACCTATAGGAACGTCAGCCAATTCAACACGTTACTAAGTGATGACAAAATGTCGTTGGGGTTGTCTGGGCGCAATGTGACTATGAAGGGGTTGGATAAATTCAACGAATCACCTAGGATGAGACTCAGCACATCCTAGGTGATTCGTTGAAATGAAAGGATTCATGCAAAACGGTAGGGAAAAGGAAAAAAGACTCACCTAGCTCGCTTTACGGCAGTTTCGGCCGGTAATTTAAAGGGCGTTCTCCTGCTATTGGACCTAGGTCCTGCAGCGAAGGTAGGATATTGCAGAGGAGAGAGTAGGGAGGCGTGGAGTGCGCCAGACGACGAGACGGAAAATGATTCCAAGCGGACCATTCGACCGGCTGGACCGCGCGACGAGCGGCGGAGGTGAGTTCTTATGGGTTTTTGGGTTTCGAGGTTTTCTAAAGAGTTTCCTTTATTTATGTATGATATGTGCGCGCCGGGGAGGGGTGTGGAAGGAGTGAGGGCGAGGAGGGAGGGAGGTGGATTCCGGAGGAAGGGGAGTTCCGCCGAGGGGGGGGGGGGGGGACTGGATATGTCCTGTGCTCTCCTCCGCATCAGCGAAAGTTAGTGGTACCTCTATCTCCTCCTCTATTTACAGCTATTTATAATTTTTGAGGTCATTTCCAACCCCAGGCGTTAGGCTACCCGGGCGATCCCCCCCCCAAGCAACATGAAAGGAGCGTGATTCCGGTTAAATGGTAAGTGGTTTTGTTTTGCTTACATAAATGCCTATCCAGGCATATACATTTTTTTAAATTTGTCCTACCCCTTCATAGTCACATTGCGCCGTTGTCTGTCCAGGCCTTCCGTAATCTTATTGAGAAGTGACCTGTTATTGTAATTCTAAGTCTTTTTTCTAGAACTTGTCCCTGATTGTACTGTTTTGGTTACAGATAGCTGACATTACTTTGCTGTTATTTGTTCACTGTTTGTCCAGACGTTACTGTGTAGCTATTTGTTTATGTTTATTTTCATTCGGTTTCTTAATTTTACACGTGTGATCACATTCCACGTCTTTAAATAAATAAATAAATAAATAAATAAATAAATAAATAAATAAATAAATAAGTTTGCGTGGTACTCCAGCAGGAGCTGGCATATTGCCAGCGGAGCAAGTGGTTAGTTCTAATGGCTCTCCCGACCGACAACCTTCCGCAGTGCAATGCACCGCGGGAGCCTGTCGGTCGGTGTTATCAAAAATGTTATCAAAAATAAACGTGCTCCATTTCGAAAGCGACCGATTCCGTGAACTTGGAACGTTCCTAATTCACGAAATGATAAGCGCGCTCCAGTGCGATTATCATTCAGTGTCGGCCCCGATAGTACTGGTCCGCCTTCCGCGGTGCACCTTCCGTCCGCGGACGTCCCGCGGGTACTTCCGCGGGACTATACCATAGGCCTTAGAAAGGGGTTTTTTGCTGAGGACGTGAAACCCGCCACGCTTTCCACGCGTACTGTTTAGATAAAGTTTGGTATCCTTAGTTTTGGTCTATCCCGATATCAGTGCATTACATATTGCTATTAAGTTGTAAGAACTCGTATATGACTCATAAATTTTATTACTCAAACAGTAGCGGCAACAAACATTATACATTCAAAAGGGAAAAGTGTGTTAGAAGTGCATTCCAACTCTCTTCAGACGCAGTAACCGGAACCATTAATGCCCCATTAAGGTTCGCATTTTGAGCTTTCTGAGACTCCTAAACAATAAAAAACAACCTGTTGTAATGCTTCATGTACTAAAATCATCGCAACATCAGCAATAAACTTACAGTGCTTTCTTCAAAGCACGCCACACAGACGTTTCGTGGAGCAGTTCCTCGATCATTCGCTAAATCTGGTAGTGAATATCTTTTACATATAACTTGGATTATTTCACAATAGTATATTGGCGCCCGAATCCCTTTTTCTGAATTATCAGGTTGATGTATATAAACAATAGTGCTTCCCTTCACAATTAAAGTATACTTACATATTTATGTAGGGTTCCGTGCCTTTCAACATATCCATCCAAGGTGCATCTTCAGGCTTTTCTGAACCCTCTCTGCACTTGAACATCATTTCTACGGTCTTGTTTGGTCCTCGTGTCTTTCCTAAATGGACTGAATAAGCAGTTTAAGTCAAAATACTACAGCAACCAACCTTATTACGTCCCTTTAGCTTGTCCTAAAGGTTGTTCGAAGAAGACCGGTCTTACTTAGACCTCATCGGCGGCTGCCGTGGTTGTTGCGTGGCTGACGTGGACGAACACGGCAACCGCCGGTTGATCTGCAGGTTTGCGGGATACTGTAGCGGGCGGCTGCTGTCGATGCGTCGTGGATCGCGCTGCGACGTCTTGTATGCCAGCGATGGCTACCTCAGCAAGCGGGCCGTGAGGCAATGGATGTTGCGCTGCTCCATGGGAGGAAGGTCGGGGGTTCGGTTCTGCAGCGTTGCGTGCTCTTTGCATTTCAATTGAGTGGTCGAGATTTGAGGGGTTCTGACCAGGGGTGCACATTTAACGATTAACGATTTAACGAATTTAACGAATTAACGGCATTTTTCGTTAAAATCTGGCTTAACGACTTAACGGAAATTTTTAGAAATTTAACGGAATTTTTAACGGACTTTTTTCTCAGTGAGTTTTCCCACCTTCGCCCTTAACCTTCACTAATTTTGCAGGGCTCATCTTCCCGATTGGAAGGATAAAGGATAAGTTCCTGAAAAACTAATGAAATCAGCTAGAATATTTTTATGTTTCCATGGATCTGCTTTGAATTTTTGGAAATAATGCATTTTGTGGGCGCGTGCAGCGCAGTCGGAAGAGGTGATTGCTGTCGCCTGTACCCGTTACCATGTTCCCGGTTCAGATTTCCCGCTCGAGAAAACCAAGCCTTCCATCCCTCCGGGGTCGGAGAATTGGTAGAATTGGTACCAGACTTGTCTGGGAGGGATAAAGCGATGAATTCTTTATCGACTGGTTACTGCAAGTCATTTGCACGGCCAAACACGCATTCAAATCTGCTCCACGATATACCATAGAAGTGGGATGCGTGGCGCTTCCCAAAAGAGATTGAGTAACGCTGTCCTTCATCCGTATCCTTTAATGCATTTTGGAGCTAGAAATTTCCTCCCCGAACCCCCAAGTACATCAACGAATCCACAAAGATGCTTGTCTAATCTCCTCGTAGGATGTGCCTATCCTCACCTGGCGTTGCTTATCCCAGAATACTCTTGCTCGCCACTTGGATCGGTTGAGACGAAGAGGATGTTTTCGGCCGTTGGACATATTTTAACTGATTTTTGAAAAACAAAAATTTGGAAACCTACTTTTCCTCAAGGTTAACACGTTGTCGACGTGTCACACCTTTTTGGCTGTGCGACCATGTGACACGATGTCGTGTCAAGGTCTCGACCTCGCAAAAAATGTATTGGTTCCATGCACCAGGCGCTTGAAAATCGTGCGTTCGACAACGTGCTAACCTTCCACTGATAGGCTTTTAGTTGTATTTTTCTTTTTCTTTCTGTACTTAGTGGGCTGGTGCCCGCACCGAAATTGTATATGTTCGTAGAACAGCCACACAAAACGTTTTCGCAAAGAACAAGGGGGGACTCCGGGTTCTGCCTGATCGCACATTTTAAGATGCGTTGTCGGTGATCATCTTCAATGATAATTCCTCAGCTGTTTTTATTCGGCACCCTGAAGGTAATTTATTGTTGAAGGCTTGTCTATTTTTCTATGTTGAATTGTTTATTTTAATTGCAGTGTTGCACTACATTCCTTGAACTTTAGCTGTTGACCTCTTGAGGTTGAAACCCATAAGTTTTCCCTTGTTTTTTTTTTACTTGAAATAATGGTTTGCAGCTAATTGCGCTTTTTAACGAAATTTAACGTTTTACCGGAAATTTAACGAAAATTTTCCGTTAAAAAATTTCGTTAAAAATATTTAACGCACAGAATTTTGTGTGCACCCCTGGTTCTGACGTCATTGAGCGGCGTTTTCTAGCCTGGTTCTGCTGGTGCTGCTGCGGACTCTCCCTGAGCGACGAAAGCCGTTTCCACACGAGCAGCTTGGATGGCAACCACCCTGGAGTCCCTTCCCTAGCCTGATTCTGCGCTCGAAGAGCGCAGAATCCAGCTGCAGACTCCCCTTGAGCGACGAAGGCTTTCCACAGCGTCATTAGGTACGCGCATGCCAGAAATGAAACAGGTTTGAACAAGGATGTTCTCAGTCGAAAGAATTCTCTCGGCTTGCTCCAAAACTTCGTCATCCACATATCTCCTTCTAGGCCAGAAAGCTGAATTTCAGCGCGATTTGCTAGTGACCTAGACGAGGGTACAGCTGCACCTTCTGATCTTATAAGGCTCTCCATAGCAGCAATCATTCTCACGATGGCCTCTCCATCCTTCTTTTTTAGCAGCGTGCGAGCGACCTCCCCAAGAGTGGCATATGCCTAGAAAGTACATGTTGTAACACCTTGCAATCACCGGTTTTCCTGCACTCACTCTTTTAAAATTGTGATACTAATCCTTAAGGGCATCTGCCTGCACAGTTTCTGCTGCACTCGTTGTTTCGTGCAGCGCAGTAATGTCGACAGGAGTCTCCAAAAGAGGCAATCTGTCAGACGACTGAATTTAGCACCTCTAAACGAGGTGCAACTGCTATATCCCGAGGGGCTTTGAGTCCTCGTCACCAAAAGTGCTGCTGAAGAAAGAGTTGAAGAAATGATAGAAGGAAAGGATGGCTGGTAAACAGCTCGTTCCGAAAAAGTGCAATCTGTGTGAGCATGATGCAGGAGATGCCTGAGTGGTAAAAAAATGGACAAGTACAACTTATTCGATATGCACATCGTCGCAACGGAAGCATGGAAGTTCATCTGAAGATCATGTGTGGTATGACTGCGTTGAGCACAGAAATAAGATAACATCCTACCATGTCCATGTCTTCGCATCTACAAGCTGTCAATTGTAACAGTGTAATGGACTCCAGGTTCAGTTTTCGAAGAGATGCTCTATTCTCATCCTCATAGCTCCTCGACGAGTCCCTGGAATATGAAGTAATGCAACAAGACATCTGCGTAAAGCTGGCGGAGCCCACCTCGTTACCCTTGTAGTAGGTTAATGCATCCCTATGATGCTTGTGATTGCGGACCTGAGTGGCAGTTTGTAGTAAACTCTAAATGGCGACCTTGTACACAAAGGTACCATTGCAATTTTTTGGGTAGGTCGAAAATTACAAAAAACTGTAGCCTTCAGTGCGGCCTGATAACGCAAAACTGACACCTGGAACACCTTTGCCGTGCCCAGAGATGATCCTGAAAAAGCTTTTGAGCCTCAATCATTGCTAGAACGTGAGAAATGGCAAATTCCTAATGGAAGCGAGAAAGCACATTCAGAGAAGGCATCCATCAAGAAGCCGGCACCGATCGGATGGCCGAGTGGATAACGCGGTAAACTTGCAGGAGAGCGATCAAGGGATCGATTCCGGGGCTTTGGCTTATGCATGGGAAGCGGCCTTTTTTGCATTTTAATCAATGTGGAGTGGATTTTAGCCCTAGCAGGGTGTCGTATTGCTTTTCTAATCCGTCCTTAACCTCTTTCAAAATGTGGTCCAAGCTAGCTCTCGTCGATTAGAGACACGCCGCTGGCCATTAAATTATGCTTGTCTTGTTGGTGGAAGTTCTCTTAAAATGCTATCCACGCATGATCCCTTTATTATGTTTTCGCTAGTCTTGAAAGTGTGTCTCGTAGCGGCCTCAATGCGAACATGATCGACAGCTATTATTAGATCCATCACCAAGGCGTGCTGATCGCCCTTCGGATTTCTAGATTTTCTAGATTTCTCTTTCTATATTTTCTAGAGAACGCGTCTCTTATAACTTCCACTAATTCTACTAACTGTGAGCAAAACTGGAGTGTTTTATCCATCTCGCGTTATTGCTGCCTGTTTTTGTACCGACCACTCTTCCCTGCTCCTGGGGTTCCGTTGCACACGGAGGGGGGGGGGGACACAAGCACGCGACACCAGAAGTGGGGCTAGTCGGAACGCGTATCGAGTTACATTGAAGTTATCGTCCACAACTAGACCACGACCTCCATAGCGCTTGAGGTAATCCCTTCCAGTCGACGTAATGAATGCTAATATAAATACACAAGTGCTCCGACACGCCTAACGGCGTGTCTCGCACTAGCGCGTTCTTTGCGCGACGTTATAGCATCACTGACTTATGGAAAGTAGTTTTTGTAAAACATAAAATTCGCTAGCATCTAGTTCTTGGTGCGTACTTTATCGGCATCAAGCCCTTCACCACTTCGGTACCTTCTTCATAGGCATTCCTTCCTGACGGGCCAGTAATATCACTGGTTTGTGCTGCGCAGTACTTCTATCCTTCAGGTTGTTCCTCCGCAATCGTTCTCATAGCGTTTCAGGTTGCCGTTGACATGCCTTTCAAAGCCAGGTTCCCCTCTCTCGTTCCTTCTTACTGGATCTAATTGCTGGTCCACTTTACAGGTCTCCCTCCCCTCTTTAGTTCCCCATCTTCCTGGTCCCAACTACTGGCCCACTTCTTTGTTTCCACTATTGACACCTACTGGTCTCTTCTTGCTGGTTTCTCTGTCCTGGCCTCTCCTCCAGGTTCTTCCTTTCCTTCCTGGTCGCTCTCCTGGTCCACCATAGAGGTCCCCATACCGCCCTTCTCCACTATCTCCTTAGTGGTCCCCACATGCTCATGGCACGGTCGGTGACACGTATGCAGAATCAGGATGCTTGCTACGCTACGTAGTGGGCACGTCTTCTGGATCTAGGAGTTCAGAAGACCCGTCTTCCGAATCCAGAACCTCAGAAGTCGCCGCTCTGTCGAGCATGATGAGGCTATGCGTAATGGAGATTCCTTGTTCTCCGTATGAATTCTCTTACGGAGCCCTTCTTTTTGGTTCCCCATCTTGGTCCCCTTCAGGTCTCTTTTTCCAGGTAGATTCCTCCTCCTCCTCCTCCCCCCCTCCCTCGGGATCTTTACTACTACTCTGAACTAATTAAGTAGGCCTACCACGCTCACGACACGACGGCGGCGAGCGAACGCCCATTGTGTGACATCGATGTCACATCCTCTAAATCCGGTCTCTCTTAATGGTAATGAATCCCCTTGCTGATCCTCCTTACTGTCCTCCCCTCCCCTGATTGGTAACTCCCTAATGATCCCTACATTTTGCCTAAACTCTTCTTGGTGCCACTTCCTGGCTTGCTTCCTTGTTCTCCCATCGACCATCCTGATGCTCCTCCTGGTCGCTGTCGGTTCTCCACCCTCAAAGTCTCCCTTCTACCCTTATCCCTTTAGTAGTCTTCTCATGCTAATGGCACAAAGTCGGCGTTTGAATCTGGACTCTCAGAAACGCGCATGGATGCTGTTGTGTTAAGCAGTAAAGGGCTGCGTTTCTCCTGCTGCAGCAACATCCTACGTTCAATAGCAAATTTTGCCCGCGCTGTAGAAGATGAGGGGTACCTCATTCAGGTTAGATCATCGGCCGCTCTCGCTGTGGGTAATGCGACGTATCTCACGATCGACGGACAAACTCTTTTATATATAGTTGATGATACCAAAGATGATAATAATAGCATGATAACGCAAATGGAGTATAAACCCACCCAAAACAAACCCATCCCCCTTCATGTTTTCGCTTTCTTCAAAGCACATGGCAGCAAAATTTTTTGCCTCATTATTCAGAAGGTTTATCAACGACTCAAGGTCGACGTTGCTTGTGCTGCCATCTACTAACACCTGACGATGAACGATGTTGCTAAAACAGGGGAACAACAACGGCCGGCTGTGTCATCTACCTGATGTCCTGCATTGATGCAGAGCACATGCTGTCCTGATGTTGTACTGGTTGATTTGCTTTCGATCTAGTCTCATTCATGGTAGACAAAATCTAAGGTAAGGTAAAGATAAGCGCAAAGGAGCTTATAAAATAGCATAAGAAGTACATTTATATGTGTGAGAATCGGAACCTTATTCGGGGAACTCCAGATTGAAGCATGTTCTCAATTTAATTTGCAGCTCACCCGAGAACGAAATAGGCAAAGAAGATGATGTGACTTCATGGCCATAGTAACTGAAACAGGCCATTACCTTTGGCTTACCGTCCGCCCATTGCTTGAGCTAAAAATAATTTGCTAGGGAATAGGCAAAGGAGCCATTACTGCACTATGTTCCGACCTTAAGAAATCACGGACAAGTTGAAGTGGTACTCACCTTCTTCCTGAATCATTGCTTATCTTCAGTTGCAGGTTACGAATGGCAGAGTGGATAGGAGCGACGACTTGCGTACTCCGTAGTAGTAAGCCTACGTGCAGAGCTCCTACTTGAAAGCATGATGAACCGTGTTGCGCTCCTTTTCACTTTTCCAATTCTATTAAACAGTCCCTTTACATGACCGTAGTGAGATGGAATCGTCTCAACGTGTTAAAACCAACTTCGAAACACTGAAAGCTGCTGAACTCCTCTACAATAATAATGTATGCCACGCTGCTGTGTGATCCATACAGTGGCGACTATGTTCAACGCGAGTGCTGAAAGCCCCGACCAACAGATACGGGGAATTTGCGTTATGGACAACCTAAATAAAGAAATAGGTTATTTGGAGTGGAAATTTAACTGCAACTGTTTGGAGATGTTTCGACGGCTTGCTTTTTATGTTGGTGATAGCCACCTCTGGAGAAAAAACTTTGTCGCATTGTTTACAGAGGGAGGCTTCCTTTCACTCAAATTTAGTGGGTCTCACATCCCGCATCATTTGAGCAACTTCTTCTTCACTGCATTTGTGAATAGTTCTCATGTGTCTGTACAAGTGATTCAGCTCACAGCTACGGTCCAAGCAGAACATGTACTGCACGACGGTAGGGGTTCCTGCAGCTTCTAATTCATGTCGGCGATATAGCAAGGGTTAAAGCTAACACAGCTGTGAAAAATATTAGTTCTGTTCTAAGTTCCATAGATGGTGTAGGCCAATACTTGAAGAATATTTTTTATCATCATGCATATCCGTATACATACGTGAATGTCACCAAATCCATGCACATATAATTTTTGGGCTCCGATGTCGTCTGTGGTAGTATCTGCAGTCGCTCACGTCTATAATGAAAGACATCACCTTTGAACGAGGTGGGATAGGTGGGGTGATATATAGCTTACCGAAATAACAGGAAGACACTTCATGAGAGTACATCTGGCAACGTCGATGTGCTGACAATCGGACCTTGTCCTTCGGTCCATTAAATCACTCTCCTCCAGTTTGGCAGTGACCGAAGAGCATGTACGTTACCAAGGACGATTTGTCCATGTTTACATCGAGTCAAATCGACGTTCATTCGGAGTTTATCATCCAAGAAATCGCCCGTTTCGGGGGTCACATCAGATCTGGTCGTCAGGAGAATGACGACAACAGCTTCTCGTCTTTGGATAGAGTCCACAGTATGCAACTGAACTTGTTGTTGAGAGGCAATGGTCGCGAGAAGATGCTGTTGCTCTTTGTAGAAGACAATAAGCGCGATGCTGGTACATGTGAAGCCTACTGTTATCAACTCTGACACGATGTTTCGACAGCACTGGGCCTCATCGGTGCTTGAGTGCGAGCTCTTGGTGCCTGCTGCGAAGCTCCTTGACAAAACGGGTCGAACTCCATTTCGTTCAGGCGGGCATACTCTGGTGGGTACTGGACCTGAAGATATGCGAGGAAACTGCACGGTATCATCCTCATACTGGTGAATTAGAATACCCTCGATGACGATGGTGCTTCTACAAACAGGCGAGGGAAGAGTGTCCTAACGAAGTGATTTGCGAAGTAGCCTCATTGACCGAGGTGCTTGTAGACGTTGACGTGTTGCTCGCTCGTGACGCCCTCCTCATTGACATTCCCAAATGATGAACGATCAGTGACATACTTCGCCCACGGATATTGGTCCTCGTATTGGTTGTGGAAATTATTGGGCGTCTTCTCTACATCCACCTCAAGAGCAGGAGCAGGGCGAATACCTAGCACCAACTGGATGTTTCCTGTTTTCGATTGCTTCTCGCATTGTTTGACGGCTCCGGAAACGGAATCACCTTTCTCGAAAGTGGAATCTTCAGCTTCAGCTGACAGGAGTCTTCGCAACCACAGCTGCAAATGAACGCGGCTCTTCCGCACCTTTACCGGCGATGACGGCGGCGTTTGCAAAAGAGTCGATCGAGTTGCCGCAAACTGACAGATAGCTGCCCTGGTAAAAGAGAGGAAATGGTAAGAAAACACTTACCTTGCGGCGTAGGCCATTGCGCGATTCCGGTGGCTGGGTTAGACTTGCGAGCTCCGGCTCGCGCTTCTTTCCCCTTCACCGCCGGTGACGGCGACGCCTGCAAAGTAGTCGATTGTGTTACCGCAAACTGACAGATAACTGCCCTGGTAAACGAGAGGAAATGGCAATAGAACAACTACCTTGCGGCGCAGGCAGTCCCGAGTTTCAGGTGGCTGGGCTAGAAATGGAGGGCTGGCTTGCTTCATTAGTTGTGTGGTGTGCAAAGTGTACCACTTTACAATCACCTAGAACCATAATGCAACAGTACGAGGGAGCAGGAATTAACGACGCGGTACGACGGTTCTGCAAGAATTAACGCGGTAGGACTCAGAAAACGTCGAATGATGGAAATTAGGAAGTCGATTTCTGGACATAGGCGATGTATGATGCTTCGTTTCATTCCTCTAGGCTCAACTCGAAATTAAAACCCTCTTAGGAAGTCGAATTCTAAACACAAGTGATGTGTGATGCTTCGCTTCCACTCCTCTAGGCCAATTCAAAACTAAAACTCACGTAGGAAGTCGAAATTCTGGACACAAGTGAAGTCTGTAGATCCGTTTCCACTCCTCTAAGCTCATTTCGTAACCAACTTGACAAGTGAGTGATGAGGCGTGAGGGAAAAAGAGACTACGCAATTGCACCACACGCAAATTTGCGCCAGGCCGTGCAATGGCATTTGTTTAATGTAATGCAATTCGCGCTTCACTCTTTATTCAGTCCATCACTGGCATACGTCATAAAACATGTTGTATCTGTCTTAACAGGAGGACGTGCACCAATAGAGAAACATCGAACACACACCTGGAGTCAGATTTATCAACCGTTTATCGGCCACTAACGGTGAAGCGTCTCGCCAAACCTGATCCTAATGAATGTCATATCAGCAGGCGGCTCTATGGCCATTAAAACCAAATCGGAGCAGATTTTGAGCGCCAAACTTGGATTGGAGTATGGTTTCCCTCGCTTAACACTGAGGCACGCATATTTCCATTTGATGACTCTGAGCGCCTAGAACTGCTTATCCGGGAAATGCAGAGCTGGGTTCTGCGCTCCTGAGCGGAGAACCCAGCTCCGCAGCGAAGAAATGCAAAAAAACCACGACGCAGGACAACCGAACCCCGTCCCATATCGCATGAAGCAACGCCACCATCCACTGGGCCACAATCCGCCTTCCAGTAGCGCCACTGCGAGCGCACAAGAGACCAATACGTCGATCGAAATTCCTCGTGACGAAGCCCACATGTGCGGAGCGTCGAACAAGTGTGCTCCAGTTACAACTGCGCGCTCCTATGCCATGCATCTATTCCGATCTGGTTCTAGTGGTCGTAGCAATTCGCCGCAAGGGGCCGATGAATTCGGGCCCTTATGCTATCCCGCGTTACGAAATTGGAAGGAATACTGGTTGGGATTGTCAACCTCTTATGCAGAGTCGGTGTGTTCTATTCCTACAAGACGAGGAGGGGAGGGGGTGCTTTCTGTTTTGTCCCTAATTTCAACTCTATCTTGTAGAGAACTTATCTAGCCACGCAAGAACTTTTTCTTTATTCTCGTTTGACAAGTTTTCTCATTGGTTTACTTTGCACAACATTTTTCTTCAATGTTATCTTCATGGCAAGGCTCTGATGGTGAGACATCAGCTTCTTATTCTCTTCTATCACTGTTTTCAATTTTAATTTTTAACGTCAAATTTTAATAGTAGTAATCTGATGCGAAGAACGCCCCATTACTTGGGCGAAGAACGGCTGCTGGCAATTTGCCAGCAGCACGGCGGCCCCACATATATATGTTCGCGGTGGAAAATCGTCGATTGCTGCTGGGTTCTTTCGTCGCTCAAGCGGAGTCCGCAGCTGGGTTCTGCGTTCTTCGAGCGTTCTGCAAAGCCCATACAGCTGGGAAAATGGGCAGAAAACGCCTGAAAATTGTGCAGACGTTCGAACCCCTGAGATCTCATCCAGTCAGTTGAAGTGTAAAGACGCCGCAATGCATGGGAACCGAACCCCCGACCTCCATCGCCTGAGGACAGGGCCACTAGTCACTACACCACGAGCTGCTTGACGACTGCGGCTCGCGGGCGTACATGAGACACAAAGCGCACGGCTTTCGCGCTCCATCGCCAGAGTGGAGTGCAAGGTTGCGTCGCGTGCGTCGCTGGGCATGCCGCCTGCAGGCTGCCTTCGTCTAAATCTTTTCAGCAGACGCCCTTCGCCTAAATCTGTCGGCCGCGAAGAACTCGTCAAAAAATAATATCGCTAAAAAAAGGAGGAATGGAATAGTAACGTCTCCCAGTGACAAAATGTGCCAAATGAGTATGAATGAGTATGCCAACGTTTTTCTGATGAAATAACTTTACTACTATCTTGAACCCGAAGTGGCACCTATACAACGAGAAATGCGACCGGCAACGCGTGTCAAAGGCTAAAATTTAGGTTAAAGTATTAATTCCAACAGACGCCACTGTTTATGAACTCAAAAGAAGTATCGCCATTGCAACCGATGTTCCTACAGAAAGGCAACTTCTTCTTTATAACGACACAGAGTTGAGGTAAGAAATATTGCAGTTAGACTAATATCTTTTATGTTCTGCCGCTATAGTTTGGTCTGTCCTAACTAACGGATACGCCACTACTAAGGACCTAACTTCCCAGCTTCCGAACGGGCGGCATGAAAGGTCCTGCATGAGGTAGTAATATATCAACGATAAGCCGGCCCTTTTTTCTAATCTAGCATCTATTTATCGTTTTATCTACCACAATATAGACGACTCGACGGCGTGGAGCGCAGCCAGTTGAAGTAGTTCGAGTCGTCGGATGACGGTGGACGACGTCGATATACTCTTTGACGATCGGACCTCTGGAAGCCTTAAATAGAGAGCCCTTAGAAGACGGAATGTTTCGCTGACAGTTGAAAATGTTACCGTACTATAACATTCCAGAGCTTATGGGAAAGGCTTATGCGTATGTTCTGTCTATGTATCTATAATTGTGGCTGAATAAGCTTTCCAGATCATTACATATTTCACATAAGAAACACCCGCTGTGCTCTGTGAACCTGGAAAGAAAGCTCTGTGAAGCGAGCAAATGCGAAGCGCGCCTTCAGGGTGTCAGGGCACTCTTCGATTACCAAAATTGGACAGTATATAGAATACTTTATTTCCCGTTTTTAAATCATGGAAAATGATCGAAAATTTACACCTTACTTAAGCGAAGAATAAGTAAAGGATAGTTTAATTAATCCCTTTTGGGATGCGCCATTCTGCCATAAAGGGATGTCGTGGAGGCAGTTCGCATACCTGTTTGGCCTATACAGTGGCTAGCGGTGGCCTACCGATAGCCAAGTCAGTGTTTTATCCTTCCCAGACAAGTTGTTCCAACTCACCGAAATGATGGAATCCTTGGTTGGCCTGGGCGAGAATTCCTAGCCGGAAAAGTGCACGCTACAACCAGCGCCTCCTCCGACTTCGGTTTATGCAATCCTTAAAGATTTATATAGTACGTATAATTATGATACAATATTTACTTTCATTGAATAGAAAAAATTGAAAAAAAAGATTTCGCACATCACATTCAAAGTGACCTCCCTTTAGCTTCTGAATTTAGATAGTGCTAAGACTTCCACATTCTTTTTTGCTCTTCATCCAGAATGTTTTCTATATTTATTAGTCACCAACAAGAAGCAGTTGGTAGAAGGCTTAAAGATAAATGTGATGTTGATTCATTACTATAATTGGCTGAAAAGAGTTCTAGTACCACTTTCAACTTTGCAATTTCATTTGCATATTTGTTCGTTTTGAACTTTAAATAATTAAATGCCTAAAGCAGGGTGGTTAGGTGTTGCAGTGTTTAAGTATAGACTACTTTAAGCCTTATTTCATGTCTAGGGAAAATGGGGAAACGCTGACTCACTATGGCATTAACGGGCCGTCCAAAGTGACTATGAACGTGAAGATGCACACAGGAATTTTAGTCGATCGGTAAGTAAACCATTACTGTTTCTCAACATTTTCAATTAATTTCTATCGTAGACCGCAGTCTAAGGCAAAACTTATTGCACTTCCTTGAACTCATTGCGCTAGTCATAGATTTGGTCTAGAGTGTGACAAAACTTCCACCACTCTGTTGAGAGTCAAACAAGCCCAGATAATCTTAATCAAAAAAATTCCTGTGTGAGCCCATTCATGAAATTTATCCCTGATGTGAAAAAAAGCAATAAGACAGCTTACGTGCTAAATTTCAAGATTACTAAGAAGCCGCTGATCCAGTCGCTGTTGCAACTAACCTTCTTTCGGATAGCAAATAAGGTCACGAAACAAATTCTTGCTTTAAACAAATTGATAAGCACCCACACAAGGACAGAAACATAGAGAGCGCAAATAAAAGTTGGCTTTCACCATGTATTCTTTGAATAGGTTGCATATGAGCATTGCTAACTTCATGATCAGTTAGGACTCAAGTACTACTTTTTCAGAGCGGCGGATTTCATGACATTCCTCCCGTTGGTAATCCCAACAGGCGTCAGTCAGCGCAGTCTCAGGAGCAAAATTCGTTCGATGACAAATATTCAAGAGTATGTTTTCCTACTGAAATCATAGTGACTGGCTTTCCGATTTGCTATCGGTGACAAAATGCCCAGTTTTCCCATTGCTATTCCAAGGATTTCGGAATTTCCGTTTCCATATTTTGTATGATGTTAAATGTTTGAATTGAATGTTTGCGCCCATTTTTACCCCTTAGGTTCCATTTCGTGTTGTGTTTGTCTTGAATCGGAGGACGGGAACAGAAGCGGTGAATGACCAAGGCTATTTTTGTACACTATTCACCTCACCACTTCAAATTCTTACCCTCCATGTGAAAAAGCTCTGCCCTACAAATTAAGCATCAATTAAGCATCAATTAAGGATCAAAAAAGTTCAATGAAGATTGCGTTATGCGTTCGCCCTCCTCAAGATTGCGCAGGTGTCTTTGATCGGCGGTGGGGATTTCACACGTAGGCACCGATTCTTATTATGTTGTTAACTTCTAAAATTATTAGTATCAACACTTGTTAGCCACGGTTGTCGCAGCGCTGGTCATCGAATGAAGAAGCGCATGGATGACAAGTGTTTATTTAAGAGAAGCTGCATCATGCATACATGTAGAACGTTTCGACGATCGCGAATATGGCATAGAGCTCTTATTTTTTCCGCTTAGAGCATCTTCCATAGTTCCAGTTTGAGAGGAACGCTGTACCGTACATACAGTGCTCACCAAAACGCGAGCATAACAAAATCAATAAAAGTGGAAAAAGATGGAAGCAGTACTTTCCTTCCAGTTTCTGAATCTGATCGTGACTTGGTAATAACTCGAAGAGGTGGCTGCTTAAAGTGTCTACAAGTGTTTATCAGGAGAGATAAAGCAGTGGATTGAGGTGTTTGTAGTCGAATGCCTTCGCGCTATTGTTTTTGCTGCGGTAGCTCACTCTATCTTTGTACAAAAGTGAAGAACATTAGAAGCTGTTGGAAATCGGACAGTCAAACAGCATAATTTATACATTATTACTTCATCTACTAGCTCTAGGCGACGTCCTCAAAAACCACAGCCGATGAAGATCTGGTCCGCTGAAAAACAGATGGAACACGAAATTACAAGGAATAGAATGAAGGTTAAGTTTTTATTTTTGTTTATAATTATAAATTTGCAACTAAGTGCTGTATTAAAATGTAAAACACCACCAAACAGAGCAAAACAAAGAATGAAAAGCGCTGGTCGAAAAGAATGCAGGCCAGACGTGCTCAAAATAAAGTGTGTTGTAATGATCTCTTGGAGAAATATTTTCAAAGCACTTAACCCCAAACGAAATTAAAACGAAGGTCACACCTTTCTCGCTCCAAATCTTATTAGGTTGGCGTGAGAGTTTTATGAAGTTCTCATTAAAAACGTTCCTACATTTTTGCAGACCTTGTAAATTCATAATTTTAGGAGCTTCTACGAAAACGAAAACGCACTACAATTCTGTCTACATCGCCTCCGGGTGACATCTCTAGTCCAGGATCCGTGATGTGGTATCTTCATTAGCATTTGTTACACCTGACTGTTTGGGTAAGAGCAGAATGCATGCTACAGCAAATAACTCTGACCATGAGGGGTTTTCCATATTCTTCAGCACGTAACAAGGATCAGCTTGTTCCCACCTTATTTGTTGTCACCGTGGATGTCATTCAACAAGGTATTCAATAGCTAGCCGCCTGAACATTGCCTCCTTTTGTAATGAAACAATGCAACAACAATCACTACCATAATGCACAATGTCTAAGCCTGCTAGAAATTAAAAAGCGGAACTCGAACTGTCATGCAAATTTTATGCTTCTATTAGATGCGGAGTCTCTTTTCTCCTACAGTAGAAGGCGGTGTTACGCGGTCGATTACGGTAGGACTGTCGGGTGTCGCGCTACGCATCGATGGTTCAGTTCTAGAATGCTCGTCAATCACGGCTGGGCACTAAAGCTTTCCCCTCCACAAGAGACATCAATGAGAATAAGGAAAATGTGAGTATGTTAACAAGTGTCATTTTCCCTGATTTCTTGTCCTTAAATCGGTAGCCGGATTCATGAAGCGCAGGAGCGGGAAATCCTATCCTACTACATACAAAGGAGTTAGCGGTTGTCCGTTCGTCCGTCTGCTCATCCGTCTGGCCTTTCCTAGAAGTCGAGTAGCAGGCGTCCGTGTTCAGACGAGGTGCCACTCACGCCGTGTGGAGATCGTCAGAAGAAGTGTCACCGATGTCGCGCATTGGGCGTTCGAGTTCAAAAGATATGCTAGCGACGTTGCTCAATAGGCGTCCGGATTTAGAAGAGGTGTCATCGACGTCGTGCAACAGGCGCTCGGATTCAGAAGAAGACATGTAACCGATGTCGCGCATTGGGTGTTTGGGTTCAGAAGAGATGTCGACGATGTCGCGCAATAGGTGTCTGGGGTCAGAAGACATGTCACCGACGTTGTTCCACAGGCGTCCGGTTTCAGAAGACGTATAACCGACGTCGCGCAATATGTGTCTGGGTTCAGAAGCGCTGTCACCGATGTCGCGCTAAGAGCGTCCGGGTTGAGGAAACATGTCACCGACGCTGTTCAACAGGCGTCCGGGTTCAGGAGACATATCACCGATGTCACGCAAGGTGTGTCTGGGCTCACAAAAGGTATTACGGATTTCGTGCAAGGGGTGTCTCGGTGTTCAGAAGAGGTGCAACCGATGTCATGCAAACTGTGTCTGGGTTCAGAACAGGTGTCACCTATGTCGCGCAAGGGGTGTCTGCATTCCGAACACGTGTAACGGGAGACCACTAAAGGGGAGACCAGCAAGCGGGGGTCCAGTGAAGGGTGGAAGGACCAGTGAAGGGGGAGGGGTACCAAGGGTAGGACCTTTAATGGAGCGAAGGGGGATCAATAAAGAATACCACTAAGGTGAGGATTGGGAGGATGATAGTAAGGGGGGGGGGTGAACGGAAACCAGTGATGTGGGATGGTCCTGTGAAGGGGAATCGATAAAGGGGAACAGTAAAGAGGGGACCAGTGCCGCCATGGCCAGTGAAGGGGAAGGGACCAGTTAAGGAGATCGCTGAAGGTGAGACCAGTAATGGGGGAGCGGTGAGGGGGTGGGGGCAGTAAAGGAGGGATCGGTAAATGGTACCATTAATAGGAGCTAGTGGAGGGGTACCACTTGGTACCATAAGGGGTACCACTTGGTGAGGAGGAGGCAAAAAAGGGGAAAGGGGGACAGTGAACGGGAACTAGTGAAGTAGGGAGCCCTGGGAAGGGGGGGGGGGAACGGTAAATGGAGAACCAGTGAAGGTGGGACCAGTAATGAGGGCCAGTGAAAGGGGCTGATAAAAGAGGACGTACCAGTGAAGAGGGGACCAGTGAAGATGGAACAAGCAATAGGAAGGGACAACAGTGGAAGGAACCTGTAAGGGAGGCCAGTACTTTTTCTCACTATCGTGCAACGTGTATGTGACAGGAGCGTCGTACAACGTGTGTCTAGATCAAGAAAATGTGCGGCAGATCAAACATTGCGAAGCATACGTTGGACTTTCAGACGACCTTTCAAAGGCAGCGTGTACAGCCCTCTCACTCTCACTACTGACTGATGCTCAGTACATTTTTCTGCCTGTCTCTGCCTGCACATGGGTAAGGGGGTATTGTGTATTGTCGGGGGGGGGGGGGGGGTGGGGTGGGGTAGGGAGAATGACTTCGGAATCGGAGGCATTATTGCTGTCGGATATTTAGCGGTATAGAGCTCTAACAAGATTATCACAATCTGTTCCTCGCCACGTAGAGAATGTGTACTTCGGAGAATAAATCGGCGTAAGTGCGATAGAGGGTGGTAAGGTTTCATAGGAGCATTTTTGAAGATTGTGCCCTACAGTCCCGCTTTCCCGTAAAACCAGATTTTCACTATAACGCGAGTAAGAAGGCTTAGACAGGGGTGTCCTTGGGGCTTGGGGGCGAAGCCCCCAACCAGACGTTTGGCGGCCGCTAGGCCGCTGAACGTCTGGTATGCGATATATCTCTTGCCTCTCTCTCCCGCCTCGCTCTCTCACCTCATCTGTAATCTCTCGCCTCTCTCTCCCGCCTCGCTCTCTCACCTGCTCGATTCCCGTGGGAAGCCGGGAACGTTCTCGGGAACATTAATGAATCCGGCTACGGTTGTGAGCGAGAAGGCTTAGTGATACACGGCAATATTTTTACGCGAGAGTTTAAGCTGGACGTAAGGCAAGAAGGCAGAGGCAAGCGTTCACTAATTGTAAGAGGAAACTGAGCGAAACTGTCGATGGGGAGGAGGAGCACGGGATGCAGCGGTGCTGGCCGCCTTTTAAGTTCTAGCTTTTTCCATTTCTGACCCCGCGTAGCCGCCTACTATCAGCTGGTATAATTACAAACAATCTCTAAATGTCTATCGATTTGACAAAGCCCAGATATTTCAATGATTCATCAAATGAATTACAAAGACAATTTTAATAACACCAAATGTACAGGGTGCGTAAAAAGTAGTGACGCACTGAACGTAAGCGTTAAAAATAGCAACACATCATAAAATTCAAGAAGTTTATATACAAAATGTCAGCAATGATCTAGAGAACAGAATAGCATCACTTTTTGGTGCATTTAACTTGTAAAAGTGTTACTTACACTTCAAAGAACCTCCGAAGTGCTAATTCTGGCGGAAGGCTCGCTACAAGGGAGGCGCATCCGGCCAGTGTCATGGTTTGTGCATTCATCACAAGCGATACGGGAGTGAAGATAAATCAGTAGAACTACCAGTATTGGTGTCCTAAAGAAGCACGTGGTTCCTTGGCTCGAACCCCACCTTGAGAGTGAGAGGTATGTCTTCCAGCAGGATTAGACTCCTGAGCAGAGTCGAGGATTGTTCAGGATTGGTGCCGCACCAACTTGAAGAACTTCATTTCGGCAAAGCAATGACCTCTGTATAGACCGGACTTGAATCCGCTGACTTACTCTATATGGGAAGTTTTGGAGAACAAAGCTTGTCCTATTTCCCACAAAAGTATGAAGTCAGTGAAGGATGATCTGGCCAAAGCATGGAACGAAATCGACGTCGACTACCTGCGGCGCAGCGTTAATGCCTTTCCTCGGCGTCTTCGCTCCTGCATTCGCAGCAAAGAGGCCCATATAAAATCCAAGTGATGCTATTCTGTTCGATAGATCATTGTTGACATTTTGTATATAAACTTGTTAAATTTTATGATGTGTTGTTATTCCTAACGTCTACGTTTAGTGCGTCAAAGCTTTTTACGCACCCTGTAAACAACATGCCAAGATGTCATAAATTTGGACGACGTTGCCACTCGGCTGGGACTAGATTTTAAGGCCGAGTATGACGCGGAAAGCACATTCAATTGTTAAATTAAATAAAACAGAGTTCTTGGTACAGCGAACTAGCAACTTATTATCCTAGCCGGAAGGGAGCGGCCCTGACGTGGCGGTAGCCTCTCCATCCTCTGAATTTGCATGTTTTCCCATCATGAAACAGTAAATGGGCGTCGTGAACAAGTTCTATGGAGGTGGTGTAGAGAAAAACCATTGCTTTTCTCCACCGAATGTGACAGATCCATGAACCATTAATGCAACAACGACAGTATGTAGTTATTAATCAAATTACTTCATCTCTCTCATCTCTATGGTGTGACCTCTCTTAGGTTCAGTACAACACTGAACATCTTCCGAGATTCGCGCGAATATTTCCGGAGTTCCATGCTGCCGTTACGGTTCTCCTCACCGAATCCAGCGATTTTGTCTAAAAGAGTGGAGATTCTGCTCCATGATGAAACCCAAAGGTTTCGCATTTGACGAACAATCAAACTTTTCCGGAAATTCCGATTATGGCCTCCAACTACACAATGTGTGGTAGTGGGCTAACACCCAATCATGTTGGATGGCACAGCAAACATTCTGACTAGTGAGCATTTTCATTGGGAAAAGGCTCACTGCATCCCAAGATCTGCTTGAAATATTCGAGTTTTCTAAAATGCTTCGCACTTCATGTGGGCCACCCTGTACGGATGCTGCACGTTTCTCCTGCTTTTTTCATTTACGATACTTTCGACCCTGACAGGCGACAATTTCAGCCGATCACCAGAAGAACTTCAATTCACTCATGACGAAAAGGCAGCACACACTAACGCGGTGGCAAATCCTGAACATCAGATGAGCGAAAAGGAACTTAAGGTAGAATCTTTTTGGGGTTTCTCTATGTGGAGCCGTGTTTCGGTGTTTCGAAAAGCTTAGATGTTCGCTAAGGCATTTTATTTACGGCGTGCCAAATAGGCTGTTCAATTCCTTTATTTGATTTGGAAGATTTTGAAAATTTTCAAAGCATTTGCAATAGCCTTTGCTATCATATTGCTTGAAGGGAGTATTAACAAAATACGATAGTACGACGAAAAATAAATTCTGGAGCACTTCTTGCGGATCTACCCTAGTAGCGGAGCGGCTACATATTGTTATGACCAGCACCGACTCTCAGGCAAATTGAAAAAAATAGCAATAATGGTACGGTAACGCATACACAGTGGCATCTATCATTACGTTCAGTCAGAAATTGGAGCAGAAGAACAATACTGTTTATATGATGATAAATAAATAAATAAATAAATAAATAAATACCTCCGACTGCAACAGATGTGATCTCACAGCAATTTTTCTTTCAGGGTATTTTGCATCCGAGATAGAATTTTTCCATAAACATGTGAAGAGCCTACATTTCGTTGATGTGAATAGTGGATAAAACTTGGTGTTGATTAGTTCCTGTGAATAGCCGTTGGAAAACAGAGTGCTCTATTGTTCCTAGACAAGCCTGACACCAAATCTCCGACTCCAAAGAGATCGTAGGCTTGCTTGGCCTGGACAGAACCCGAAACGAATATCTTAAGTTGGGGTGCATGTGATAGCCGCGCTTCCACCAACTGTACTACCACGGGCTCATAAAACAAATAAGTAGAAAACTTAACACAGACATAAAACCCCGGGAAGACTGCTTTCTAATATGGTTAGAAACGCCTTTTTCAGGTTTTCTTCGAACCTCCTGAATCCATCAACGAACTGTGTCAAAACTGTGAGAAACTAGTACTGGCTCCTGAAAACGAGGACCAGCTCAATAAAATAAAAGCAGAAAAAGCAAAGCTGGACAAGACTACGTGTAACGTGAGGTTTTACGAATTCTTGAAGCCATTGAACAACCAGATTAACGTTTCGATAGTGGAGCATTTCGGCGTCCAATGGTAGTCGACAGGCGCACAACAAGCACATACATACAGGGTGGCTGACAAGTTCGGTCAAATTTTCAAAGTATTTCAGCAGTACGAAGAAAATATAACATAAACAATTTAGAAATTTGTAAAAACGATTTACAAACAAAATTAACAAAAACTTCACTAGATCAATAACAACAGATTACAACAGAAAAAAGCACAACAAGTGCTCAAAATTTCCTTATTTAGCTTCAATACATTTTCGCAGTCGCTTCGAAAAATTGCTGACGATGGTCGCACAGCCACCCTGTAGTTCGTTAGATCTGTGAATAGACAAGAATCAGCGTTGAAGAAGGCGAAGCTCCCGAAAAGCATGACGTTAGACGCTCACACAGTAATGATCTGAGACACCGCAAGCTCTATGTAGGCTGAAAATCTCGGTTCAAATACGGAAAGACATCCGAAAGGTAGATTTGAGCCGCTGAATTCGTGTATATGAAGCGACCATCCTCTAAAATAAAAAGAAACATGGTGCAGATGGTGCCACCATAGTTCTACGCGGAGTAGAGCTGCAACCGACTGAAGCTGCGACTCAGCAAGTTTTGGCGGTTGACTCACTTGCCTCACTTGGCAATTAGTTGGCCCAGTTACTAAGGTTGTGCACCAGCAAGAGTGGGATGGAAGGTTTGAATTCGCTCGGTACTTTTTGTTAAGCATCCCAAGCAAAGGCGTACATATGTGGTGCAACTTACAACCTCATTGCATATTATGCCCTCTTTTCCAATCTTAGAAGAGTATGTAGCTTGTTATTAAATCAGTGAGTTGCAGTATTTCACTCCAATCACTATATGACGCTCAGATGTATTTGGTTGGTCAGAATGTCTTATGACGATTTTCTAAAGATGTTGCCATCGGTGGACCCATCGGCAGAGACGGTCGTCCTGGGGCCGGATTCATCAATGACTTAGGTAATTTTAACGAAGAATTGTATTCTTATCAAGCGATATGGTGAGCAATAAGCCGCGTTATTTGAGCTTTTCGCTTACCCAAAGCTTAGATAGCGCGGCTTATCGCTTACCATATCGCTTGATTAGCTTACAATTTTCCGTTAAAGTTACGTAAGTCGTTGATGAATCCGGCCCCTGGTCAGAATTTCTTCAGATTAAAACTGCGATGCTATTTCCTGGAGAGCTAATTGCTAAGATTGGTGCATAAGGTCTCGAATATTTAAAGTGGAAAATATTTTAATTTGTAATATCTAAACAACAACAGCGAATCACTTGAAGTAAGCACCATTAGTATCAATGGTCTTCTGCCAACGTGTTGGTAAGACGTGGATGCCTTTCCTCCAGAACTTAGCAGGCTGCGCCATGAAGAATGCTTTGAGCGCGTCCTCGACGTCGTCTCAGTTTGTGAAATGCTTGCCATCCAAATGGCGTTGGAGACTCGAGAAAAGATGGCATTCGACTGGAGCGAGGTCTGGAAAATATGCGGGATGGGAAGTGATTGTCCAGCCATACTTCAGTAGTTCAGTCTTCGTCGACTTTGCAGTGTGTGGTCTAGCGTTGGCATGTTGGCAGTATACATTGGCCTGCTCTCCACGTTTAATTTGTAGATGGGCTTTCAACCTCTTCATCTGACTTAAGCAGACCTCCGCCATAACTGTCACACCTTCATCCAGCGGCTTCCAATACTCTACTCCATGGGCGCTCCACCAAACACGCAGGATCACCGTCCTCACGAGCAAGTCGGGTTTCGAGGTCTCTTCGGTCTCGTCTCCGTTGTCGACCCACTGGGCACGACGGTGAAAATAAGAGCACGGTATCCTCTTCTCATTTCCAGTTACGAGATTGTCGAGCCCGACATGGGTGCATCTGAGGGTGAGGACAGAAAGTGCTGCGTCGACTCTGCGATTCAATTCACGCTGGGTCGGCACGTGGGGTATTCACCGAGCAAGTTGTCTAACCTTACCAATGGCCTTCAATCCACGGACCACAGTTGTTTGGCAAAGATCAAGAATGACTGATATTTCGAGGGTGGTCTTGTATGGATCCGATGCAAGTTGTTCCGAAGCACGTCCAAATCCAACCCCTTTGGACCTGTCGTCATCCTCCATGGAATAGTCGCCATCCTTGAACTTGAGAACCAACTGTTCACTGTGCTTCGAATGTGTTCCTTTCCTTATAAACCTTTTCGTAAGGTTGGTTGGCGCTGAGTCCAGAAAGGAATAGAAACAACATTACGTTGCGAATGTGGGCATCAGTAGGCATGATTTGCGAAGCAATAAGTAGGCATGCATGCTGTTTTATTCAAGGAATGTGCAGATGATATCCTGTTTCACCTCTTAGCCCTATACAGGATTCATTACTGTAATATATTATGGTGTTATAGTGGTACTACAGGCATCTCCACGAGGATCATCAGTAGGGCAGAGAGCTGTAGTACGTCCTAGGCACCGAGACCCGGGTTTATATACACCCCAAACTAGGTCAAGTGTGGCGGGAGATAGTATAGGTCATTGTTTATTGGGCCAGAGGTGATTTTTGCAGCGGGTAAACAACGTGGTCGACCGCTAAGGGTCTAAAATTGATCTAGCAGCGTTTGAATGATTTTGCGTGTTTCTTTATATGAGTTTAAAAACCATACTTGTAGCTGATGCTTTTGTTATGAAGAATGAACTTCAGTATACCTTGCAGAATAACACTTTCTATTATAGTTTAGTTCAATAAGGGAAGATACCAAGCTACTAAGCCTGTTTATAGAATCATATTTTTTGGTGTAATTATGCGATATGCCGAAGGTTTCAGTATAAATTATAGCCTTTTTAAGGGGGTAGCTTATATATGAGTCGTAGTGTGCAAATCTTATCACTATAAAGTTAAAGTAATCTGTTTTATTATATTGTGTGGCATATAGTGTTTCTTCCGAAATATTAATTGCTAAATCTAAGAAACTACATTAAGCAGAATTTTCATTAGTTCTACTGATTTCTAGTCAATTTTTATAAGTGTCTAAGATAATACCATCTATACAATTATCTTCTAAATTATGAATAATTAATATGTCGTCCATGTACCTGAAAGGGTGAAACTCCTCACTGGCGAGGAATTTATTAATTGAATATTTGTATTCAAAAAAGAAAGTGTTAAGTCGGCAATAATTGGGCCAATAGCTGCCTGCTGTAGACATATTGAAGTGAACGCTGAGAGCGGTTTTGTAGGGCTTTTTTCATCCATTGGTTAGATGGTCACATATTTTGACCAGTATCCAAATTGACGCGAAACTGTTTTACAAATGCGAAAAGTCGCAAATGTCCAAAAGCATTTGCATCAACCCAGCTTCTAAACCCGAAAGATTTAAGAAGTGGTTTGGAATAAAACCCATATTTATTCTGTACGTGGAAAGCCACGCGATACAATTAAGAAATACAGTTAGACCAAATACAAATCAACACACAGCAGCGGTAAACTCAATAAGTGAATTTAGTTTATACAACAAAGCAAAAACATCAAAAACAACAGCAAACTATAAAGTTTCCTGGAGATACCTGTCAGCTAGTTTTTTGAATTGCCTTAGGCTGCTTGGTAGGTTATATTTCTTGGAAAGCTTAAGAAATTCAACACCCGCTCGATTAGTGAAAAATGAAATCTTACAATAGTTTTAGCAGTGGGAAATTGGATTTTCCATTGGCCACCCCTTGTGTTAGAGGGAGAGACCGAATAGAACTCCTGAAGGGGAAACCGTACCATTTATCAACTTATAAATTATGACTGAATCATATTCTCTTCTACGATACGAGAGAGTACGTAGGTTAAAGATCTTATTTTTCTGTGATGCTGAAGGTATGGTGTTGTAATTATATCCGTGAATTCTTATCCAAAGCTTCCTTGTGAGGCTGTCTTGCAGTGACTCAAGTCTAGCTACTTCACGTCTACATTTAGGACTGAAAACAGTGCTACCATATTCTAGAGTAGGCCTAACGTACGATTTTTAAGCTAACACCAAATGCTCAACTGAGTTTGTTCGCAATGATTGAAATAAGCTGTGAACGATATATAAGATTATTATGTCGTTAATTCTAGCTCAGTGCAAGGGCATGCTCTGTGCAGGATTAATGTAGCGCACATGGTGAATGGAGCCAGCATGATTAAGTTACTAGTTAAAAGGTGATCGGATTTTTAGAACTTTGTGACACAGAATTCTTCTGTTCTGAAAAAATTACTCATGATTGCATTAGGAGTTCAAACAGTGCTATATTGTTTACAGACCAAAACTGGTGGTAAGCTTTGAGAATCGAGAATAAGCAACATTTCGGGTACGAGGGAAAAAAGCCAGAAGTCCAAATTAAGGGTTTGCCGGAAGTTTAATGCCGGAATGCGCACCGAACAAAAAAAGATCTTCCGCAATCTTCTTTAAACACTTTATTGTTTATGCAAAAGCTTTATGTGAAATTCTCGCTGTTTTTTAGTTTTTTATTTTTAAATAAAAATGACATCTCACTTTAGGGTCCATTCTAGGAACCAGTGCAGAACAACTTCTATGAAATGCAGTTTTAGTTTTGTCACCAGAAGCTGTCGCTTTCCGATCAAGAAATCCGCTGTTACTGCAACAATGTGTTCTGCAAGAGGCACAGAGATCCCTCCAAACATTGTTGTCCGATTGACTACAGGATAACCGGGCGCAATCAGTTAATGAAGGTCAGTTCTCTCTGAACGAAATTTTGCTTCGCGTCCGTGGTCGCTCAAAACGCTCTCTTCAGAATAACCCCAAGGTGGAGCAGGAACAGGGATGCGCCCACAAGGCTGACATTGTAGGCTGAAAGAAGCGGGAAATTCGGAAGTTAAAAAGAAAAGTTGCCTATCCAATATTCAATAGTCGTGGTTAATTAACATCTTGCATAGGTCGAAATATGCGCTTCGCAATTGGAAGAGAATAAAGAATAAAGTGTTTCCAAGCACATCATCGCTCCATTCTCTTTCGCACTCTTGGGCAAGCTTGAGAAATTCCTCTTTGGGCCGTTAGAGTCCTAGCTGAGAACATCTATTCGAGATCATAATCGGACGCAAAATATCAGAAATACCAAACGCCAGGTGTATCTCGATTTGTTCGAAGTGTTAGACACACGCCTGTTGCTTTCCCGCATAGCCGTGTTCCGCTTTCGCCTCGCTACCTTTGTCTGAGCCCTATGTCATACCATCGCTCACCCCGAACGAGGCCTAAGGATAGGCTCCCATATCGACTCATCGCTTCATGCGATCGATATGGGAGCTTATCATTAGGCATCTGGCATACCTCCGAGTCGTTCCAGCGAATGCTCGCGGTAATAGTGTTGCGCGGATAGCTACGAACTGCGTGGCTACCCTCGCAACACTTTCACCGCGGCCAGTCGCTAGAGCGACTCGGAGGTATGCCAGATGCCTTAGGCTTCGCTCGGGGTGAGCGGCGGTATGACATAGGCCTGAGTGAGAGCAGAGCGAGATAAGATTGAAGAAAGATCGAAACGTTATCTTTTTCAAAAGGTTTTGCTCTACATAGCAAAATCGTATTAGGTTGGCTGGAATGTTCGCTGTTTTTGTCGGCTCCTCTTTAAACGCTCATAACTGTCTTCATGCTCATCGTATTTAGCCGAAACAAGTTCCATTCGAAGTAGCACATCTTTTCCAACAGCCATACTAGTTGAATAATTCCACCTTCGAAAAAAATAGCCTTTCTAGAATTCGCTGCATAGCAACCGGGTGGTCGCTATGCAGCAAATTCTAGAAAGGCTGTTTTTGCGTGGTCATCATTTATGAAGGACCTACCAGCAAGGAAGTTCTGAAAGCGCTTAAAAGGTGGTAGACGGTTGGCGCAAGGTCTGGTGAGTACGATGAGTAAGGCAGAACTCCGACCAGAGATGGGCGAAAATTTTGAAGATTTTTCCAGAAAAAAGAAAATCGCTTTCGTCAAAAACAGAAATCAGAAAACAGAAAATTTCGAAATTATCACCGACCTGATTATTCTACCTAAAGATCCATTTTTTCAGTAGCAAATGCTTTTGTATGACTAGAAATGTGCCCGGTGTGGACAAGCGTTTTTACTTGCAAGCGTTTATGAAAATTTCTAGCGCGTTATAAATTCAATATAATGAGCAAATTGTAAAACGTGACTCAAAGGTTCAAGGAATCTCGACTTTTGAAGTATGCAACATTACTCACCAGCTCCATTTCACAGCTAATGCCCCAATTAATGTAAGTAACCTAGTTTCCGCATGGCTAAAAGGTTTCAGTCCAACTCACCACACAGCACCTAGTTACTCCTCAGCAAACTAAAGATGTGTACTGGCTTTATATTGCACAAAACAACACGAAATTGTTGCCGATGGGGCTCTCAGAACAACTGTTTTTGGGGTAACTGTGATTGCCCGACCTGTTGCTAGTCTACGAGCTGTTTGCTCACTCGAGTCATCCTGAATAGGATCAGCAGAACGCTTGGCAAAGGATAGTCATGCGAACAAGCCGGATTCCGGGGAGGATTCAATACGATCGACCACATACGCACTGTTACGACGCTCACCGAAGTGTCGCGAGAGTACAAGCTGCCGCTGTGTCGACCTGAAGAAGGCATTCGACTCCGTCGAAACTGAAGCGGTCATCGACGCCCTGCTCATTCAGGGGGCTCCTACTCAGTACATCAGAGTACTTCGAGAGCTGTACAATGGATTCACGACCAAGATGTCACCGTTCTATAACGAAGTCGTCATCGACGTGAAGCGAGGGGTTCGGCAGGGAGATACCATATCCCCGAAGCTCTTCAGCGCCACCCTCGAAAACGTCATGCGCGAACTAGAGTGGGAAGAAATGGGAGTAAAGGTCGACGGCCGGCAGCTGCACCACCTTCGCTTCGCTGAGGATACCGTGCTTATAACACCGAGCATCAGCTAGGCGGAGCGAATGCTGTCCGACTTCGGTCGTGTATGTGGGAACGTTGGGCTGCAGCTGAATCTTACGAAGACGATGTTCATGAGGAACCGACGAGTCTCTGATGCCCCATTAACGCTCGGTGAAAGGAACATCTACGAATGCACCATCTGCATGTATCTAGGTCGCGAAGTCAATATGGCCGACGACCTAGTGCCAGAGTTGAGCAGAAGGAAACGCGCGGATTGGGCAGCTTTCAAGAACCTCGAAGAAGTCGTGGAGAAGATAACGAACGTTCGACTCTGTACCCACCTATTCGACTCCACTGTTCTTCCTGCCCTAACACACGCCTCAGAGACCTGAGCTACACAAAAGCAGGATGAATAAGCGATCAGCGTCGCGCGGCAGAGAATGGAGTGAACGATGCTTGGAGTGGGAGACGAGGCTCGCAGCTTCCTCGAAGTTCGAAGATCAGAGACGCTCTCGCATAGACCCTGCGAAAATTAGGTGGACCAACTACGTAGTGTGCTTCGCTAACACCTGCTGGACGAGAGCCGTCACTTACTGGATTACCAGGATGTTAAAGGAAGACCATCAACGCGTTGGTCTGACTTCTTCGTGAAAGCCCTGAACGAACGATGGGACGCTCTTCGTGTCCCTCGAGCGAGAAGGATCCATTGGAGCACTCTGGCACGCGACAGGGACGAATGGAGACCTGCTGATTCCCGCGTGAGCTACTCAATGATTAGTAGGACGACATATGATACAGGTAGGACGACATATGATACATGAAAAATTTAATGTTCACAACTGTATCACTACATCAATAAAATCAAAGCTAACTAAGACTTATCTGTCTCTACATAATTTTTGACAACTAAAAGCTGAGCAATGCTCAGAGTTTAAAAAAGCAGCTTCGCCAAAGGCTCTGCAGAAAGCGATCAGATTAGGGATGACCAGCCAACAATTTTCAATTTTTAAACCGGAGGTGTTGAATAATCTTACCCACAGTTACTATAGGACAAGCGGTTAATTAATAGATAATTAAATGTCCCTCAAAACTCTAGTATTATAGCATTGATATGAAGTTGTAAGTAGTCGTAGACGGTCCAAACTTCAAGATAATACAAAGCTGTTAACAAAGTGTTAGTAAGGTTCGTTCCGCCACTTACTTCAAGCGAGCCTGACTCTGAGATGAGATGCATATCGCGGGATACGGCTTCGAACGTTAATGCCAAATTTGTGTTCCGTTTCTGCTGTGCCCATCTGTGAACGGAGTTGTGGACCAATTCCATGGCTCCGAGCTCATGTAGCGCTGAAACTGCCACGCCGGCTGAGGAGTGGGCGCAGGAGAGAGGAGCGCCGTGGTGAGACAGGATGGTTTATGGTTCTACTCCCCTGTGATACAGGATCACTGCACTTCCTAAAAAGATCAGATCACGCCATCAGCCAAAGCTCTCTATGTGGCGAAGTTTGGGCGAAATCGATTACCATGATCCCACCATCCATACCTACGTGTGGGTGATAAATTACCCCTCGGGCGATTTTTTCGACACACGCGCTCGGTAAGGACAATGCTGCCGACTTATCTTCTAGATTATCCCCTGCGCCACCACGGCTGCAAAGCAATTTCCAGGCTACTTGAGCTCGGACCCATGCTGAAAATCATCACCATCGTCTGCTCCCGGCACTGTGCGGCGGCGTCCAGTCAGTTGTTAAGAACTGAGATAAGTTTCTATTCGCTACGTTCTTTTCTACTCCTTTTCTCATTTCATAGTTTCGGATCTGCTTCCACACACCTCTTAACGTTACTTACTGTGCTCGTCTCTCTGTTTTCTATTGATTTGGCTGTTAATCGTTGTTTCCTTCTCCAGTATCCGTTGAGTCCAATCCTCTATTGATTCTTTGGTGCTGTCTTCACTGACCATTTCATATTGACCTACGATGTCACAAGCTCGACGCTCAAGTAGGAAAATCCGGCCTAGTCTTTCTTCGGTAAATGAGCTGGCCGAGCGCTCAGATTTCGTCAGTAACGACATTGGGAGTAAAGTAACACAGGCTGACTACTCCCAGCTGTCTGCTGGCGAAATTATGAGAGCCATTCTTGAGCGGAATAAGGATCCGGAGATAGAAAAAATGGTGATAGCACTGATTTCAAAGGTACCAAACGAAATCAGTGAGTCGATGGAAGCAGAGAGAAGAGCAAGAACTATCGTCATACACAACTTGGCGGAAGCCTCTGTAGACCTCCTCCCGTCATCCAAACAGCGGGATCTTGATGATAAAGTCAGCTCTGTGCTGGACGTATCGGAGTCGAATGCAGGCCTGTGGAGGTCTACCGAATGGGACAGGTGGGTACCGATCGGCCACGACTGGTCAAGATCGTTCTTCCATCCAGAGCCCATTGGAGACGTGCCCTCGCAAACTCCTTTAGACTTCGAGAGAGCGTCCACTCCGACGTGTATATTCGCCGGAGCATGACCGCAACAGAGCGAGATAAAGAAAAGGACCTGAGGAATGAGGCCTAAGAGAGGAACAAACAGGCCAATAACCGGGAGTGGGTTGTCTTCAGGGGCGAGCTTGGGCGTGTCCAGGACCTCCCCGTGCGCCGTGCTGGGGGTTCGGGAACGCCTAACTCTGCAAGGTAGGCAATCCAGGCTCAAATGTTTCCTTTTTAATTCGCGAAGCCTCCTGAACAAGATTCACCATCTACACCTGTTTTTGTCTTTTCATGAGCCCGACTTCCTATTTATAACCGAAACATGGTTAACAGGGAATGTTCCTAATTCAGAAATTTTAGGAAATTTCCCGTACAGAATTTTGCGTTCTGACCGTAGTGAGCGCAGAGGAGGTGGAGTATGTTGTATTGTGAAAGATTCAATAATTGTCACCGAAACTGTTCCTCCCTCAAGCCTCAAGTCCGATGTTATTGTCCTAGATTGTTTGGATGCTCATACCACATCGAAATTCAGAGTCATACTCGTTTATCGACCTCCTATTTCTACAACTGCTGATGACGAAACCCTTGTTGAAGCTCTTTTGGACGTTTGCCTTTCAAATAAGCCATTGATAATGCTTGGAGATTTTAATCTTAGAGTTGATTGGGCGTCATGTGAAGCGAATGATACGTGTTCCATAAGACTGCTAGACTTTTTCCAGTATTGTGGGCTCACCCAAAACGTCAGGGAACCTACTCGAGGTTGCTCAATTCTAGATATTATTTTGACTTCATCGCCAATAGTTAGTGAAGTTGCCGTTTCTGTTCCGTTTGTGTCGTCGGATCACAATGTCGTATCGTTTAATATTAATACTGAGGGACTACACAAAGCCTTTATGACTCAAGCTCCAAATTTTAATAAGGCAAACTATACTGCACTTTCTGAATATCACTCTACTGTAGACTGGTGGAAAGTGTTTCAAGGTTATACGTCGGTAGACGACATGTACCAGAGGTTTTGTCATGTTATGTACACCGGATTAGCTGCTTATGTACCGGTTGAGGTCAAAGATTCCACATTGCCATTATCATATCCAAAACAGATTCGAAATTTAATCTCTCAAAAACTGCGCCTTTTCAAGACTTTAGAAAATCCCTTTCCTGCTCTCGCTACAAAAAGGTCTGCTCCGAATTGGACCACCATTTGAGAAAATTCTTGGCCAATCGTCAGAAACGGGCTGGTAATGTTACTTGCAAAAACTCGATTTTTAAACTGATCAAGTACAAGTTGAAGTTGAAGCCTAAATTGCCCGTACTTCGTGACGAGGAAGGTAATCAATATGTTGATAACAGCACGAAAGCCGAAGCCTTAGCAGGGTTTTTCTCTTCGGTTTTCTCGCCTTCCGCGGACTCTTCTCAAAATTTGTGCTCATACTCTAGCGAGGAATCCGTTTTTGAGCACAGCCCAGCTGAGCTAGCTGTTACTCCAAGGGATGTGCTATTAGCTCTAAAGTCCTTGAGTACTTCTACCTCCATGACTTCTGACGCCATTCCCCAAGTAATCTTTAAGAAGTGCTACCTGTCATTATATAAACCTCTCACAATGATCTTTAACGCCTCCCTGATGTTTGGCAAAGTCCTACGTTGCTGGAAAACGGCAATTGTCACAGCTATCCCTAGAAAGTCTGATGCTTTACTAATCACAAACTTCCGACCAATCAGCATACTTCCTACGCCCATAAAGATCCTTGAAAAACTAATCCGTGACAAGCTCTGCCTTTGGCTTAGAAGCAACAGTATCATTCCTGATGAACAGCACGGCTTTACAGCCAACGCTTCGACTACCACACAACTCGCTGACTGCCTATTTGAATGGAACGTGGCTATGTGTAACGGAAATTCTGTTGACGTGGTGTATTTTGACCTTTCGAAAGCTTTTGACAAAGTCGATCATCGGAAATTACTTGACAAGCTGCATCAGCTACGACTCCACTTTCACTTCTTAATTGGCTTAGTGCTTATTTAAAGGAAAGGGAGTTTAGTGTCAAGCTGGAAAGCACATTTTCCAAATCGTACCCTTGTACAAGTGGTGTGCCACAGGGGGGTGTGCTTTCGCCTCTCTTATTTCTTGTCTACACCCACGATCTGCCAGAGAGATTGTCTACACACCCATTTATAAAAGTAAAGATGTTTGCAGATGACATCAAAGTCTTTGGAGTACACAGTAGGGAGAACTGTACACAAGTGCGCCTTGCTCTCTCTCAGTCCATATCCAACATGATGGAATGGGCATCTGTTTGGCGAATACCCTTAAACCTCGTTAAGACTTCAGTTTTGCATTTAGGTAACCTTGACATCATGGAGTATAGAGTAAATGACATAACCTTGAAATCTGTAGATGAAGTTCGTGATTTGGGAGTTATCCTGAAATCAAGCCTGTCGTTTGAAGCACACATCGACCAAATCGTACGGAAAGCGTTCTCAGTTTTGTCCGTCATCCTCAGAAATATTACTTGTAATGATCCATCTATTTTGTTAAAGCTTTATAAGGCATACGTAGTACCAATACTGGAATATGCATCCCAAGTTTGGAGTCCACACACAAAGAAACTACAAACGAAACTAGAAAAAGTTTAGCGAGTTTTCACAATAATTTTGTTTCGTAGGTGCAGTGCAAATGGCTACAGCGAAACCCCTAACTAACACTAACGTTTGCAACTCTTCCGATTGAAAAGCCTACTGTATCGGCGTGTGTTCAATGGCTTGACCTTTTGCTTCAAAATTTTGAAAGGAGAATCACAACTGAAACCTAGTAAGTACTGGATTCTGAGACCTACAAATGGGAGCATAAAAGCGATCTCACTGATGAATATTCGAGTCGTCCGTAACTATGATAGCACCAGCAATTCCTTGTTCTTTAGAACTTTCCGCTGGCTTCAGAGGCTTCCACCTAACGTCCCTGATGCTCACAATTCCTCATCATTCAAGAGTAGATTGAGAAAAATAGATCTTATGTCTACGATTCATATTGCAGATTACTAGGAGTACTGCCAGCAGCTGAGTGAAGCATGTGCCTATACGGAGTTCGCTGACAAACGCTTCCACATGCCGCTAACTCCAAAGTGGTCGAAATATATCTCCCTTGAGGTCGATTGTATTCCAAAGCAGATGCCTGCTGATAGCTGTTCATTTATGAATAATTGATGCTCTAGCCTAGTTCTGAAGATTTCGTTGCTGTCTGATCCTTCGTAGACCTTGGGTGTAGCATTGAAAACGTTTTAGTTGTTAATGATTAATGTGTTTGTCTACGGCAGTTCTTCTTGTTATTCTTTACTTTTGTTTTGTTCGTTGCTTAGGCGTTTTACTTATTCACTACTAAAGTTTTAAAGAGCTAGGGACGTAGAGTATCATCATTGGAGTATCTGCAAATTTTCCGCGGATTCAAGCGTGACGAAGCATTTCTAGGGTTGCTACTTAGATTAGCCAGGTTTTTTTTCTCAGGGGTGTTTAGTGCTGAAGGCATGTTAAGAAAGTTTTCAATTTTTTTACAGAGTTAAATTATACTATTATTATTTCATTTAAGCCTCCTATGGCAGCTATCTACTTGGCGTCACAGAATCTTTTAGGCTTACGAACTATTTTGAACTTTCGTGCCAGGTAAAATGCGTACGGCGTTTCCTTAGGGCCACAGGTGTCATGCTCCAACATTTTCTATAGTCCGCTTGGAATTCTTCACATACTATTGACAGCCTTTTCTACAGGACTGCCTTGGGGACATGCTCTTCGTTGGCCCTCGCCGTCATGTGCGCTGCCCGTTAATGTTGGTTTATCTATTTACTTAAACCGGCAGATGCTTAGTCTTATCTCCCACCCCTACTTCCGCGCTAAACACCTCCGATTCGCCAAATTTCCTTACTTTTTCAGTCGGCTCTCAGGGCTACTCTATTGGAATGTACGTGGACAACGCTTGTTTCCATAGAAAATCCGCCTAGATTAGCTGAGAATGTTTGTCTGTTTTTTTCAAATTGTTGTGTTCTTCCCCTTATGTGGCGCGTCTTATGACGTATTCAATAAATAAATAAATAAATAAATAAATCATCGTCATTTATTACACAGGGAGGTGGGTGAGAGTAATGAAAATAATAAAACAAGTGGATACACACACTACCAGTCGAAATTCCGACAAGAAGATAGTGATGTAGGTAGGAAAAAAGACAAGGAAAAAACAAATAACAAATCAAAAAAAAATTGCAATTACATTTAAAACAAACGACGATATTATTTAATGGATTAATTAAACAACAAACAGGAACAGGAGGTATTCGTCAGGCATCCAGGTGATCCTTATAAGTTTTTTAAAGGAAGAGTGACTGGAGGGTATGTTGACTTTCCTACATAGGCCAAAGTAATCGGCAAAGGCACGGTTAGTGGAAAAGCATTTCCCGCAATTTAATCTAGCACTAGATAAGATAGGTTTGCGCGAGATACCCCTGGTGGAAGAAAGTCTCACGTGAAGAAAGGATCCTAGCTGCAACCCAATTCGCCCGTGCATTATTTTGTGACACATGGTCCTTAACTCCGTTCAGCAATGTGCACACCAGAAACGGAATATGCATCCCCTCTCCCGCGGTCACCTAGTGTCTTCTCCTTGTTTGTAAAATATTCACCAAACCGTGAGCAAGGTTTCCTAAAACAATAATGCTGTAAAGCGTTTGAAAACAACCAAACCAAATCTTCATCGCGTTCGTTTTATATAATGACCAGAACAATTTCTGATTTATGGAAGGTGATGGAGAAGGGGATATAGCAAGTCAATTATCGCGTTGACTAGACGTTCCCGGAGGATAGAACCCTGACTGTCTTCTTTTTTCCTAGGGCTTCTTACTTTCGCTGCTTTAAAGAACTGATTTTAATACGTAGAATGGTATAGCTGGGTTAGATGTGGCAGGAAAGCTCCAGACTGATTTTATGAAGCCTGTCCACTATGCATTGGCTCCGATCGAAATTCTTCGGATAATTGGATGATTCGGATATGGGCGGTTTTGCGGCCCTAGGACACTTGGACGAATCGAAATGGGACATCCGAATCGGATATCCGAAAATGATTCATTCTGATTCAATGTATACTGTTCACTGTCCATCCATGTACGCGACTTATTCACTGAAGCAGCCGCTCTCTACGTGGACATACATCATGAGAGTCCCATTCCGAGGTACTTCACCTGTATCACCTGTCGTCCCGTTGATCATCGACTTGCTCGAGCGGGCGCCAGCAGCGTCTCCATTCGTCCCTGTCGCGTGCCAGAGTGGTCCAATGGATCCTCCTCGCTCGAGGGACACGAAGAGCGTCATATCGGTCGTTCAGGGCTTTCACGAAGAAGTCCGACCAACGCGTTGGTGGGCGTCCTGGTGTTCTTTTGACATCCCGCGGAATCCAATCTGTGACGACTCTCGTCCAGCGGGTGTCTGCGAATCGCATTACGTGGCCGGCCCACCTAATTTTCGACGACTTGGCCCATGCGACAGCGTCTCTGATCTTCGAACGTCGGCGAAGCTCGGAACTCCGGAGGCCTTCTCTCACTTGCGTGAGTCGTGTCACTCCGAGCATCGTCCTCTCGATTCCACGCTGCGCGACGCTGATCGCGTGTTCATCCTGCTTTCGTATAGCCCAGGTCTCTGAGGCGTATGTTAGGGCAGGAAGAACAGTGGAGTCGAATAGGTGGGCACGGAGTCGGACGTTCTTCGTCTTCTTCGCGACTTCTTCGACGCTCTTGAAAGCTCCCCAAGCCGCTCCTTTCCTCCTGCTCAGCTCTGGTGCTAGGTCGTTGGCCATGTTGACTTCGCGACCCAGATACACATTGCTAGAGCATTCGGAGATGTTCGTTCCGTTGAGCGAGAATGGGGCATCAGAAACCCATCCGTTCTTCATGAACATCGTCTTCGTAAGATTCAGCTGCAGTCCAACGCTTCCACATACACGATCGAAGCCGGCCAGCATTCGTTCCGCCTGACTGATGCTCGGTGTTATGAGCACGATGTCGTCAGCGAAGCGAAGATGATGTAGTTGCCGGCCGTCGACCTTCACTCCCATGTCTTCCCATTCTAGTTCGCGCATGACGTTTTCGAGGGTGGCGCTGAAGAGCTTCGGGGATGTGGTATCCCCTTGTCGAACCCCTCTCTTCACGTCAATGACGACGTCGTTGTAGAATGGTGAGATCTTGGTCGTGAATCCACTGTACAACTCTCGAAGAACTCTGGTGTACTGAGTAGGAACGCCCTGGGTGAGCAGGGCTTCCATGACCGCTTCAGTCTCGACGGAGTCGAATGCCTTCTTCAGGTCAATGAACGTAAGGCACAGCGGCAGCTTGTACTCTCGCGACACTTCGATGAGCTTCGTAATTGTGTGTATGTGGTCGATCGTGCTGAATCCTCTCCGAAATCCTGCTTGTTCGCATGGCTGTCCTTCGTCCAGCGTTCTACTAATCCTATTCAGGATGACTCGAGTGAACAGCTTGTAGACTACGGACAGCAGGCAGATCGGGCGATAGTTGCCAATGTCGTGCACGTCTCCCTTCTTGTACAGCAAAACGGTCTTGCTGGTCTTCCACTGAGATGGAACCTTGCATTCGGACAGGTAGCGTGTGAAGAGCCGCGCCAGGGTGTTGATGAGCGCTGGCGGGAGGTTCTTCAGGTGTTCAGCTCTGATCCTGTCAGAACCGGGTGCTGTACGTTTCTTCACCGACGAGATGGCGTGTCGGATCTCGGAAGGGAGAACAGAGGGAACGACGTATCCATCCTGCGGAAGATGGCATGGGGGCAGGTGGACGTGGCTATCGAAGAGATCGGAGTAGAAGTCGTGGATGACTTTCTCCATGGTCCTTCTGGAAGAGGTGATGGTTCCGTCAGGACGTCGGAGAGCGGTCATCTTGGTCTTGAAGTTGGCGAAGTTCCGGCGGGCATTGCGAATGCTCAGCCCTGCCTCTGCTGCTTCAGCCAACACTTCCGCCCTTCTCTCCTTGAGATCTTCCTTTATCGCCGCTCTGCATAGCTTTGCAAGCTCGGACGTCAGTTGGTAGTTGCCTGACGCTCGTGCTGCTCCACGCTGGCGTATCAGCTCAAGAGTTTCCGAAGACAGGCGTCTCTTGGTGGTCTTCAAGCTCTCGGCTCCCTTAGCACTATCGTGGAGATGGTGCACGAAGCGATCGTATTCCTCGTCGACGTTGTCCATGACGGCATCTTCCCAAAGGCCGACAAGAGAGGTGTAAAGGTCCCAGTTGATGGTCGTTCTGGGATTCCTCTTCTTGAACTTCGCGGCCTTCTCTCCTTGACGCGAAAAGCGGAACCTCGCGCGAAGGAGGCGGTGGTCCGATCCCGTGTAAAACTTGGGGACACACGGAGACATCGGTCAGGCAATACTTGCGATTGAAGATGATGTGGTCGATCTCGTTGTGGAACTGGCCACCGGGGGATTCCCAGGTCCATCGTAGGGAGGGAGGCTTCTGGAACTGCGAGTTTCCATGGATGGTCTTGGTCGACATGATAAACTCAGACAGCCTTTCACCTTGCTCGTTCCACTCCAAACCGTGGGTTCCGATGTGAAGTTCTTCCGGCGACCTTCGCGGTCCGATTTTGGCGTTGAAGTCGCCGACGATCACCTTGTAGAAGGTGTGATCTTCCTTATAGAACTTCTCCAGCTCCACGTAGAAGACCTCGACGTCTTCGTCGTCGTAGTCGGATGTTGGGGCATACGCGACGAACACAGTCAAGGCTGGCACGGAGCCACATCGCTTCAGTCGCAGACGTCCGATTCGGCTAGTCAGAGACTCGTACGAATCGATGTTCATGGCCAAGTGCGTGTTGACGAGGACACCAACGCCGCCTACTCCCCTGCTGTCGCATGTTCCGAGGAACAGTTCTTCTCCGGAGTCGTAGGCGGCGTGTAGGGGGTGGTGTCTTCTCGTCTCGGTCAGTCCGATGACGTCGTACTTGATCTTCCTGGCTTGCATCATCAGGTCCTCGACGGGTGCTTCGGACGCAAGCGTGCGGGCGTTGTAAGTACAGATCGTCATCCTAGTCCTTCTCAGTTTGCGCAGCCTGGTTAGGCCCTAAGATTTTAGCAGCCTCTCCGTACTCGTCCTTCCCATCGCTGCAGAAATGGGGGCTCTTTCGGGGTCAGGGGAATGAGGCCCTTTAGTGCTGCTGTGTTTGACTGGAATACAACACGGGTAGCTAGTCAGGCTCTGTCGTGCGGGCGGGGTACTCCGGGCAGCCAGCCAGACTGCCCGAAGGGACGGGGCGAGACTTAAGGCGGCCTCAAATCGCCTTACATGTACTCCCAGTCTACCGAGTGCAAGCTTTTGGCCGAGCCGACACAGTTACAATCCGCACAGTCACGGACACATCCACGCACACTGTGCACGAACATGCCGCTCCCACGCACAAGGAACGCATCGACCCGACACAGCAGGAGCAAGGAGTCCATCCCCTGCATCCCACCTGCGTCTCTGGGCAGTACACGGTCGCATTTGGTTCGCGTTTAATTCCCCTATCCACCACCCGGGGACGCGCCACGTGGCCCTGCGACAAGCGGCCCGAGATCCCTCTTAACAAGAGAGCCCGAAGGCTCTCTATCGAGGGAGATCCGAGGTACTTATTCTGCAGAAACATGGTATCGCTAAACATCATCGCAAGCTCCATTTTTCTTTTCTGGGGCAGTGGGGTGGGGGGGGGGGGAAGAGGGCGTTGCTCGAACTATTCCTTTTGAAGCAAACGAAACATCGAGTAGGAGGATAACGTCTAACGAGTCAGCCACGGCAGCACAATAGGTAGCGGAGTCGTTTACTCCTTAAAATGTCTGTTAAGGTATCGATAAACTTGATCGCAGGTTCTAACGTTATTCCGAGAACGCAATTCGCACTCTACTCCACTGCTTAATGCCTGGAAAACGAATTCTTTCATCGATTTGTTGTGACGATGTAGGCGTGTTGTGCGAGGAACATTTTTGCTGAAGAAAACGAAAAGTGGAGGGTACGAAACAAGGAGTCCGCACGCATCATCCCACGATTAAACCGCTCTTCCTACAGTGGTTTCTAGGACTTGTTCCAACCTTGGGTTTCTTCGGAGACCAGTAATTTGATACATAGCATTTGACACTCTTACGTCTACCAGAGGACACCTAAAGCATCTCTTGAGGGGCAGCCAATCTAGATGCGATGGACCGTAAAAGGTGCGAAGAGCGAAACTGGTCGCTACATCTGGTGAGCCCAGAGGATCAGCAAGCAATTACTCCAATACAGGCTACCAACGCCTAAATGAGGGAGGGACAAATACTGGGCGCAAGTCTTGAGCGGAAAGGCGGCACCCCGTTGAATCATCAATCAGGGTAGGGCTTAGAGTTTAGGAGACGTATGGACCTTCATTAGAACTAGATTTGCACTTTGCACTGTTGCCTTAAAGATATCACAGTTCCAATTAAAAGGTGAATCGCTAACCAATGGGGACCAATGTAGTGGACGTATTCATAAGGTAAAGGCATCTGCATAGTTTTGCTTGTCGAAAAAGATCTGTGCAGTCAAATGCACATGGACTCCTTAGTGAAACAGCAACGAGTGCAGCAGAGGTGGGAAAGCAGTTATGAAAGCTTTCACAGATAGCATTTTGGGCTTTTAGGATGCGGTTTTTACTTGTCGTCAATGCCCCAAGAACTGCCCTCCCTCTCCGAGAGAAGTCGATAACCTGACGATGCACATATGAAGCAAGCACCGCCACTTCTCACTAACAGGGTCTGAAGCGTATGTCTGAACGGGTGTACAAGAGAACCAAACCCGTGATGCGCCGTATTAGGCCTATGGTATAGTCCCGCGGGAGTGCCCGCGGGACGTCCGCGGACGAGAAATCACCGCGGAAGATGGTCGCCGACCTAGCGCGGTCAACGGCCGACACTGAATGATAATCGCGTTGGAGCACTTTATCACTCCGTGAACTCGGGACGTTCCAACGTTTCACGAAATTGGTCGCTTTCGAAGATGGCGGCTATTCTTCCTTCGCTGCGCCGCGAGCGGTCGCGTCGCGGACACGAGGCGAACGTGGAAAACGAGGTCAGCGCGGTCAGTCGATGTGGAAGGCGGCCGGTGGTCGGTCGGTGGCTGCTCACTGCTCCGTGGACTCTCCCTGAGCGACGAAAGCAGTGGAAACTGCAGTGGAAAGCAGTGGAAATGTGGAAACATGGGTAGTTTGGATGGCACACACCCTGTAGTCCCTTCCCTAGCCTGATTCTGCGCTCGAAGAGCGCAGAATCCATCCGCGGACTCTGTCTGAGCGACGAAAGCAGTTTCCACATGGGTAGCTTGGATGGCGCACACCCTGGAGTCCCTTCCCTAGCCTGATTCTGCGCAGAATCCATCCGTGGACTCTCCCTGAGCGACGAAAGCAGTTTCCACATGGGTAGTTTGGATGGCGCATACCATGGAGTCCCTTCCCTAGCCTGATTCTGCGCTCGAAGAGCGCAGAATCCATCCGCGGACTCTCCCTGAGCGACGAAAGCAGTTTCCACATGGGTAGTTTGGATGGCGCACACCCTGGAGTCCCTTCCCTAGCCTGATTCTGCGCCCGAAGAGCGCAGAACCCATCCGAGGACTCTCCCTGAGCGACGAAAGCAGTTTCCACATGGGTAGTTTGGATGGCGCACACCCTGGAGTCCCTTCCCTAGCCTGATTCTGCGCAGAATCCATCCGTGGACTCTCCCTGAGCGACGAAAGCAGTTTCCACATGGGTAGTTTGGATGGCGCATACCATGGAGTCCCTTCCCTAGCCTGATTCTGCGCTCGAAGAGCGCAGAATCCATCCGCGGACTCTCCCTGAGCGACGAAAGCAGTTTCCACATGGGTAGTTTGGATGGCGCACACCCTGGAGTCCCTTCCCTAGCCTGATTCTGCGCCCGAAGAGCGCAGAACCCATCCGAGGACTCTCCCTGAGCGACGAAAGCAGTTTCCACATGGGTAGTTTGGATGGCGCACACCCTGGAGTCTCTTCCCTAGCCTGATTCTGCGCTCGAAGAGCGCAGAATCCATCCGCGGACTCTCCCTGAGCGACGAAAGCAATTTCCACATGGGTAGTTTGGATGGCGCACACCCTGGAGTCCCTTCCCTAGCCTGATTCTGCGCTCGAAGAGCGCAGAACCCATCCGCGGACTCTCTCTGAGCGACGAAAGCAGTTCCCACATGGGCAGTTTGGATGGCACACACCCTGGAGTCCCTTCCCTAGCCTGATTCTGCGCTCGAAGAGCGCAGAATCCATCCGTGGACTCTCCCTGAGCGACGAAAGAAGTTTCCACATGGGTAGTTTGGATGGCGCACACCCTGGAGTCCCTTCCCTAGCCTGATTCTGCGCTCGAAGAGCGCAGAACCCATCCGCGGACTCTCTCTGAGCGACGAAAGAAGTTTCCACATGGGTAGTTTGGATGGCGCATACCATGGAGTCCCTTCCCTAGCCTGATTCTGCGCTCGAAGAGCGCAGAATCCATCCACGGACTCTCCCTGAGCGGAGAAAGCAGTTTCCACATGGGTAGTTTGGATGGCGCACACCCTGGAGTCTCTTCCCTAGCCTGATTCTGCGCTCGAAGAGCGCAGAATCCATCCGCGGACTCTCCCTGAGCGACGAAAGCAATTTCCACATGGGTAGTTTGGATGGCGCACACCCTGGAGTCCCTTCCCTAGCCTGATTCTGCGCTCGAAGAGCGCAGAACCCATCCGCGGACTCTCTCTGAGCGACGAAAGCAGTTCCCACATGGGCAGTTTGGATGGCACACACCCTGGAGTCCCTTCCCTAGCCTGATTCTGCGCTCGAAGAGCGCAGAACCCATCCGCGGACTCTCTCTGAGCGACGAAAGAAGTTTCCACATGGGTAGTTTGGATGGCGCATACCATGGAGTCCCTTCCCTAGCCTGATTCTGCGCTCGAAGAGCGCAGAATCCATCCACGGACTCTCCCTGAGCGGAGAAAGCAGTTTCCACATGGGTAGTTTGGATGGCGCACACCCTGGATGCTGTGAGAACCCCAGCTGCGCACTCCCCCTGAGCGCGCACAGCTATGAAGGAAAGATTTCGCGCTCTGTCGCAAAGATACGTGAGAATATTGCGTGCGGGTGCGTGCGTGCGATGAGCGCTCGCGGCGTAGCGAAGGAAGAATAACCGCGATCGCTTTCGAATAGGAGCACGTTTATTTTTGATAAAGTGTTTGATAACGCCGACCGACAGCCTCCCGTGGTGCATTGCTCTGCGGGAGGTTTCGGTCGGCGGGGTCGGTCGGCGGACGGGAAGTATACCAGCCCGTCCACCAACCGCCGCCGACGATCCGCGGAAAATGGGCGTTGCGGACTGCGGCTATTGGGCGCGCGTTGGGTCCGGGCTAGATTATTCCCGTTCCGCGGATACTTCCTCGGGACTATACCATAGGCCTTAGACGTACGCTTCAGACCCTTCCCTTGTGAGTCACCGAGCTGTTTGCTTCGAATCGCACCCAAACGCATCACGAGCCGACTGCATGTACCCATACAGAATTTTGGAAGCTACTAGCTCATTGTGTTCAAAGGCTTTAAAAGTTGAAACCCATTTTTCTACTACTTGAAAGGTAGAGATTCTCGCGGCGGTGTTCAGTTTTGATGTTCAGAGGCTGGAGACCGTTTCCTTATTAATGAAGCGCAATATCGGTCTTCGATCGCTAGCTTCCCTCCAAACCTAATTCAAAGAAGGAGTTGTAACAAGTTTATACACAGTAAATTCAAAAAAAAATAGGACATTCAGGACAAAATCTGCGGGAAGAAGTGAGGGAAATAGTACATTGTTATGAATTCCATATGCGACGAACTAAATCCACTCTCTTTGCCGGATAAGTAATAAATACCATGATCTGGAATCCAAAGATATGCGTTGTTGCATGCCCTCTTGCCGCCACCAAATTCGACGTGTCTGAAAGGGATTCATGTCTTCATTGATAGTTGTTTCGGTGCGATTATCCTTGGAAAACTCGTAGAGCTGGTAGGAAAATGCGCAACATGTGAATTATGCTGGAAAGTACAAAGCAACAAAGTACAGGATAGGTGCTGTTTTTTTCTCAAGCAATAACGAATGGTGAAAACGGGGGAATGGATGTTTGCGCTCTTTTTTTTCGTGGCCGCCTGATCCCAATTCAATTCAATCAATTGAAAATCTACCGTACTGCGTGCAATTTTGTTAATTTTGTAACAGGAGTAGAATAAAAAGGGAAGCAAGCTTTTAAACTTAAATATGCACCACACATCTGCCTGCGAACATAAAGGAGAAAACGCTAAACAAAAAGTGAGTTCTGCATGCTAACCAAAGACCATCAGGGCAGTGAGCCGATGTCGATGAACCCCCTATGCACTTCACAAAGCCGAATTCTCACCAGAAAAAGACGGTGGTGACAGAGCGGTGGTCGGCGGCTGGCGTGATTCACTACAGCTTTCTGGAACCAGCCCGAATCATGCAGTAGAGTCTTTCTGTGAGGACAAGATGCAGCGAAAATTGATTGAGCTGCAGCCGGCACTGGTGATGATTTTTAAAGTGATCCCAATCCTCTGCACGGAAACGCCATCCCATTTTGCAAGTCACCATGCGAAAATTGAATTAACTATCCTGCCTCAACCGCTACTTAACTGGCCTTGCGCCAACCGACTACCACCTTCTTGAGCACATTCATAACCTCCTCAGTGGTAGAACCTTCGCAAGTCAGGACTATGCAACGCATCTCGACCACCCAGATTTTTCGCTGGTGGGATTATTGAACAGTCATGGAACGCCAGCGTTGGAAAATAGTGCTGACTAAAAGGCTGCCTACTGCGATTGGATCCGGTGAGTATGAAGAAAGCCATGACTGTTTGAATAGACCAGAAAAATGAACCAGAACTTTCCGGCCAACCTAATGCTTCCCCTTAACTGCTGTGCTGATGAATAGTGTTGTTGATAGGCTGAAGAATCCACTTTTCCTTCAGCATTCGCACACTTATCTCCCGATCAGTCACTGCGGGAAGAGAATACAGAGCTGAAAATCCCGACTAGAGGTAATGCACCTACCTTACGATTCGGTCGTTAACCAAGACAATTATTTCGTAGAACATAAAGGGATCGTCCGTGTAAAGATCAGTAAAATCCTTCTTCTCATCGTTTGGATTACTCTAAAAAGCACCATGTTATTTTCACCTTCTTCTTTCATCATTTTCAAGTGATTTTTCTCCATTCCTCGCTGATGATGTCAGTTCATCCACGCGCCACTGAGAAGTGCTCCTCTTTAGGGTCGACGCATACGCGTACACTTAATGTAGTGTCAGGTTTTTTCAATCTTGCCCCTCCACTAGCCACTTATTTGGTTCCATGCAAGTGATCTTCGATGTTGAGAAGGAAACAGCCGTGAAAAAAATGGATGAGCGAAGAGTTCAGCCCTGTCGGCTGTCGACTTGCGAAATTTATGATCATTACTAACGATTGTAAGGGCTGAAAGTGTTCCATTAGGGTGGAGTAGGTCGTAGCAGATAAGAGAGTTTAACGGAGAAGGAGCCAATCCGATTCATACTTCAAAATTACTAAGGATCGTTTTTCTTCGGGCGCGTGTAGCGCAGTCGGAGGAGGCGCGGCTGTCGCATGCACCCGATACCAGGTTCCTGGTTCGGATTTCCCGCCAGGCCAACCAAGCCTTCCATCCCTCCGGGGTCGGTGAATTAGTACCAGACTTGTCTGGGGAGGATAAAGCGCTGACTTGTTCATCGACTGGCCACCGCAAGTCATTGTATGGCCAAATACGCCTTGCCAAATACGCATCGCCTCCACGATATCCCGTAGAAGTAGAATGCGCTGCGCATCCCAAAAGGAGTAACGCAGTCTTTTATACATTTTTCTTCCAAAATTTATTGGAGGAGCATCAGCGTTGGTTCCTTATGAACTTTACCTACCTTCCAATCCATTACATAGTCTGTATAAAAGTAGAATATCGGATTTTCTTCGATGAGGAAGGTTCTTCTTACGACAGCTACAATTTCGTATTTGCCGTCTTGTTTGTCCTTTAGAATTGGACCGTCCAATAGCTGAAAAACATGTTCAAAGCAGTTTGAAAGCTTTTAACTAGTCACTCACAATAGCGAGCTTATTGCAGTTGCATTAATAGTTCTAAGATTAGTGTCTTTTCTCAGAGGTTGCAACTATACCGTTTCGGTGGTCCCGTGTATTGACCCCCTTCCCTTTCTTTAAAGTCTCTCAAATCTTTAAATTTTAAAAGCCAGGTCTTCAAATTCAATTCCCTTTAAAATTTAACTATTTAACAAAAAAATGCCTAGTTGAGCTTGACGAAACATTGTACGAAGGTACCTTCCTTCCTTAAAACCATCCGGTGTGAATTATGAGTAGCGAAAGGAAATCTTACTGTGCCCCAATTTTTGCCACATTTCCGGTCTGATTAACCTTCTCCACTAGGAATTTTTCATGGATATGCATGAAAATCTTGTAAATTTTCTGGTCAACAGACGTGAAAGGATTATCAGCGCAGCGTCCAAGGAGTAGGTTTCTGAAGGTCTCGCGAAATGGCATTCGTTACGACAACAAAAATGAGTGAAGAAAGGAGGAGCCTTGGTGAACACCGACGGAGTTCGGAAACTCTGTCGATATGCCGGCTGACGCTCGTACTTGACACTTAGGACAAGAGTAGGAATGTACACCACTCAGTAAGTTCTTCGGGAGAACAGTGGCGTACGATATGACCTCACGCGGTACACGATTGACTGCTTCCCAAAGTCAAGGGAAGCAATGCGTAGCGATTTTGGGTACTTGTGAAGAAAAGGGCCCGTGGTGCCGTGGGGTTGCCGGGAAACATATTAACGCGGCAAACCCACGGCACCACGGCGCCGGTACTTGTGAAGCGCCCGTTCTCGGGTGCCGTGGGTTGCCACGTTTCCGTTGCCGCTGCCGCGTTAACATGTTTCCCGGCAGCCCAACGGCACCACGGGCCCTCTACTTCATAAGTACCCGATTTTGTCTTTCTACAAGAAGACTAACAGCATCGATGGCATCGATGGTGCCACAGCCGACTACGAAACCACACTGCATGTTGGAAAGCCGGACGATGTCGCGAATACGTCCATCCATAACTCGCTCAAAGATCCATACTGTGCGAGAGCAATCGGATTGGGCGGTGTCCTGCCCGGGCTGGCCCCCACGAGCGTCGGTGAACGGAACACACCCGAGGCCACATAGTGGCAGAATCGGTAGGAACTTACTGCACGCCTATGTTCCAGCCCGCCTGCCAGGTGGCTCTACCTACGTTAGGCCCTGCTGCCGCTACCGCACCATGCAGGTCGTATTGCGATGTCATTTAGTCTCCCGTGCACACTACATCCCTAGGACCCTCACCCAGACGTCTTCTTTCCCTTCTGTTCATAGTTGTGTGGAAAATAAAGTAATCTGGATTCAACCCATCATCTCGAACCTTCCGCAGACGTACGTATCTATACAAAATTACAATAATAAACACAACTGCTACTTCCAAACGCCACACAGAATACGAGTCTAGCTTCTCGATCTCCTATCTCATTAGGGGAGTCTTCACAGCAACCCGCTAGTCTAGGACGAGGGCCTTCACAGCAACCCGCTAGTCTAGGTCCTGCCTCATGTGAGTGCCACTAGGCGGTGTTCCTCGCCCTGCACCTGCGGTTACTTCAACCCCGCGTCCATGGCGGAGCGATCCTCATCTTCATCGGGACTGCGCGTTTTCCTCGTCGGCCTCCATGCAACTGCGGATGAAATGTGGCTCGCTCCGGGAAATCTTTGACGTCGTCCAGCGGGTGGTGGAAAGAAGATAGCGGGCGGCCGCGACCTCCGGGGTGGCAGTAGACAGGAAACTAAGGCCCGTGCCCGCTGGCGTTCATACTTCGTCGCAGCGAATCGATGACGCGTTTGAAATTGATTGCGCGGCGGGAGCTGCAGGGCCCAGAAACTCTGCCGTCGTGCCTTGCTGCCAAATAGCAGGTGCCTAATTCTCCGCAATAACTTGGTTTGAAAAACTTCGTCAGCCACTAAGCGGGGTGCCAGCACGTCGACTTCCATAAATCTGCCGCCAAGTCGTCTGAACCTTTGCTTTACCTGGCTTCACCTTCTTCAAAGCCGCTTCCTTTTCTACCACAGTGACCTTCTGCACAGGATCATGCTTGGGAGGGACGTAATAGATAGGCGCATGGGCAAACTCAACTGTTAACATTCCGTCGAAGATTCACGTTATTGTTCCGTAGTCCTTTTGGTGGTTCGTCAATAGATGGTCATTTTCATCGTTGATCAAAGAACTTCCCAATATCCTCGCTCTGACGATGGCGTGCTTTGGCAACTCGATAAAGTTGCCGTTCACAATCGCGCGTTTAGAGTTTCTCGATGACATCACCATAATAAGAGGCTTTTGCAGCGGCAATAGCCTCGTCACCAGGAAACGTTTCCAACTCATGATGGACTTTTGCTCATTCCTTGCCCGGGAAAAGATTGTTCATTACTGGCTTCTGTAAGATGTTGCTGATGTGACACGTGTGCTTGTGTTTCACTTGTTTCATAGTTTTGTACCATAGCTGTTGACTAAAAATAAAGAGCAATAAAACCTTTTATTTCCAGATAAATGATACGGTGGAGATATGCACCGCTGAAAAACTAGTACATATGAAGGTGCAAAAGGACATATTGGTTTGTCGTAAGCATCGACGGTCTAAACTTGACTCCCGTGATCATGACGAAGCGTAACAACAACAAACTAATATATGCAAAAATATTGGCAGTACTCGAAGTCGAACTGAAAAACATGCTGTTGTGCTTCTATGAGGCGGCACTCCTACCGACCATGCCACCGATGCATATCTCGAGGGACGTCATAGGGGTTGATGATTGTTGCGCTTTTTTAAGCTCCTTCCTCCGGTCTTTAAAAAAGCGTTCTGCAAAAACTGACTGTATTTCTGGGCTCCGCTCACACGGCTCTACATCCTGTTTAAATATCATTGCAAAACCAACAAGAGTTGGCAACCTTTCCTTGTTAGCTGCTCTTTTCGCTTCTTGGTATATATGCCAATAGTCGGCTGCGTTGCCGCTGAGAAAAGCACGATATAATCTTCTCTCCTTCGAACTTTTTCCTTAATGTCGTCAATTCACAGCGATGCCTGCTTCTCCATCCTACGCAGCCTAGGGTTCGCTATGCCCAGTTTGAAACGTGTTGTAATATCAAATTTCTTGCACGTTTCCATGTTTGCTCAACAGTGGTAACCGTCGGCCACCGAATGCGAGCAGCAACAGCTGCGTCCTTCTCTTTCATCCGCCACTACTTGATCCTTGCTGGCCCGCATCGCTCTACCTGCCTCAGGCTCAAAGGGGCAAAACTAAGTGTGCAAATCAGCAGACGGTGCTGCGTGACGACGTATGCCACAACTTTCGTGTTTTGATTGTGTCTTGCCACAACTTTGATTGCGATGCTTGACAAGGATAAATTTAATCTGCTTCTCGGTATTCCCGTATAGAAAGAGTTGAAATGAGAGTCACGATTTCGAACAGTTCGCGATGGTGAGACTATGCGGGTCCGCATATTCAAGAATTCGCTCAACATCAGCGTTACGTGTCCCATAATTGAAGCCGTCATGACCGCTGTAACCATCTTTCTAAGTCTCAACGTGGCCGTTGAGATCACCTGCGACAAGGATTCGCTCAACACGTTTTTAGGCGCCACATCTGCTATCTCCTCATGAAGAAGGGTCTAAAGCTCGTCCTTGGCCCGCTCGAAGAAGCCTGTCTGCCGACCATACACAGAGAAGAAATGATACATTCGCTATTCAGCAATGACAACGTTCTTTATCAACCGATCGTAAAAGCCGCCATGTAATGTGCATGTCTCTATGAATCTCGGCATTGTAGATCTTGTAGCGTTGTTTTGATTGAGCTCCACACGAGGTAATACAGATCTTTATTGGCTAACGTTTCGGCGGTATAGCCTTCCTCAGAGCCTGAAAGGAAGGATCAGTCAAGATGTGGCTACCGCGTAAAAAGTCGCCTCAACCTTAGGAAATCAAGACTACCTTTCGATCACGTAGTCAATAGAGAGATCGAAACCCTTACTTTACAGAAAGCAAGACGGGCCAATCGGTCGGTAGCAGGGCCGTTTTTGAGACACAGATGATCCAATCAGAATGCCAACCTAATGTAGGACCTGAGCTCCTGCGTTATATAGAGGCACTCTTCCTTCCGGTTTAGCTTGGGGTCTTTGGCATAAATCCAAAATGCCTCCAGAGCCTTGCGGGCGGCAGTTTGGGCTTCGACTGCCAGTAGCTTGACCCTGGCCTCAAAAGTCCTCTCCCCTATGCCCGTGGACTCTATGGTGACCCATTGCAGTGGACGTCCTGGACTTGGCCTTGCCGTCAAGATCTTCCTTGACCCTAACAGGTAGGAATCGCGGCGTCTCGCCGATGTATTCCTCTCCACAGCTCTGGCAGATAATGAGGTATGCCACACCTGATAAAGTGCAGTCCCCTTCCCTGCCATGTGGTCAAACGGCGCAACCAGGGGTGACACAAAGGCGATCGTAAGGACGATTCCGAACTAGCTGCCGCCTTAGGTTGTCTGCTGGCACCTCCACAACAGTTACCAAATTCTCAAGCCCGGCTCTCCTCACACACTTCCGAAGGGAGGTGCTTACATCATTGGAGATGAATGGGACTTTGAATGGTACCTTTCCAGACATTGCGGGGCTACTGCTTTGTTCCTGGAAGGGCCTACGTAATGACATAACGTGGTGTTTATATCCGTTGCTAGCCGCAATTTCTTGTGCCAGTTTCCTTGGTTCTTTACGCTCCTCTTCCTCACTGGATACGAGAGCTGCAGTTCGGAATATGTTTTTCACTACAGCTCGCTTCATGAGGTTAGGATGCGAGGAAAGGCAGCGAACTATGATATTCTTGCTGGTAGGCTTTCTATACCATTTTGTTACGGTCCCACCCTCTTTCCCTTGGACTTGCACGTTCAGGAGCGGAAGCCAGTCATCCTGAGTTTTTCGCGAGTGCGCTTGATATAAGGGGACTGGTTGCTAAGCAGGCTAAAGCACAGGTCCATTTCTTCCTGCGTCGACCAGATAAGGAAGCAGTCGTCGATGTAACGACAATAGAGCAGTGGAAGCCTTTGTAGCACCGGGGTTTTAATTTTGGCCATGAAGGCGATAGCGAATGTAGGTGCTAGTCGTTGTCCCATCGCCAGTCCTCTTATCTGAGAGAAATAGTGGCCCAACCATCTGAAAATGTTGCAACCAAGGCATTCTTTAAGAAAGACCATTCGTTGTCTTATAGAGAATCCATATGTGTCTACAGCTTCTTGGTGCTGCGCGAGAAGCTCCAATATAGCATAGCGCATTCGCTGCTGACACGTTGGTGTACACAGCATTGGTGTTCAAGGCTGCTACATCACACACACATACCACACAAGCAATAAGGACATCACCATCCGCTTTCAAGCAAGGACAGGTTCATTGTAGATGTTTCTTCGTTTTCCTCTTCTTTTTTGAAGTATCACCACCTATATATAAAAGTTTGTCCGCGGAGTGATCTAACCTAAGTGAGGTACGCCGCATCATCCACAGCGGGAGCGGTCGAGTGATCTAACCGAAGTGAGGTATGCCGCATCAACCACAGCGAGGACGGTCGAATGATCTAACTTATGTGAGATATCACCACCTATCACCATCACCATCACCACCTATATATAAAAGAGTTTGTCCGCGGAGTGATCTAACCTAAGTGAGGTACGCCGCATCATCCACAGCGAGAGCGGTCGAGTGATATAACCTAATTGAGGTACGCCGCATTATCCACAGCGAGGGCGGTGGATGATCCAACCTGAATGCGGTAAGCCTCATCATCTAAAACGGGGGCAAAATTTGCCATTGAACGTGGGATGTTGCTGCAGCAGAGGAAACACAGGACTTTACTACTTAACACAATAGCACATACGCGCATTTCTGAGCGTCCAGATTCAGGAGCCGACTTCGTGCCATTAGCATGAGAAGACTACTAAAGGGGTAAGGGTAGAAGGAGGAGTTTGATGGTGGGGAACCGACAGCGATTAGGAGGCTGCGACCAGGAGGAGCATCGGGATGGTCGATGCGGGGGGAACAAGGAAGTAGGCCAGGAAGTGGCACCAGGAAAAGTTTAGGCAATATGTAGGGATCATTCAGGAGTTACAAATCAGGGGAGGGCGGACAATAAGGAGGATCAGCAAGGAGATCCATTAACATTAAGAGAGACCGAATTTAGAGGATGTGACACCGATGTCACACAATGGGCGTTTGCTCGCCGTCGTCGTGTCGTGAGCGTGGGAGGCCTACTTAATTGGGGTAGAGTAGTAGAGAGGATCCCGAGGGGGTGAGGAGGAATATACCTTGAAGAAGGGACCTCGAGGCGGGACGAGGAACCAACAAGAAGGGAGCCGTAAGGGAATTCATGCGGAGAAGAAGGAATCTGCCATATGCGTAGCCTCTTCATGCTCGACACAGCGGCGACTGCGCGCGCTTCTGAGTTTCTTGATCCAGAAAACGGGCCCCCTACGTTGCACAGCAAGCATCCTGATTCTCAATACGTGTCATCGACCGTGTCGTGAGCATGGGAGAACCACTAAGGGGGTAGTGGAGAAAGGCGGTAAGTGGGACCTCTATGGTGTACCAGTAGAGCGACCAGGAAGGAAAGGAAGAACCTGGAAGAGAGGACAGGATGGGGAAACCAGCAAGAAGGGAACAGTAAGTGTCAATAGTGGAAACAAAGAAGTGGGCCAGTAGTTGGGACCAGGAAGGTGGGTGACTGTGCAAGAGAACGATTGCGGAGGAACAACCTGAGGGACAGAAGTACTGCGCGGCACAAACCAATGACATTACTGGCCGGTTAGGAAAGAATATCGATGATGACGGTACCGAATTGGTGAAGGGCTTGATGCCGATAAAGTACACACCAAGCACTAAGTGCTAACGAATTTTATGCTTTACAATAACTACTTTCCATAGGTCAGTGATGCTACAAAGTCGCGCGAAGCGCGCAAGTGCGAGACGCGCCGTTAGGCGTGTCGGAGCACTTGTTTTGATATAAGACAAAATAACTTCAATGACAAAGATGAAATCGCCACTGTAGGAAAAAAGGAAAAATTTAAATGTCGTATCAGCGGCCACTTCCTAAAAGCTAAAATGCTGTTTTTGATTCGATGATTAAGACTGAGCAAGTGCTTACACATAGCGCTTAAGGGTACTTAGAGCTTAAAGTGCACGAGTTTATATTGGACATTGAGTATTCAAGGCTTTGAGCGGTTCTCGACCAAATTTGATGGTAATCTATCCACTATTTAAGATAGGAATGAAAATTAGACACCATTAGATGTATGCTGCCTCAAGAAGAAGGGCAAAGTTTTGTGTCACTTTGCCAACGAACCTTTTCAAAATTCACCTTTGATTCGATCTAAATGACAACTCACCGAAGTAGATTGCGTCTGTTCAGCTACGCGTGAGAAGTAGAAGTGATCCCTATCTGTAGGGACCCCAAACGGCACGCTGAATTTTTTTACTCATTAGACGCAGCCGTGAAAAGACAAAAACAAATAATATAACTTCGCATCGACACTATCATATCAAAAAATTGTGCTAGATTTTTGTGTTCGTGTTTCGAGGTGGCTGTTTTTGTGCTTGAACCTCTTCTACATAAAACTAAAGTTCCAAAGTTGTGTCCACGTTTCCATGTCACCACACACTGCAAATGTAAGTTTTAAAAAGGCTAGATGTGTTTGATTGACGTCTACGATTTTCTAGTGACTGAATTATCCTACAGTCTTTGGAACTCTACCGCTTTGCGGTAAAGTTCCAAAGACGCGACGCGCAAGTGAACTGTCGTAAATCACTAGAATTACGTCGGTTTCCGCAATTACTTTATAATAACGCGTTAAGCGATGAGTCATCCTATCGATCGGCGGCGCCGCAGAAATTAGCGTGGGAAAATCGGTGTGGAAAATGGGGGGATTCGGGGGAAAATAGGGGGGAAATTGGGGGGGGGGGGGGGGAGAAATACGACTCGAAAATAGCGAAAAATACCCAGACGACTTCTCCCTACCGGGAACTTTAGCCCTGGGGCAATCAAGGTCGCTGAACACGAATCTGAAGTTTGTTTTTGAAGTATTGATCGCCATCAATCGATATTGATCAAATTACGGTGCCGGAAAATGGCGGAAAATGCCCAGACGTCTTCTATCTGCCTGGAAACTTCAGCCTTGGGGTAATCGCGGCCGTTGAACACAAATCTGAAGTTTATTTGTGAAGTATCGATCGCCATCAATCGACATTGATCAAACTATCGATTTTTGTGAAGGTCGTCCAGGCGCTCCGAAACTTTACCCCTGAGGGTAGTCGAGGTCGCTGAACACGAATCTGAAATTAGTTTTTGAAGTACCGATTACCATCAATCGACATAGATCAAACTATCGATTTCTGTGGATGTCGCACACGCGGTCCGAAACTTCAGCCCTGGGGTAATCGCAGTCGCTGAACACAAATCTGAAGTTCGTTTGTGAAATATCGATCGCCGTCAATACGTATTGGGCAAATTACGGTGCGCGAAAATAGCGGAAAATATCCAGACGTCTTCTACGTGCCAGGGGATTCAGAAGACGTGCCGTCCTCCGCTGAGGGGGATCATTGAGGAGACCAGTACCAGTATTCTCGAGAAAAATACAACAAATACTAGTATACATGTCGTAAACATGTGATTTTGCACTCCGACATTGAACCAGAGTGTTCTAACCAGAGTGAACTTTGTTCAGATACGTTTTGCTTCGAGTTGGAAATGTGGTTTGTTATATTTAGAAGATCAGCTAATATTGTAAGGCTGTGCACCGAGATTGTCATAGAACTTTATTCGAACAACGTTTCGGTGGACTTGAAGAACTCTCCCAAAGGTAGTTTCATCACCTGTATCACCTGTCGTCCCGTTGATCATCGAATTGCTCGAGCGGGTGCCAGCAGCGTCTCCATTCGTCCCTGTCGCGTGCCAGAGTGGTCCAATGGATCCTCCTCGCTCGAGGGACACGAAGAGCGTCATATCGGTCGTTCAGGGCTTTAACGAAGAAGTCCGACCAACGCGTTGGTGGGCGTACTAGTGTTCTTTTGACATCCCGCGGAATCCAGTCGGTGATGGCTCTCGTCCAGCGGGTGTCTGCGAAGCGCATTACGTGGCCGGCCCACCTAATTTTCGACAACTTGGCCCACGCGACAGCGTCTCTGATCTTCGAGCGTCGGCGAAGCTCGTAACTCCGGAGGCCTTCTCTCCTTGCGTGAGTCGTGTCACTCCGAGCATCGTCCTCTCGATTCCACGCTGCGAGACGCTGATCGCGTGTTCATCCTTCCTTCGTATAGCCCAGGTCTCTGAGGCGTATGTTAGGGCAGGAAGAACAGTGGAGTCGAATAGGTGGGCACGGAGTCGGACGTTCTTCGTCTTCTTCGCGACTTCTTCGACGCTCTTGAAAGCTCCCCAAGCCGCTCCTTTCCTCCTGCTCAGCTCTGGTGCTAGGTCGTTGGCCATGTTGACTTCGCGACCCAGATACACATTGCTAGAGCATTCGGAGATGTTCGTTCCGTTGAGTGAGAATGGGGAATCAGAAACCCATCCGTTCCTCATGAACATCGTCTTCGTAAGATTCAGCTGCAGTCCAACGTTCCCACATACACGATCGAAGTCGGCCAGCATTCGCTCCGCCTGGCTGATGCTCGGTGCTATGAGCACGATGTCGTCAGCGAAACGAAGATGGTGCAGCTGCTGGCCGTCGACCTTCACTCCCATATCTTCCCATTCTAGTTCGCGCATGACGTTTTCGAGAGTGGCGCTGAAGAGTTTCGGGGATATGGTATCCCCTTGCCGAACCCCTCTCTTCACGTCGACGACGACGTCGTTGTAGAATGGTGAGATCTTGGTCGTGAATCCACTGTACAGCTCTCGAAGGACTCTGATGTACTGAGTAGGAACGCCCTGGGTGAGCAGGGCTTCCATGACCGCTTCAGTCTCGACGGAGTCGAATGCCTTCTTCAGGTCGATGAACGTAAGGCACAGCGGCAGCTTGTACTCTCGCGACACTTCGATGAGCTTCGTAATGGTGTGTATGTGGTCGATCGTGCTGAATCCTCTCCGAAATCCTGCTTGCTCGCATGGCTGTCCTTCGTCCAGCGTTCTGCTAATCCTATTCAGGATAACTCGAGTGAACAGCTTGTAGACTACGGACAGCAGGCAGATCGGGCGATAGTTGCCAATGTCGTGCACGTCTCCCTTCTTGTACAGCAAGACGGTTCTGCTGGTCTTCCACTGAGATGGAACCTTGCACTCTGACAGGTAACGTGTGAAGAGCCGCGCCAGGGTGTTGATGAGCGTAGGCGGGAGGTTCTTCAGGTGTTCGGGTCTGATCCTGTCGGGACCGGGTGCTGTACGTTTCTTCACCGACGAGATGGCGTGTCGGATCTCGGAAGGGAGAACAGAGGGGACGACGTATCCATCCTGCGGAAGATAACATGGGGCAAGTGGACGTGGCTATCGAAGAGATCGGAGTAGAAGTCGTGGATGACCTTCTCCATGGTCCTTCTGGAAGAGGTGACGGTTCCGTCGGGACGTCGGAGAGCTGTCATCTTGGTCTTGAAGTTGGCGAAGTTCCGGCGGGCATTGCGAATGCTCAACCCTGCCTCTGCAGCTTCAGCCAACACTTCCGCCCTTCTCTCCTTAAGATCCTCCTTTATCGCCTCTCTGCATAGCTTCGCAAGCTCGGACGTCAGTTGGTAGTTGCCTGACGCTCGTGCTGCTCCACGCTGGCGTATCAGCTCGAGAGTTTCCGGAGACAGGCGCCTCTTGGTGGTCTTCAAGCTCTCGGCTCCCTTAGCACTATCGTGGAGATGGTGCACGAAGCGGTCGTATTCCTCGTCGACGTTGTCCATGACGGCATCTTCCCAAAGGCCGGCAAGAGAGTTGTAGAGGTCCCAGTTGATGGTCGTTCTAGGACTCCTCTTCTTGAACTTCGCGGCCTTCTCTCCTTGACGCGAAAAGCGGAACCTTGCGCGAAGGAGGCGGTAGTCCGATCCCGTGTAGAACTTGGGGACAACGGAGACGTCGGTCAGGCAATACTTGCGGTTGAAGATGATGTGGTCGATCTCGTTGTGGAACTGGCCACCGGGAGATTCCCAGGTCCATCGTAGGGAGGGAGGCTTCTGGAACTGCGAGTTTCCATGGATGGTCTTGGTCGACATGATAAACTCAGACAGCCTTTCACCTTGCTCGTTCCACTCCAAACCGTGGGTTCCGATGTGAAGTTCTTCCGGCGACCTTCGCGGTCCGATCTTGGCGTTGAAGTCGCCGACGATCACCTTGTAGAAGGTGCGATCTTCCTTATAGAACTTCTCCAGCTCCACGTAGAAGGCTTCGACCTCCTCGTCGTCGTAGTCGGATGTTGGGGCATACGCGACGAACACAGTCAAAGCTCGCACGGAACCACATCGCTTCAGTCGCAGACGTCCGATTCGGCTTGTCAGAGACTCGTACGAATCGATGTTCATGGCCAAGTGCGTGTTGACGAGGACACCAACGCCGCCTACTCCCCTGCTGTCGCATGTTCCGAGGAACAGTTCTTCTCCGGAGTCGCAGGCGGCGTGTAGGGGGTGGTGTCTTCTCGTCTCGGTCAGTCCGATGACGTCGTACTTGATCTTCCTGGCTTGCATCATCAGGTCCTCGACGGATGCGTCCGATGCAAGCGTGCGGGCGTTGTAAGTACAGATCGTCATCCTAGTCCTTCTCAGTTTGCGCAGCCTGGTTAGGCCCTAAGATTTTAGCAGCCTCTCCGTACTCGTCCTTCCCATCGCTGCAGAAATGGGGGCTCTTTCGGGGTCAGGGGAATGAGGCCCTTTAGTGCTGCTGTGTTTGACTGGAATACAACACGGGTAGCTAGTCAGGCTCTGTCGTGCGGGCGGGGTACTCCGGGCAGCCAGCCAGACTGCCCGAAGGGACGGGGCGAGACTTAAGGCGGCCTCGAATCGCCTTACATGTACTCCCAGTCTACCGAGTGCAAGCTTTTGGCCGAGCCGACACAGTTACAATCCGCACAGTCACGGACACATCCACGCACACTGTGCACGAACATGCCGCTCCCACGCACAAGGAACGCATCGACCCGACACAGCAGGAGCAAGGAGTCCATCCCCTGCATCCCACCTGCGTCTCTGGGCAGTACACGGTCGCATTTGGTTCGCGTTTAATTCCCCTATCCACCACCCGGGGACGCGCCACGTGGCCCTGCGACAAGCGGCCCGAGATCCCTCTTAACAAGAGAGCCCGAAGGCTCTCTATCGAGGGAGATCCGTGGAAAGGTAGTTTCAAGGTAGTTTCATACTACGAAAAAATTCAAGGGTGATTGGAATGATGTGGGTAAACGATAGCCTTTCGTGGTGGAAGCCGAGGAGCTCCACCAGTCACTGTCAGATGGAGGTTGACGCGGTGAACATTGGTGAATGACTTAAGCTCTCAGTTCTAGACCACTGGCCGAAGGACCTCCTAGAGAAGGACCATTAGGTCAAAATCCACAGAGGCTGACAAAGGGTGCCAGTTCTCGCGCACAGCCACGCACTCTTCTTTTGGATTGATCTTTATGTTTCGTGATGCGATTCAGATCGCCTGGAACGTTTTCCAGCCTTGCTTGTAGGGATCGTGAAAGCCACCTGAACCAATTCACCCTGTCCCATTGGAGGCGAGCACTGCAGCTTTTAAGATCGCCTACATGCTTCTTCACCGTGATACACAGTGGCCATAGTGTTCCTCGACATATCACTCCACGCACCCACCCACCCTTTAAAAAAAAACAAGGTGTATGACGTGAGCTCATACACCTTCTTTTTTTAAAGCTCCACTAAAAATTCTATATAGCGCAAACTCTAGAGTTCGTTTTGGTGTTGATAATTTGATTTTCAAAATAAGCGTCAGCAACTCACTATATTCCACTGTCAATATATTTCTTATCGTTCGTGTGGAAAACACCAATACCGTCGATGATCATGCGCTTCGAGCCAACTGCGTATACTCGGCATTGGTAATTTCCAATGCGTATTGTGACCTATACAAGCGTTTCGTGGTTTTTCGACATAACTCTTATTGTAAGACAAGTGAGTAAGCAATTTATTGTATCCGTTGGTGTAATAAATTGTGGAAAGCCACTTAACCTTGGCTGTTCTCATCATGGCTAGTACAGCAATAATGTGCTTAATACGGTTTCAAATCCGAAGAAAGCACGAAAAACGCGCCTTCATACTGAAGCGGCGCTAAAATGTTTCCCGCGAAAGTTTTCGGTACCAAGAGGGCTGGTACCCGCTGTACACCGGCGAAGTATCTTAAAACGGGTAGGTTAGATCAGCCACACCTCAGAGTTCCTCCCTTGCCTAGTTCTGTGCTCTCCTCCGCATCAGAGGGGAGAGCACAGAAACCGTGTTTGTTTGAGTGTTCACAATCATGGTCTGATAATGGAGCGGGCATGAGCGGGCACCAGCCCGCTTAGTAGCAAAATTTCCCTAACAATACGATTCAAGACAAAGGAGAGATAGAGAACTAATGAATCTGAATGATGATGAATTTTTTTTTGCTGATGACGAAACTTTAATTATAGCGATGGAAAAGAAGTTCTGCATCTGAATACTACTGATTATGGAATCAACTCCGTGAACGAATGTTAAGATGTGACCTCGTATGACTCTATTTAGAACTGCATCAGCTGTGTATGCTTCATCGCGGCAGTACAAACTGTAGAATCGCGTGACCCAAGGCGTGGAATACAAACACATAGATTCATGTAGATTGTAGATTCCAGTAAATCCTCTATCTCAACCATTAGGTTGTCGTCTACCTATTTTATCTTCTAGGCGAAAGGTGTCATTGGCTTGTTCAACAATCGAAGTTGTTGAATCTACATGTTAGAAGTTCAGACGAAGATTCTAGGGTGCTCAATGCCTTCGACTTTCTCGACCGTTGTCTAATCCTGCTTGTGTAATGGGATGTTAGTGCGCAGTACAGACTATGATGACAGCGAATATGGTCCTTGAGAACATGGTCCACGACGAATAGACGTTTAGGGAGGAGCTCCTTCTCAATTACTCTTCTTAAAGTAGGCATACTGGTTCCAAAAGAATCAATGATATGGTCATCATTTAGCTACCAAAGAACCGAAAGAATCTCATAACAACCCTGCTGTGATGGAAGCCGAAATCGATAAAAAACATTCTCTTGTAAAATATCTCCGCTTCTGTATTATACACCTGTTAATACGTCCTTCTACATTGATACTGGACACTCTTTGCATGAAGGTTGCTAATTACCTAACCAGATTTTGGAAATATGAAAACATTCGACTGCGTGAAGTGAAGTGAGATGTCTTTGAACCGCTGCCCCATACTCCTTTTCATAAAAACCCCTCCGTATAATATTCTACCTGCAGAAAGGTTTCTGCACGTACTGAACACGAACAAAAAGAAGTTGGTAAACGAGCGAAGTACTGAGTACTATTAATATCTGAAAGGGTTGGAGTCCTGCTGAGCTGAGCTTTATTACACGTCGGCTCGAGCCAGAGGCAAGTAAAGTCTACCATGAAGTACTGAGATGATGGATTGACAGAGCAGTTTCATGTCGCTCAATGTCAATCACCCTTTGGAAAATTTGTTGGGATGGTGGAAAGTGAGGTCTCCCGAGTGCAGGAGGAAGGACGTCGTCCGATGGCCTCTGGCGCGAGCGGCCGCTTTAACAATCGCTACCATCCTACTCTTCGCTAAGGTGCAATCCGTCTGCTTTCGTCGCCGTCCGCTTTTTCGACAGCGACCAATGGGAACGCCCTAAAAACTCCATCAAATCGAAAAACAGGTTGCGTTACGATAGGTGTTAACCACTACTGTAGAAGACGGAGCGACGGGCTCGATTACCGTAGGCTGACCGGGTACCGCGCCCGCCTCGGACGAGATTTCACTACGAGGTGAAGCGAGTTGAGCAGAGCGCGCATTACTGTCGTGGAGCAGATTCCGTGTGGGGCAGGTGAAACCTGTTTCTTTTCTAAATTTTTGCTTTGTATTCTTCTTTTGTACAAGTTTTGAAGAAAAAAGAGGAAAATAGAGATCACGTGAGGATGGCGACCCTCTGAGATTACAAAGACGAAATGGGAAACGCATCAAATTTCGCCTTTCCTACACTTCCACAGTCTACGACAGCTTCATAGGCTGCGTACAGACCATGTTCTTTCTCCACATCCGTGGTGGACTTTGCTTTTGCTTGTTTTATAGTTTGCTAGTTGAGAGTCGACTTTACTTGCATATGGATATGGCTAATTCGATCTTCATTGCCTTCGTTAAACTGTATTATAAGGCGAACCCCCACCGAGAGTCATTCAGCGCCTCAAAGCATACTGCATATACATATGAATACGAGGAAAGCTAAGAGAAAAAAGGAGAAAAAACTAATAAATTCCCCAATCACCTCCCTACGACAGGAGGTTTGCTTCACGGCGCATAGTCTGCTCTGGCCAAACACCTCGTCCGAGACGGGCTCAACAATCTGCCATGCTACCATAATCGTGGGCTGTGGCGGGTTGGCGGCGGCTCGCTACCCTAACCGTGGAAGACGCATAACGTACGAACCCGAAAAAACAGAATTTCCTAGTCCAATGCTGCGACTGGGACGGTTTGAAGTAGACCCCCCTCACGCTTCTTTCGGGGTGGTGCCGCAGTGCCTAGCGCTGCGGCAAACTGCGGAGAACTGGTCTGCACTTGCGCACGTCTCGACAACGGCCCTGTGCCTAAAGATAGGGCCGTTGCGGCGCCGAGCTCAGCGAGCGGCAGGGGCGACAATGATGTGAATTGTTAATGCCGTCGCCGATCCAGCGGCGTGGGCAGAGACTGCTTGCGCTCTAGCTCTTCGATGAGTTATGTCGCTCAGCGGCGCCCGCGGCAATCTGCTGATATACCGCAGCTGAATTAAGTTTTAAATTTCCCGCAGTAGGTCCTGACTGGAAGGACCGCGGTGCTTCGCCGATCTCGCCATCTACCGCTTCCTGCCGGCAAGGATCAGGTGTGCATGAGCGGCCTGGAAAAATTGTGGAGGAGCGCAGCCACTTCAGAGTCTATAGTTTTGCCGCACGCAAAAATATGCGGAGACCTTAAACTAGGCCTTAACAAGTATGTATTTATTTACATGCACTTTCGTAAAACTATATGTAATCACCGTCGTCTTCCGAACACGCCTTGAGGAAGGATGGTGCTTTGAGACGTAACCGAAATCCAAGAAGATCGTCAGAGGTTGCAGATAAACTCTTACTAACCGGTTGTCAGACGAGCAATTAATCAGATGACCAAGGACAGTCATATGTAGGGAAATTCATCACCAAAGCAACCGCAAGGCAAATATCTGTATTTTGCCTCCGCTACACTATTGCGAAAACTGCGTTAAGTATTTCTACGCGAAGAACAACGCGGAATAGTGGGTGTTGCGTTCGATCAAACGGCGCCGGTGGTGTAATGGCGTAGAGCATTCCCGCCCGGTTAGAGGGAGGTGCGGGTTCGAGTCCCGCCTGGCGCTAGAAGTTTTGATCGCAACAAAACATCGTTATGACAGCTCACAACCTCGATACCGGCTACTTGAGGCTTAATGAAACTGATTTGAATCGTTTCTATCAAGACCATCAGCTTAACTGGTTCCATGCTGATATCAGCGGCCAGCTCATCCCGGATACGGGTGAGTGCTGATCGGTCCCACGAGGTGTGGATGTTGCGTTCGATCAAACGGCGCCGGTGGTGTAATGGCGTAGAGCATTCCCGCCCGGTTAGAGGGGTGCGGGTTCGAGTCCCGCCTGGCGCTAGAAGTCTTGATCGCAACAAAACATCGTTATGACAACGCGGAATAGTTGTGAAAGGGTAGTGCGTGATTCGTTAGTTACACGATCCCTGTTTTGTCTTGTTATTTGAGCAAAGGTTCGAGGAGATACTTTGTTGTTTCATCGTGAAGACTACAGTAATATGTAGAATAAGTGCGCAGCGCATGAATCGATCCCACAGCCTTCACCTTGTGATGGCGGCTCTCTAACCCGATACCCCAACGGAGCTGTGCAGTGTCCATCGCATGCAGCACCCGGCAGTCCTATGAGGGCGCCTAAATATCTCGTCAATGTTCTGGCTACAGATTACTGCTGAGACTTGCTTTTTAGGAAATGGGGTAGCGACGAAGTCACTGTTGTGGGTGCGTTAGTACTTATGCTGCACCTGTGACAAGAGGAGCAGCTTTAGCAATCTAGTTCTTCAAGAATTTCGAAGCAAAGCAATGAACACCTGGAATGGTTTCCCACCACAAACACTTTTTTAATAATGGCATTTGTTGCTACAGAGGATGAAGATACCGGTTTTAATGTGTTTTGATACCTCCAATCTAACACGTTTTCATATCTCCAATACATTGGGTCAAATTATGTAATATTCATTTAGGCTTTGCTTTCGCCTAATTTTCTGGACTTTTTTCTGTTTTGAGTAAAGGTTTTCTTCATTTTAAGGTATTTTATCTCCAGTCTCAATTGTTCTATAGAAGGAAGTTATCGCTGATTTTCGATATCTTACTCTTCGATACTTACGGCTCCCTTACCTAACTCCGAATTTCGATTTAGATCCGCCTCACATTTTCCAAGACGGAAGCCACATACAATCCCATAAAACGAAAGCCGAGCTTATCGAGTCTCGTGAAGCGGGCAGACTTTAGTAGTAACCCTTATGTGTTTCATATATTTTTAAAACTACAATCCTTTTTCTACTTGATGTAACTTCAACAACTCAAGTTATTTCGTTCTGTAAAATACTTGACTAAAGATAGAAAAACTAGAATCACCAAGACGGCGAAAACGTTTGGTCTGACCTATCAATTTGTTGGCAAGCAGTGCCTGCAACTGTTTGAATAGCTAAAATGCTGAGACTGTGTTCGCGGTTTTGCACCTCATCATAAGGAGATGGATGGAGAGCTCAGGAGTTCATCTTTCTCATCTCGTGATGTAGAATAACGCACTGATAAGAGACTTTAGATCGAAGAGTACTCACATTTACTTTTACCTTTTCTTCGGCTTTGCAGCAGCCCATCAGTAGAAAGAAAAAAGTACAACAACTAATCAATTCCTTGTACATCTCTGATTTTCTGAAACAAATCGTTTTTAACGCCAACTTAACGTCAGCGATATAGAATTGCGAACAAAGTGCGAAGGGCCTCATTCCATAACCTCTTTCCTAGAACAAGGAACAAGTTTCCTCATTCTAAGTCTAGCGTTTTGAATATTCTAAGTCAAACGTTCCCCTTCCCCACCTCTAGGGAACGTGAGTGCACTGTGATAGTGTGGCGTAGGCGTATTATATTTATAGTCCGCTAAAAGAGCTCTTTTTCTGAACTGCTTAGTGCTGCAATCTCAACTGGGTCTTCTTCTTCTTCTTCTTCTTCTTCAGCGTCTGTCCCGCTTCGTAGCGGGGTCCACTATTCTGGTGTCATGACGCCACCTTTCCCGATCCAGCGCTAGATCAGGGTGGACACCAGCCGCTTTCAAGTCCGTATGTAACGTATCAGCCCAGCGCTGCTTCGGGCGCCCTCTAGGCCGCTTTCCTATTACCTCGAAGTTAAGGCCTATCTTGCGGACGCTGTCTTCCCCGAACTTCTGCCGAATAGCATCGTTTCGGATGCGGTCCATGCGCGTGACTCCTGCCGTCCAGCGCAGCATCTTCGTCTCCGTGACGCTGAGGCGCGTTTCAACTTCCTTGGTCGCAGGCCAACACTCAGCGCCGTACATCGCTACTGGCCGGATGACTGCTCTGTAGATCTTCGACCTTAAGCGCTCTGGTATCTTCTTGTCGCAAAGCACGCTAGTCAACGAGCGCCACTTGGACCAATCTGCACTCACGCGTGAATTCACCTCGACCATCAGTTTGCCATCAGACGCGACTGCTGATCCCAGGTACTTAAAGACCGCAGTGCGTGGAAGCTCGATGCCGTTAACCTTGATGGAGCTGGACTCGGTAACGTCCGTCGTTAAATACTCGGTCTTCTTCACGTTCAATCTGAGTCCAAACCGCTCCAAGCGATCACACCAAGCTTGCAACTCTCGCTCAAGCTCTCCTTTATCTTCGCTAGCGAGCATCACATCATCGGCATAAAGCAGCGTCCAAGGGACGGGCTTCTGAAATCTCGTGTGATGGCATCCATGACGACAACAAAGAGGAGTGGGGAAAGCGCAGAACCCTGGTGTACCCCGACAAAGATGGGGAACTCCATCGAGGTTCCAGCTGCAGCTTGAACTCGATTCTTTGGACAAGAGTAGAGAATTCGCACCCACTCTATGAGCTCTTCGGGAACTCCATGATGTCGCAAGGCGTACCATATCACTTCACGCGGTACGCGGTCAAAGGCCTTCTCCAAGTCGAGGAAGGCGATATGCACTGCCTTCTGTTTCTCGCGATGCTTCTCTATCAGGAGGCGAATGGCGTGTATGGCATCAACGGTGCCACAGCCAGCCGCACTGATTACTGGGCAGTTGGACGATGTCTCGAATTCGCCCATCGACAATTCGCTCAAAGATCTTCATGCTGTGCGAAAGCAAGCGAATCGGACGGTAATTGGAGCAGTCTGCAGGACTGCCCTTCTTCTTCCAAATCGGGATCGTCGTACTTTGGCGCCAACACTCAGGAACTTTCTTCTCCGCCACAACCTGATTAAAGAATTCGCCAACCACTCAGCAGGGTACCAGTACTTGGACTTCCACAAATCAGCTGCCACGTCATCGGGCCCAGTCGCTTTGCCTGGCCTCATCTTCTTCAAAACCGCTTCAATCTCCTCCACGGTGATCTTCTGAACGGGGCCGTGGGTTGGAGCCGTTGAAGGGATGGCTGGATGAGGGAACTCTACCGTAGAGATTTCCTCAAAATAATCACGCCATCGCTTCAATGCCTTCTTGCGGTCCGTAAGAAGATGGCCGTTCTCATCATTGATGCCGAAGAACTTCTCGATGTCCTCGGTCTGGCGATGGCGATTCTTTGCAAGTCGGTACAGATACCGCTCACCATCGCGAGACTCGAGCTTCTCGTTGGCATCTCCATAATGAGTGGCTTTTGCAACAGCCACGGCCTTCTTTGCAGCTTTCTTCGCTTCTTGGTACTTCCGCCAGTTATCGGCTGTCTTTTCGCCGAGAAACACGTGATAAAGCGACTTCTTCTCTCGCACTTTTGCTTTCACGTCATCTGTCCACAGCCAGGCCTGCTTGTCGACCTTCCGTCGCCCAGACTTCGTAATGCCGAGTTCCGACTGTGCAGCTTGACGAATCGCGTCGGTCGCCTTCTTCCAAGTTTCGTCGACAGTCGTGACTGTCGGTAACCGCACGCGAGAAATCACAGCTGCTTCCTTCTCTCTGATTCGCCACCACTTAATTCTAGCTGCACCGCATCGCTCAACCTGCTTCAGCCTCGGAGGGGCGATCTTCAAAGTGCAGATCAGCGGTCGATGCTGTGGGGCGACCGTCTCATACGGCACGATCTTCGCGTCTGTGACAAGACTCCGGTCGCGATCTCTCACAAGGACAAAGTCTATCTGAGTCTTGGTGCTCTCACTGTAGTATGAGATAAGGTGCGAGTCGCGTTTTCGGGAGACGGTGTTCACTATGGTGAGGTTATGCGATTCCGCGTGATCAAGAATGCGCTCACCATCGGCGTTACGTGATCCGTATCCGAACCCACCATGACAGCTGTACCCGTCTTTCGTAGCACCTACGTGCCCATTAAGGTCACCAGCGACTATGATGACATCTTTTGACGGTACCTCTGCTGTCTTCTCATCAAGCAGGCTCCAAAACTCTTCCTTGGCTTGATCCGAGCAGCCAGTCTGCGGAGCATACGCTGAGAAGAAGTGATAGAGTCGCTCCTTAGCGGCGACAACGATCTTCATCAATCGATCGTCAAAGCGCTCGACGCTTACAATCGAGTCACGAAATCGTGGGACTTCCACATAGAACAGCCTTAAAGCCACGTCCTATGTCCCTTGACTTGCGGCAGGACCACCTCGTCTCCTGCACCGCACAGAAATCAACTCTTCTACGCTCCAGTGCTTCAACCAACTCGCACGAGCGGCCCGTCAACGTACCCACATTCTGCGTTGCCACGCGGCTCCTGCTTACGTTACGGGACTTTCGGACTAGCTCAGTTGCCCCCCGATGCCGTCCTCGCATCAGGACCCTCGCATACTTCTCACATTCGCCGGGCTCTGCGAGTGCTCGTCGGCTCCCGCGCACGCCGTAGCACCATCTCGAAACACTTGAGCTGTCATAAACCATGTGATGTGACATGGGTCTTCGTAGGCCGGCCTGTCACAAGGGCCTGTCGCCTGCAATCGAGTGTCCGTGTTCGGCTTAACTCGCAGAGCGAGTAGTTTCCAGTGGCACCACGTGGAGGAACGGACATCCGGTCTGGCTACGGATTTTATTTGTGTTTGTATTTGTTTTCGTAATACAGCCGCGCGGTAGAAAACTTAGTGAGAAATTGAGGCCGTAGTATGTGAAGCAAATTCCTACTTGTTCACAGCATAGTCCACTGGCAGTTTTATTGCCGATGCAAGCACCAAAGCTTCACTTGTATGTATGCGGTGCGAGAGTAGAAGCATTCCGGTTTCTCGGGCATGTCTTGACGCGAAGTCAAAACATAACATATCCACCGAGGAAGCGATGAACAACACCATAGAACAACAGACATGAATTGCCACGACACTACTTATCTCCTAGGATAGATGGCCCGTCATGTCTGGTCGTGCGAACCGCAGCATCGCTTCCATTCGCTTCATTGTCTCTCCATCGTCATTAAGAACGTTTTCCATTCGAACTTGATGGCGTTGACGAGCAGCTTGATTGATTCTCAACGAAAGGCGGTCTTACTTAGATCTAACCAGATTCTCCTGATATCGCGTCATATCGACGTGGCCATTTTCGACATCCACCGACGCCATGATCAGTCAAGATGGAGGAGGGTCGTTGAGCGGTCGGTGGCGGATCGCGGCTCTTCCACCGCCGCTACAGGAGAGCACTGGGAGACGGGAGCAGTTCCTGCACGAGCACCTTGCACGCACTACACCCTGGAGCCCCTTCCCTAGCCGAGTTGCTCTTCGAGTGCACAACCCATCTCCGGTGTCCCCCTCAGCGACGAAAGCATTCTTGGCACGAGCCGCCTGGATGGCCCACACCCCGGAGTCCCTTTCCTAGCCGAGTTGTGCGCTCGAAGAGCGCACAACCCATCTCCGATGTCCCCCTCAGCGATGAAAGCAGTCTCGGCACGGATTGATGTGCAAGTTTGCGTGGTACTCCAGCAGGAGCTGGCATATTACCAGCGGAGCAAGTGGTTAGTTCTAATGGCTATCACGAAAGGCCACTGGGTCAGCCGCGCAGCGAACGTTTCGGCCCTGCTCTCCTTGTTCGAGGTCTCCCACGCCGTTTGGCGAGACTGGAAAGTGCTGCTTTGTTCCTCAATTCCCACTTTCGCCGCTCCGTTCCTTCGCACTCCATTCTTGGGGGCGACAGGATAAAAAGGTGCGGAGTGGTGAAGCGGCAGTAGGCCCCGATCGGAAGGAGCGGCATAAGCCGCATGCACTCTCCGCAGCGGCAGTGCTACAGCCACACTGTGGCATAGCGTTTGAAGGGCGGGGTCACACTGCGGTAGCGCAGACGGCAGTGACGGAGGTGTGTACACACTTCCCCTGCTGCAGTGCTGCAGGCGGCGGCCGCAGTGGCACGCAGTGACAGTGAGAAATGCCGCTGCGTGCCACTGTTGCGCAGTTCCACTGCCCGCTGCAAAGTGTGCATACGGCTATACTCTTTCCAGTTGGGATCTTCTGCCGCTACCCGCTCCATTCCACCATTTCTACAATTTCCTAGCTAGAATGCATACAGAACTCAGTCGGTAGCAATGCGGCAGCAGGGCCAATAGTGGCATGAATAATTATTGCCGCTGCGACACTTGCGGTGCCGCAAAAGTATGCGGAGGTCTCAATCCGTGACGTTCAGCTGCGCGAAAGCGTGAGCTGTAGTAAAATCCATGTGGCCCCCCGAGGCGGGTGTGGGGCGAGACACGATTAAGATACGCACTTATCATACTAATGAGTGCAATACTAGTTGATGGTGGCTGCTCATAAACGTTCACTAGATACTGAGATAGCATATGGACACAATTTCTACACCGTAATCTTTTAAGCGTTCATGCGTTCATTTCACGCCGTTCCTTCGTAGGTGCGTCGTTCCATCGCGAATGTTGCTCCTGTTAGGCTCTTATGTGTTGTTCTCTGCTTTGGCTGGAAGTTTACTTCCCCAATAGCCACAACAGTTAATGTTTTCCATTGTTAGAGTTTCAGTTGACCAAAAATGTGCTCCGAACAGCTGGCACCAGGCACAGATGGCTAACGCAACCGCTCAGTGCAATGCCGACGAGGAGAATGAGTTCTTGATTGCTTTGCGAATACCACTGGCCGGGAAGATAGCGATAAAGTTACTATGTAGATTTTGTGCGATGGCGGCTATTCTTCCTTCGCTGCGCCGCGAGCGGTCGCGTCGCGGACACGTGGCAAACGTGGAAAACGAGGTCAGCGTGGTCAGTCGATGTGGAAGACAGCCGATGGTCGGTTGGTGGCTGCTCACTGCTCCGTGGACTCTCCCTAAGCGCTCGCGGCGTAGCGAAAGAAGAATAACCGCGATCATTTTGTGCCCGTATGGAAAAATCATGCTTGTGGTACTGAGTGTGCTCGGTAGTGCCATATAAGTAATTCGATTATTCCACAGAAAACTACTACATTAACGAAGCGAAAATGAACAAGACAAAAGACATGAAAATATATAACATTTCGGAGCTGACTTCTGCAAATTATTAGTACGTGAAATACATTGTCTCGCCTGTGTCCACGGATCTGACACCATATTCAAAACGTTAATTGTTTGATGTTCTTGGCCTATTTCTATTTCACTGATGCTATCCATTTTATCTGCTTGAAGGTGATACTCTTCCAGAAGGACCATGGAGAAAGTCATCCACGACTTCTACTCCGATCTCTTCGATAGCCACGTCCACCTGCCCCATGCCATCTTCCGCAGGATGGATACGTCGTCCCCTTTGTTCTCCCTTCCGAGATCCGACACTCCATCGCGTCGGTGAAGAAACGTACAGCACCCGGTGCCGACAGGATCAGACCCGAACACCTGCAGAACCTCCCGCCAGCGCTCATCAACACCTTGGCGCGGCTCTTCACACGCTACCTGTCCGAATGCAAGGTTCCATCTCAGTGGAAGACCAGCAAGACCGTTTTGCTGTACAAGAAGGGAGACGTGCACGACATTGGCAACTATCGCCCGATCTGCCTGTTGTCCGTAGTCTACAAGCTGTTCACTCGAGTCATCCTGAATAGGATTAGTAGAACGCTGGACGAAGGACAGCCATGCGAACAAGCAGGATTTCGGAGAGGATTCAGCACGATCGACCACATACACACCATTACGAAGCTCATCGAAGTGTCGCGAGAGTACAAGCTGCCGCTGTGCCTTACGTTCATCGACCTGAAGAAGGCATTCGACTCCGTCGAGACTGAAGCGGTCATGGAAGCCCTGCTCACCCAGGGCGTTCCTACTCAATACATCAGAGTCCTTCGAGAGCTGTACAGTGGATTCACGACCAAGATCTCACCATTCTACAACGATGTCGTCATTGACGTGAAGAGAGGGTTCGACAAGGGGATACCATATCCCCGAAGCTCTAACCCTCGAAAACGTCATGCGCGAACTAGAATGGGAAGACATGGGAGTGAAGGTCGACGGCCGGCAACTGCACCATCTTCGCTTCGCTGACGACATCGTGCTCATAACACCGAGCATCAGTCAAGCGGAACGAATGCTGGCCGACTTCGATCGTGTATGTGGAAGCGTTGGACTGCAGCTGAATCTTACGAAGACGATGTTCATGAAGAACGGATGGGTTTCTGATGCACCATTCTGTCTCAACGGAACGAACATCTCCGAATGCTCCAGCTATGTGTATCTGGGTCGCGAAGTCAACATGGCCAACGACCTAGCACCAGAGCTGAGCAGGAGGAAACGAGCGGCTTGGGGAGCTTTCAAGAGCGTCGAAGAAGTCGTGAAGAAAACGAAGAACGTCCGACTCCGTGCCCACCTATTCGACTCCACTGTTCTTCCTGCCCTAACATACGCCTCAGAGACCTGGGTTATACGAAAGCAGGATGAACACGCGATCAGCGTCGCGCAGCGTGGAATCGAAAGGACGATGCTCGGAGTGACACGACTCACGCAAGTGAGAGAAGGCCTCCGGAGTTCCGAGCTTCGCCGACGTTCGAAGATCAGAGACGCTGTCGCATGGGCCAAGTCGTCGAAAATTAGGTGGGCCGGCCACGTAATGCGATTCGCAGACACCCGCTGGACGAGAGCCGTCACAGATTGGATTCCGCGGGATGTCAAAAGAACACCAGGACGCCCACCAACGCGTTGGTCGGACTTCTTCGTGAAAGCCCTGAACGACCGATATGACGCTTTTCGTGTCCCTCGAGCGAGGAGGATCCATTGGAGCACTCTGGCACGCAACAGGGACGAATGGAGACGCTGCTGGCGCCCGCTCGAGCAAGTCGATGATCAACGGGACGACAGGTGATACAGGTGAAGGTGATACGATCTCGGAGTAAATCTACCTAGGGGGTTTATCAGATCTGCACCGAGAATAGGTCCCCACTCCTTCTAGGGACTAGGAACCGAGTCTGTCTGGGCAACGACATTGATGTAGTTTACTTATTTCTATGTGCTGTTGCTTATTTATTGTGTTTCGTTAGGTCGAGAAATCCTTTAAGGGCGGCCACCACCAACTGGTGTTGCATTACTAATGTGACTGAATAACTTGGCTGACTTGCCTTTAAGTTGGTTACACTGACGTTCTTCAAATTAAGGTTACCGTCGCGAATGTAGCAATTAACAATAAGGAGCACTGCTGAATTGAAACGCAGAAACTGCTCGATATCATGCGTTATCACTTCTTACCACCAACAAGTAATACTCATTCAGAAGGAAGGTTTTCTATGACCAACTGACTTCGACCGAACAAACATACTTTGTTCGAGTCCAATAAATTCGGGGGTCGTTTTGAGCTTGTAGTTAAAATTGTGAATTGTATTATGATGGCCTGAGCTCAAGAGCAGGGGGCGAGAGTAAAATCACGCGTTTTCAAATCATCAAGGCAAGCGTCGATACAATTCCGCTGCAAATAATAACAATAGTAATACTAGTAATAAGGGTCGGCGTTAATTAATGCCATCTGCTATGCCCCGTGCACTGTTCTCTCTTGATGACGTCCTTCCATATGTTCCTAGGTTAACTTCAACCGCGTAATAATGTCTCTAGTCCAAGAATGGTCGAATGGATGTGTAAAATAGCATTCCTAATTGAGTGTAAGATCCCAAACTCGCTCGGTCCAGCTGCACCGCGTGTGTTGTGTGAATGTACACAAATACCGCATTTGACGACACCACCCTAGAAATGCACCTCAGCGGCCACTCCTTTGCTTTCTTCCCACTTTACGATAGTAGGAAGTAATGAAGCTAACATATACCTGCTTTAAAAGATGCGTACACTACAGACGTTCAGAATGAAGTTATATTACTACAATATGTAGCAATTTATAGTACAGCACAAACTCCTTCAATAAGAAATGATGGCAGCATATTAAAGGTTAACGACAAATCGTTCGTCTTTAGACATGTCAAATTTCCGGATCCTTTCGTACATATAGTACATATCGCCAGTGCATGAACAACATAAAATGTGCCCTCAGGCGCTGCAGGTATCGTGGTTGGAACAAATTACCCATTCAGTCTTCAATCAGTCGTTGCGTCTGGCAACTTCGTATTTCTAGACTTCGTATCTCCTGCCAAGTTCTCTTTCCTTTATGCTCATCGTAATATTATGATAGCTATACTGAGACATTCAAAGGGGGGGGGGGTGGTCACCGTGTAGTACAGCACTATTTGCTTTTTGAACCCGGATTTTTTTTTTGCAGTAATAGTGTGTTCTACCCCTACAGTGAACTGAGGTAGGCTATTTATGATGTAAGGGACTCAGTTACTCATAAATAGTCTTCCTTTCTCGAAGAGCGCAGAACCCAGCGGCGGACTCCTCCTGAGCGACGAAAGCAGTCTTCGCACCGGCAGCTTGGATCGCACATACCCTGAAGTTCCTTATCGAGCCATTCACACAACACACGCGGTGTAGCTGGCCAGAGCGAGCTAGGGACTGTAGTAGACTTGAGCTCGATTAATCGGGCCGAATAATTGTTCGAGCGATTTCGAACAATTAATCGCTCGATTACTCGAAAATCGTAAATCGCTGTTGTTCGAACATTGCTCGAAATCGACTTTCGCGAAAAACCATTATTCGAACATTGTTCGAAATCGAATTTCGCGAAAAACCGTTATTCGAACATTATTCGAAATCGACTTTCGCGAAAAACCATTATTCGAACATTGCTCTAAATCGACTTTCGCGAAAAACCGTTATTCGAACATTATTCGAAATCGATTTTCGCGAAAAACCATTATTCGAACATTGCTCGAAATCGACTTTCGCGAAAACCCATTATTCGAACATTCTCCGAAATCGGACCTAGGAAGACACTGTTCGAACATTGTTCGAAATCGAAGATCGCGAAAGAGCATTGTTCGAATGTTGTTCGAAATCGAAGATCGCGAAAGAGCATTGTTCGAATATTGTTCGAAATTGAACAATGTTCGAACAAAACCAAGAGTTGGCCGCCTGAGTATGGGTCGTCTCTGTTCCCCGAAAAACCAACGTTCTACTTCTGCGCCTACGGTAATTGGCGGGAACGGACCGTTTGAACGCGCTCGACGGCATTTCACACGTTCAGCCTCTCGATATCATCGATCGAGTCGGTGCGCGCTGCGAGTACAGGCTGATTCGGCCAGATGGGAATTCGAATATGTAATTTCGTTTCAAGGGTACTGTTGATTTCGCCTCTAATTGAAAATGAGCATTTCATCGGATGATTCTGCCATATTCAAATTCGAATCTGCGAGTTCGCTTCGAGGAGTTTGACGGCCGACTCTCGACGTTTTTCGAGCATTGTTCGAAACAATCGCCGATTTTGTCACTGCTAATATTCAGGGTTGATATTTCGGCTGAAAGCGCTTCTACGGCTTTCGATTTTTCTCTGTTCTAAAGGAAGATTCTCACACTATTGATCACTTGTCTTGCTTTGTAACAGTCTTCCCAAATGTCTTTTTAGAGCAATTTTTCGAAACAATGGAAGTAATAAGTTTGTGTTGTTCCGAATGAGTTCCGTCGTGGGAGCAAGGTGTCGCAGGCGGTCCGGAATATTAATGAGGTTTTCGGCAATTACGAGGATAGCGAACGCACAGTACGTCGATGGTTCGAGAAGCTTTCATCTGGCGATTTATTCTTGAAAATAAGCCACGTGGGAGAACTGTGGCCAAGGTGGATAACGATGAATTGAAAGCTGCAGTGAAAGGTGACGTTCCGCAAACTACGCTCGAATTAGCAGCAAAATTCAAGGTATCTATCTCTACAACATTGGACCATTTGAATCAAATCGGCAAAGTAAAGATGCTGGATCAATGCGTACCGCACGAATTGAGTAAGCAGCAAAAGTGGTGTCGTTTCGATGCTTGTCTTTCTTTACTTTCACGGCAAAAATCCGAACATTTTTTTACATCGCCTTGTTAGCTATGATGAGCAATGGATTCTCCACGGCAGCCGTAAGCGCTTGGCACGAGGCTCGATAAAGACGAAGCCCCGCAACACATTCCGAAAGCCAACATCCACCAAAAAATTGATGGTGTCTGTTTGGTGGTGTACCTATGGAGTCATCCACTACAGCTTCATGAGACCTGGTGAAGCCTTAACTGCGGACGTCTACTGTAACCAGCTGGACGCCATGAGGAGGAGCCTTGCAATTGGGCACCCAAGGTTAGTCAAAAGGGGCAGGCCAATACTCTCGCAAGACAAAACACACAACGTTGCTGAAACTGCAGGAGTTGGAAGTCAAACTTCTCATTCACTTACCATATTCACCGAATCTTGCGCCAACTGACTGCCTCATTTTCCTAGCATTGGAAGCGTCCTTGTTTCGTTTCCGTTACTTATACTCATCTGTGTTAGTTCCATTTTAGAATTGACACCTTTCAAATCAAATCTGTTGGATTTCTTGTCCTCATTCAATACGGTGCCACTAAATGAAGTAGGACAACTTCACTCTTCACCACATATGCGCGCAATTTCGCGGCACCGCGCTCTCTCTCTCTCGTTGAATGGCAACAGTTCGCCGTCTATCAGTTCTCCAAGCCAGGGCATAGCAGATTCCTTGCGATTCCCCTGCGTATCATTGCAAGGAAGCATGGAAAGTGTTTTTCGAGGGGCTATATTTGTTTGGAGAGTTCCCGCTGAAAATGGAAATTGCGTATAGAAGAGTTCGCTTGCGCAACTGGTTCCGAATGTTATGAAGACAACTAAAAACTGCAAACGAAAATGAACTCTTCTGCGGTAACTTTGTAACTTGATCAACTATATTATTCTTGCAGTCTTCGCTGCGCCGCACATATAATAAATCTCGTGGTTACATTTGCACTGGGATGTGGCTATGTTGCTGGAATACTAAAAAATGCAAACACGTGGCGGCGAAATTGAACAAGAGCAATGTCATCAAATATTCTTATCAGAGGTAGCGCTAAGAGACGTTATGACTTGGAAGCCACTACAATAACCTGTTTTTACAGCTATATCAGGAAATTCGATTTGCCGTCAATAACTCCCTCACAGACTGCAGAACACGTTGAGGTCCCAAATTTCAGATGACGTACGATTCTCTAAACACTGTTAGTGTTCTCTGCATAATTATTAGGCTGTGTACAAACACATTGCTTTTTTAACGCGTGGCTCAGCAGGCTTGGTAGCAGAGGGACGAATTTATTCGATTGCTCGACTTTCAGGAACAGCAAAAAATCGAGTTATTCGATTGCTCGGTTTTCGAAAATTTCAAAAAATTGTTCGGCTTTCGAAAATTTTAAAAAATCGAGTTATTCGATTGTTCGGCTTTCGAAAATTTCAAAAAATCGAGTTATTCGATTGTTCGATATTCGAAGACAGCGAAAAATCGAGTTATTCGATTGCCCGATTTTCGAGGGCAGCGAAGAATCGAGTTATTCGATTGCCCGATTTTCGAATGCAGCAAAAAATCGAGTTATTCGATTGCTCGATTTTCGAATGCAGCGAAAAATCGAGTTATTCGATTGTTCGATATTCGAAGACAGCGAAAAATCGAGTTATTCGATTGCTCTATTTTTGAGGACAGCGAAAAATCGAGTTATTCGATTGCTCGATTTTCGAATGCAGCGAAAAATCGAGTTATTCGATTGCTCGATTTTCGAATGCAGCGAAAAATCGAGTTATTCGATTTTCGATTTTCAGAGACAGCGAAAAATCGAGTTATTCGATTGCTCTATTTTCGAGGACAGCGAAAAATCGAGTTATTCGATTGCCCGATTTTCGAATGCAGCGAAAAATCGAGTTATTCGATTGCTCGATTTTCGAATGCAGCGAAAAATCGAGTTATTCGATTTTCGATTTTCAAAGACAGCGAAAAATCGAGTTATTCGATTGTTCGACTTTCGAAAATTTCAAAAAATCGAGTTATTCGATTGTTCGACTTTCGAAAATTTCAAAAAATCGAGTTATTCGATTGTTCGACTTTCGAAAAAAATGTCGAAAAACTCAACTCTAGACTGTAGTCTGATTGAGGGGAAAGATGAATAAACGATAAAGGATGGCATAACTGAATGGTTTCGGGTTTCGCCTTGCATTCTACATCTACGGATTGCCGTGGAGGCGATTTTAATGAGCATTTGGTCTGTAAAATGACTTACGGTTGGCAGCCTATATACGACTCACTGCTTCATCCTTCCCAGTTAAGTCGCAGACCAATTCACTGAGCCCGGAAGGATGGAAGGTTTGAGTGGTCTAGGCAGGTTCCCGGGATTTGGTGCAGGTGACAACCGGCGCCTTCGACTACGCTAGCGCACGCCGAGAAAATATGAATCGCTTCACGAATTTGCGTGTCATGCTTGCGTACGGCTGTGCTAATCTTCTCTGTATTGTTCCAAATTTAGCATATATCCAGAAATCATTTTTGCGTTTTCGAATCTGCAGTGGCATCCAAAAGTTGTGAACGTTATGTTTTTCAGTGTCTTTCGACATAACTTGCCTTTAAAAAGTCCAAAACTCCAAAAGGGTCAATGAAAATGGAATTAACTTATGTCGTGGTCATCTCAGTCACCGGACCTGATCCCAATCGAACACCTTTGGGAACACCTTGCTAAAAGTTGAGCAGGTCTCACAGCGAGAAACAGTTCGAAAAGTTTTTAAAAAATGAGGAAGAAATGGGAAGATTAAGATGAGATACCCGACGTGATCGACAAACTTCTATCCATTCCGAGATATGAAGCTGTAATTAAAGCAAAGGT